>JAMPIV010014821.1:0-111094 GCA_024509875.1 Oreohelix idahoensis
CTGCAAGAATCAAACCTATAATAGGCAAATAATGGTACACCCTCGGAAAAATGGCCAAACATCGTTCCCGACACTACGCATGGAAACACACACAAGACACAGTCTGCTCCAGTCAACACCAAACTTTATCTCCTCTCAACTGCCACGGATCAAACATCTCCCGCTACAAAATCAGTCACGGACTGGCTGTTCACGGACTAGCCTTTCAGTCACAGCCGCCGAAACCAGACAGAATAACTAAATGACTACGCTCACAGCTTTCTGTTCACTCGTTTTCTAACATATAAATGTTTTAAAAACAACTCACAATTAAACAATCTACAATGCCACACCGAATTCACACGACAATTCACATAGTACGGATCACTTCCCTTTTACCTTAACAGCCCCAAAAAAGTAAACGGCACCCTATGAACAGCAGCGGAGAGAAGCTAACCGATAAGGTAAGCAGATGAGGAGGTGGTCGAGCACTACTCTGACTTTACGCTAGAGAAAATACCAATTACATACCTGCAGCCCTTGATGCTATCAAATGCCTCCAACTATGGAGAGCTGAGCCACCAACATAGAGAACTCACAATAGCCAAATGAAACTTGCCGCTGCAAAGCACCAGCCAGTGATGGGATTCCTCCTGATTTAATCAAATGCTGTAAGAGTACGCTATTACCTCCCCTGCATAGGATGCTGTGCCAGTGCTGGGAAGAGACAACTATTCCTCAAGACCTGCGAGATGCCAAGAGTGTAACACTGTATAAAAATAAAGGAGACAGAAGTGATTGCAATAACTACAGAGGCATCTCTCTTCTTAGTATTGTTGGTAAGGTTTTTGCCAAAGTCATCTTAATGCGACTACACAAGTTAGCTGAGCGCATATATCCAGAGTCACAGTGTGGATTCCGAGCTGGCAGAGCAACAACAGACATGATCTTCTCTCTCCGCCAGCTTCAGGAAAAATCAAGAGAGCAGAAAAGACCATTATATATCGCCTTTATAGACCTCACAAAAGCATTCGACCTGGTTAGTAGGGATGGACTCTTTAAAATCCTCCTGAAAATAGTTTGCTGCCCTTCTAAAAATCCTGGAAAAAAAAAAAATGTGATAAAGTCTCATTCCATAGAACGGCATGAAAGGGAACAGTCCAATATGCATCGGAAGCATCTGTCACAGCCCTTTGATATACGAAAGTGGCGTTAACAAGGCTAGTGTTCTTTCTGCTACCGACCCTCTCGTAATCTTCTTTGCCTTACTTCTTGAAACATGCATTCAGATGATATGCAACTGAAGTGAATAATGCCTTACACACTAAGTCAGAATGGCCCGTCTTTTAATCGTTTTCAAGGCTAAGGCAAAACAAAAATCAGAAGGGTCACTATAATAGACTTGTTGTTTCGCTGATGATGCTGCAGTCGTCACTCAAAGCCAACAGGAGCTTCAAGCCTTGATGAATCGCTTCACTAAAGCATGCATAGGACTTTTGGCCTCACAATAAGTCTAAAGAAAACGAAATGTGCTGAGGTCAGGATGTGGGTGGTGCAACAGCAAAAACCTTTATATCACTATCGATAACTATGAATTGGCAGTGGTGCACCACTTCACATACCTAGGGTCTACCATCAACGACAAACTCTCACTGGATACAGAAATCGACAGCCGCATTGGCAAAGCTGCAGCTACCTTTGCCCGCCTCACATCGCGTTTTTGGGGAAACTCACAATGAAGACCAAAGCTGCGGTATATAATGCCTGCGTCACCAGCACACTCCTATATGGCAGCGAGACCTGGACGACCTATGCTAAGCAAGAAAGAAGGCTCAATACCTTCCATTTGCGGTGTCTACGCCGGCATTCTCCTCTGCATCTCGTGAAAGATAAAGTGACAAATGTCGAGAGGTGTTGTCCCACGTGGCTGGCCTTCAAAGTATGTATACACTGCTTAGACAGCGCAGACTGCATTATTGCATTTCGCTGGCTTGGGCCATGTTACGCCGCATAGGAAGATGGTCGCATCCCAAAAGGATATCTTCTACGGACAATTTTAGGCAAATGGGCAGAGAGAAGCAGTTGGGATGTGCGAGCCAACAGCTGATGTTCAAAGATGTGTGCAAGAGAAATATTATGCAAATGTGACATGGATGCCAGCTAACATGGGAGGAATGAAGCTGAAGAGTCCGCACAAAGATGGCGATGCTACTGTAAATCGGGCGCCACATCAGATTGGTGCCGAAAAGAGGCTCAAACAACAAGCTAAGCTGAAGAGGAGAAAAACGTCAAAGGAGCACCAGGAAATAAGCACTGAGGGCTCCACCCAAGCGCATTCCCATACATTATACCGAAGGGCTATTATTATTATTATTATCTGTGATGTGATATCAAAAGTGAATGTCTGATATTGAAGCAATGTTCTAATGAAACATATTACCTCAGCAGTTATCAATGGTAGATAGTGGTCCATGCTCAGATACACGCCTCCTCATATTCCCATTGAGTCATTTCTCACATGCTGAATAGTTATATGGACTACAATTAAACAGACAATATATAGGTATTTGAAAATGAACAGGTCAGTTTTTTGTACATACCAATAACATTTCTTCAAAATTTCGTTACTTGCATCTGCAAATCTGGTAGCCATTAGTAAATAATGATTTGCTTCATAATAGTAGTAAATAGGACCAGTGAACATAGAAACTCAAAATGAAAGTGTGTTTAAACATAATGCTTTTTGATATCCTAAAAATCAAAAAAGGGAAGAAAACTTGTTTTGCGAAGTAACTTAACAGAAAACCAGCCACTGAGAATTGTGTTATCCACTAATGTACAAAATGAAAGAAAAGAGTTAACACATTAACTACCAAATCAAAACACACTGTGGCTGAAGTAAAAATGTTTCTCCCATTTTCATCCTGTATGTGTGCACAAAGTAACTGTAGTTCGTAATGGTGTACATATTTTTAGGAATTGTAAATCATATCTCATTTTAAAATAATGAATGTAACTTTTACAATAAGCACTGTTTGTTAACCTAATAGAGGTTGTTGCTATTAACTGCTGTCGATGGCTGAGGTCTTGCAATTTTTTTCACATTATAAACTGCTTGCCGCCCCAGCTCTATCAAAATCACTACTTCAATCAAAGTGCCACCTGTCACTCGTTGTCCACGTCCTATTCTATCATCATTGTTGAAACACGTATCTACCTAATCAGCCGTTAGACGAGATGTAAAACATTTGTGTGGTCCTTATCACATTTGCCATGGTTAAACATTTTACACGAGTTTACTAACCCAAAAAAGCTAAGAATATGAATGGGTATGTTGACAATTTGTTCCATTTCGACAACTACCACTTGTAATTTGTTGCCGTGAAACTTAAAATCGCGATCCAGTTCGAAATGTTTTCATACTTGTTTCATTTGTTTTATTACTAAAAGTAATCGACGCTCTGACGCTCCTCGCTGTCCCTATGATAGATTTCAAAAGCCTTCCCACCCTCGCGTAGTTAATGTGTTAAATATTATAGAAATATAGAAAAACTGCAATACAAAACATTGAGGGACATATAAGCATAAACTTACACAGAAAATTATCCCTCAGTTGGAAACTAAACAGGGATGTGGAACTCCGTCATTTCCTCCTGCTTGACAGGGGACACACATTTTTTATGGTCGATAATTTACTTCCATCTTGATTGTGTGTCTCTGGAAACATTGTTTTTAAAAGTTTCAAAAGAAGGTATAGATTTCCTATTAATAATAAATTCAAAAACAGAAGACACCAGGATGGATTAGGAGAAGTTGCCCTATTACTGTTACCCTGGGGAATAAATCCCATATTGTTTTCTAGTGTAGGATAGTCTAATATTGTTTCAATTGGAAGATAATTCCATGTAGTTACCAGTAGTAAGATACCTCATGTAGTCACCACTTGAAGATAAGCCATGTAGTCACCAGTGGAAGATAGGCCAATGTAGGTCGCTCTAGTAAAAGTCACAATATAGAAGATACTCCATGTAGTCCCCCCCCCCCCACAACTAGAAGATACTCATGTAGTCACAACACTAGAAGTTACTCCATGTAAGTCCACCCACTGGAACGATACTCCTTGTAATGCAATCTAGGGGAAGACACCCAGTATTGTTGTATTCATGAAGCTACCTCTATGATTTGTAAGAGAAGATATATATATTATTTTCAGTGAACTTCATTCAGTTATAAAGATTAGGGGAGGGGTAGGTAGATGCAGGAGTGATGGAGGTGTCAAGGCTTCATCCTGTATAAGTACAAAACAAAATAACCTTAGCTAAACAATAGGAAATTTACTAATTTAAGCCAACTCTATTTAAATCAATGACAGTTTGTTCCAGGACTTAGAGCTACCTCGTTTTAATAATCTGAATCCAGGTGTCAGATATGCTAAGTATCATCTAATATTGAACTCAAGAACTTTCACAGGCTCTGTTTTTAAACACAAATTCCTTGGCTTGTTGCACTTGGTTGTAATGTTTTGTTGTATCCTCTCTCCGCTTATATAAAGTCCATAAAACAAACATGAAAATAAGATTACCTTAATTACTTAGTTTGTACCCTTGTTCTACAGTGAGGTGTAGAGTTTTAGAAGAGAGAGTGTTATACTATCCTATCAGCTGTCTTCCTCCCTGGCCTGGTTCCATGGAACTATATGCTATCAGATATTCCCTTCGACAAGACATAAGTGGAACAACCAGCGGTGCTACAGGTACTAATTAGCATTCATACTCTTTGACATTTACTGAGGAACTGACACCTGTGGGTTTGCCCGTATTGCAGTAGGACAATTCTGATTAACAAAATAATACTAACACAATTACTCTACAATCTTTTATGTCCAAATACTCAGAACAATTACTAATTACAATATTTAATGTCCAAATACTAGACACAATTACTCTACAATATTCATTGTCCAATACTAGACACAATTACTATCTACAATATTCATGGTCCAATACTAACACATTACTTTCTACAATATTCATGTCCAAATACTAGACACAATTACTTCTACACAATATTGCAATGTCTCAAGACCGAATCTTTCACACTCAGACAGCTGAAGTGAAAACGCCCTTGAGTATAAGAGTGAATCCAGCTTTGTTTCATAGCATCTGGAAAATGCTGTTGACATCCCCTTGAGCAAACTTTGGACTGTTTGGCACGGAAAATACTCCAGCACCTCTGATTCATGCTATACAAGCTTCTAAAACAAGGCTGCAAATTAGTTAGGACAGAAAACCATAAGTCCAGAAGAGTTTCAGACTCACCACTGTGTAAGACAAGTGATATCCTATCACCTTAACCGCTTCCGACTCCGTATACGATGTCTCAAGCATGTAAGAGAGAACAAGAAAGTATCAGGGGGGTGACAGAAGATTAGACAGTCTATATTTCAGAGCTGGCATTTCTGATGGATGTTGCCCAGATTGCTAAATCTAGCACATCTCCAATCCAACCTCAATATCTGGAAGAAGAGCTGAGAAGAGAGGGATGGTCATAACACTTCTAAAACAAAATCCTTTGAATATCACAAAGAAAGAAGACATCAATTAAGCTGGGAGAAGACAGGTCCTACAGTCGACCCATTTAAATACCTCGGAGCTATTTATAACCGAAAGGGAGCATCAAAGAAAGTTGGCCACTCGAAAAGCAGCCAGCGGGAAGACTATTTCAGCCATAAATCAGATTCCCTCAGCAAGAAGATTGGTAAGAAAACGAAGATGCTGTATTCCGCTCCACCTAGCCCAGTCTTGACATATGGTTTGAGTCTGGCAATGACTACAAACCCATAAAAGCCAGATCCAAACCTCAGAATGAGTATCAGAGGAAGGTGGTTGAAAACAAGAAGAGACATGGTACGCAACCAGACACTACTCAATGGCTAAAATGCCACCCCCTACAGACCCAAGTGAACAGCCCAACGAAGATGTTTGGCCCTGTCTGCAAATGGAGAAAGATCGATACTACCACGACAAGCATGGGAAACAAAGAGCCAAGGATCCAGACCTCCGAGGACGACCCAGAGTCCGCTGGGAGGACAACATTAGACAATCTTTGAAGGACCGAAACAGAATGAACAGCCAGGAGAAACAGCCGATGAGAAGAACTGGCGCTCTTCTCTTCCAACCTCTACAACCTCACTGTAAACGGAACCGAATAAGTAAGTAATAAGTAAGTAAGTATTTCATGGTCCAAAAACTAGGGGGAGCAAGTACTTCGACAAATATTTTATGTCCAAATATTTGACACATTACTTCTACAATATTTAATGATCCAATATTAAACCATTACTTCTACAATATTTGATGATCCAAATACGTAACACAATTACTTCTACAAATATTCAGGGTCCAAATACGAACACAATTACGTCTACACACATGGCATGTCCAAATACTGACACAAATTACATCGATTAAATATTTTCATGATCCAAATATAGACACAATTACTTCTTCAATATTTCATAGCTATAGGATTTAAAGGTTGTTATAGCCGGAGTGTAATGGTGAGGATAACTCTCACTCCTGCAATAAATGCTTCTATGGCATTGGCCTCAAATAGCTCTACAACCAAGCCCAGCTCCCGGCCTTCCTGTATGATCAAGTTGAGTCCGGTGGAACGATTCCACAGATGGGAGAAGGGCAAGATGAGTCATACCGCTCCTTAAAAACTAATACTTCGGGCAGATAGGGCTCGGGATCCGTGGTTCGTAGTCTATCTAAGATAAGGTTGCACTCTAGAATTGAAACAACCGCTGTCCAGCGGGAATATCCATTTTTATGGAAAGGCTTCGGGAGTAAATACATCTGAGGACAAATCCGGAGCCGAGTCCCTAAGGGCAGTCTAACTGTTGATATCGTCATTATTCTGGCAACTCCTGCGATGTTGATGGCACCAGACTGTATCAGCGACTGCTGTTTCCTTTGGATCTACCGGCTTGTGGAGAGGGGAACAATACTGCATGGGCAACATCTTGATCTCCATATAACTGTGGCCCAAGCTCGCAAACCTCCTGGAAGAAGACACTCCAGCTTCATCCTATAGGTGTCAGCAAAACATGGGAAGTAGCACTGTTAGCGGTTTTATAACCAATTTTGCCCAATTGTCGCTTAGGGCATGGGTGCCAGGCTACTTCCGACAGTGGGAGAGGTTCTAGATCTCACTGGACAAGCTAACCATGCCCACTTTTCAAGCTGGGTCAGCCCAACCAGTTTAATTAGGTGTTGTCCCCCAATGTCTGCCTTCTTCCCTAATTGCGTGCATGGGGATGAGGTCAAACCCCAACTGTGGACAGAAAATTCTGCACCACAGCAAATTATCACAAAACAATAATGTAATAGAAATAAAGCAAACTATCAGATTGCGGATGTTTGGAACATCTTGGACTATTTTGACTTGGACTATCTAAAAACCTACAGACAGTAACCAAATGATGTCAGGAAAACAGCCGTAATCAATGACGAACGCTCAACACAACTTCATGTGGATAAAGCTGCACGACTCAGGAAATGTGCCTGGCAAGGCTCTGGAAATGGTTATCGAGAAGACTACACATTTTATTTGCAAGGGAAAACCTTAATAAACTAGAGAAACAGGGAGTTTTTGCGTGTAAAAAAAAAGTTGCTAACTAAAATTGTTGAACCAGCGAGTGAGAATAAACGATCACGAATGCCAAACTTGCAGGTTCCCATCACCCTTGTCATTGGTGTATGCCTCCTACTCTGTACTCTGCTCAAACGCTAAAACTTACCAATCTACCTAAAAGAATCTACGCCGTAGTCATCAGAAGCACACCTAGGCATGAACTCGCTTGTTCTCCTTGGTGACTTTTAACGCTAAAGTGGGTGCCGATAATGTTGTCATGGCCTTCATGTCTGGGCAGGTTTTTGGTATTGGCAAGATGAATGAAAATGGACAACGGCTCTTAGAGTGTGTGTCCACCACCATGACCTCTGCGTGACCAACACCTACTTTCAGACAAAACCCCAGCATACAAGGTGTCATGGCTAGAAAACACACCCACGATCCAAGCACTGCATCAACTTGACCTGATTCTCGTCAGAAGGCCACATTTCCTTAGGTCTGTGCTCTCCACGCACTCGTACCATAGTGCAAGACTGTGATACATATCACTCCTTTTGGTTTTGCTGCAAAATCAGAGCACATTCAAGAAAACTCTATCGTGTCAGAAATGAAGGGAAACCACGCATTGATACCAGCAAGATGTCAGACCCTTTCATGATCGCTCAATTCACTGCGACCTTCGAGAAAGTGCTCAGTAGCCCTTCAGCATGGTGATACTATTACAGAGAACTGGGAGCATCTACGGAACACCATTCAAAGTACTGCACTTGCCACCTTTGGTAAGAAAACAGCAAAGTCAAATGACTGGTTTGATGCTTCATCAGATGTGATGGCACCTGTCATTGAAGCTAAGCGCAAAGTGCTATGAATTGAATAACAAACGTTCACACCGAGTGCAGAACCCTACAGATCCTGAGGGCTACGAGAAGCAAATTCAACTCACAAACTGCTCGACACTGTGGCAAAATGACTACCCCTGGCTCCAGCTCAGTGAGAGCATTCCAATCGCAGCGCAAACAGGCAACATTAGACAAATGTATGACGGTATAAAGAAAGCACTTGGTCCCCATAAAAGTAAGACGGGCACCGCTAAAAAACCATCAATTGGAGAGAAGCTAACCGATAAAGGGTAAGCAGATGGAGAGGTGGGTCGAGCACTACTCTGAGCTTTACGCTAGAGAAACGACCGTTACGCCTGCAGCCCTTGATGCTGTCAACAGTACTGCCAACTATGGAGGAGCTGGATGCCGAACCAACATTAGAGGAACTCAGCAAGGCCATTGATAGCTTGGCCTCTGGCAAAGCACCATGCAGTGATGGATTCCTCCCGAATTTAATCAAATGCTGTAAGAGCACGCTATTACATCCCACTGCATAGGGATGCGTGTCCAGTGCTAGGAAGAGAACAACATATCTTTCCAGACATTGAGAGTATACCAAGATTGTAACACTGTATAAAAATAAAGGAGACAGAAGTGATTGCAATAACTACAGAGGCAGCTCTCTTCTTAGTATTGTTGGTAAGGTTTTTGCCAAAGTCATCTTAATTGCGCCTACACAAGTTAAGCTTGTGTGCAATATATCCAGAGTCACAGTGTGGATTGCTGAGCTGGTAGATCAAACAACAGAACATGATCTTGTTCTCTCGACCAGTTCAGGAAAAAATTAAGAGAGCAAAAAGGCCTGTAAATATTTCGCCTTTATTAGAACTCACAAAAGGCATTTTGACCTGGTTAGTAGGGTAGGGATCAATACCCTTTAGCTCCCAAGGAACATAGGCCCCTCAACAAACACATGCCAAGTCTTCCCTGTCCGTGTGCCAGCGCTCAATTTCTTTCCATGGTTTTCTCTCTTCATTTTCCACCTCTGTTATCCCATTCTCGTCCTCCATGGTTTTTTTGTCTAACCCTGCCGTCCTGTCACCTCCCTGGGATTCCAGAACAAGGACTGCCGTGTAACTGGCTATCAAAAGGTTTTCCTCAATGTTTGTCCTATCCATCGCCAGCAGACTTCTTCTCACTCCTTGTTTCCACGGCACATGTCCTGGTTTCTTGTCATCAATTCCACATTTGTTGACTTTGTCATACCAGTTCAGTCCCCTTCTGATTACTACACAATCACCCGTTTCTAAATAGTCGGGTACTGGGTGGTTGTTGTTTTTGTTTGCTCTCCAAGTCTCAAAGCCATTCAATAGTAGACTGACTGACCTTTGAGTTGAATATTTCTTATTTTCGTGTTGACTTATTTCTCTTGTTCCTCCATATATTTTTCCCAGTGCAATGAAAGCTCCTCTTGCTGTGTTTGTAAATCTTATATTTAATATCACTGTCCTGTCCCACCAACCTCTGGTCCTATATAACTTTCCAAGCGTATGTGGACGATTTCTACATCTTTTAGTGGTGTGTCTTCAAGTTCATCCTATTAATCATATTCTTGCATTTATTCTCATAATCCTTTTGTCCTTTTTCCCTGTTTATTGTCAGGGCCCACATGTTGTGACCTCATCATCAAGAATTTTCAGTTTCCCTCGTGCAGTCTATTATGTTTATTGGGACAAAGAGCCAATGCATCTGCAAAATCCAGATTCATCCAAGCTGTTTATAGTCCAGATTACACGGGATTCCATTTTCTTGTTGTGTGATGTCGATGTTTTCATAACCCAATCTATTGCTAGTAAGAAAAGAAATGGAGACAAGGGGCATCCCCTGTCGTTAGTAGGATGGACTACTGTAAAAATTTCTGAGAAATTGGCTGTCCCTACTAAATTGCTGGAAATGATAAAGTCCGTTTCCATTAGGACATGAAGGAATAGAGCCCTAGATGATGGAAGCAACAACACTCAGCCATTGACATATGAAGTGGAGTTAAACAAGGACTGTGTTCTGGCTTCCCAACCCTCCTTCCGGATCATACTTATTGCCTTGACTCTTGAAACATGCATTCAGAAATGCAACTGAAGGAATATGCCTTCACACTAGGTCAGATGGCCGTCTGTTTAATCTTTCAAGGCTGAAGGCAAAAATAAAGAATCAGAGGGTCACGATAAGATACTTGTTATTCGTTAAAAAGTTTTCTTCCCTCGTCACTCAAAGCGCCAACAAATGAAGCTTCAACCATTTTAATGAATAGCGTCACCCAAGCCACTAGATGTACTTTGCTGATCTGTGATCATTTGCAAGAGAAGTTCAGTGTTTAAAGAAAACAAATCTTTCCAGAGAAACAAGGTTGTGGGTGTGACTGAAATTCGGTTCCGTCCTATCACTATCTTGTCTAAATCCTGAATAGGGCTAGTTATTACGTGACCACCACTTCTACATGCTACATGTCTTCCAGTCATTGTATGTTTACAAACTCTCATCGGACACGAGTTATTGACTTGTTCAACAACAAAGTCAACCAAGCTGTGTAATATAATAACGTGCAGAACATGGACCAGAAATGAATAGGCATTGCGAATAAGAGAAATGAATATAATAAAACAAATACGAGAAAGTTGCAATGGTAAGTCCGATCTATCAGTAAATCTATCGGCGACCCACATCTGTGAATTCAGTAACCTGACAGACAAAGTAAACCAAAGTGTGGATAGACCAAGGGTATGAAAGCAATGCAGTGCGAGTTTCAAAGCATGTTACACTGCTTAAAACAGCGGAATGTCTGTGTTGTCATGGTAGTAAATGTTCTAAGACCCGCAGGTAGGGTAAAACGCATCCCGAAATCATATCGTTCTACTTTGCGGTTAGCAATGGCAATTGGACATGCTAAACTGAAGCTTTTCAAAGATTGGAACTTGTCTCCTCAACCGAGACAAGGGCATGTACGTATCCACAACCTGGGAAAATGTTTCTGCTATAAAACCTACAGCAATTTTAGACTTCGCACTGATATTACACTTTAATTCAAAGAGAATCTCAGACAGCCACAAGCACGGAATATTATGATCCTAAAGGCCGCTAAAGGAACTGGAAGTGAAAATAAGTAGAAAGGAGTGAACACCTCAGAGGCGCATTCCCACTTTTTGCGCCTCAACTTCTAGGATAGGCTACTTCAAGTGATTCCATTATTTACGTCTAATCTTTATAAATGCAGTCCCTATGGCATCCTACATATTACGGCACAATTACTTGTGCAATCAATCTCATTGTCATAAGTAATTCTAAATTACGACACAAAATTACTGGGGTAAGGTTGAATATTTTGTCTTTTAATCATTTTATATTTTGCATTTGACACACACACAACACACATTACACACACTACACACACACTTCACACACTATTAGGGCACTACACACATCTACAATATTTTCATACACAATCAGGTTCTAATATTATACCAAAAAAACTACATTAACAATGTATTTCATGGTCTATAGTATAATAAAGGACACCATATTCACATCGGATAATCAATTTTAGAGACCCAAGTAATGCTAAACCCCACCCAGTACTACAATCAATATACTTCATAATCCGTCTGAATTCAATTCGTACACATTTTTTATACAAGCTAGACATCAAAGTCCTGACCATATTTCATGTAACCCGTCATACGTCTTTTGGGACATTAGAAAACCAAACATTCTACGAATCTATTTCATTCTTTTAGGTTCTAATCTGACACATGTCACATGTACCCGCCGCTGTGGTCCCTTTTCAGTACTGCACACCATAAGTTTAAGGGGTCTAGTGGATTCCTTGTCCAATTTCGATGAGGGTTGACAGTATTCGGTTGCCATTGATAATAATTCTATAGTTTCTTTCCGGTGGCTTCATAATACTAATATATAATCCTTCTACAATATAATTTTATGGTCCAATTACTTGAAAGTTTAATTTTCGACCTTTCACTGAGCCATCCTTGAAAATTTTCTGTAGGGTGGGTTAGAAAAAAAATCGAAAGGTGATTCGTCTTACGAGGACAAAAGACAAAGAAAATAGTCTACGTTACGGCCACAAGGCCTTCGTCAGGAAAGGAAAGAAAGTGAAGTCTAGATAGGACACATAAAAAACTTAATAAAATAATAAAATAAAATGCACGAGCAACATCCTTCTCTGAATCACCCTTGGTAGCTAATTGGCCCATGAAAACAACATGGAAATCATGCTGCAACATTTGCCGTACACTGTGTACAAGAGGGATTCCCAGAGTAAAAGCAAAGACCGGCGGCTGGTCGCTATGGAACAAGAGGATGCTTATAAAAGTGGTGGAACTTTGCAACCCTAATAAAGACTTGTATAATAAGCATAGGTGGAGTAAACCGCTTGAGTAAACAAGGTGGATAGCAAGCTGCCTTAAATGGAAAGATCATTTTGCAATTTCGCTTGGGAACATGGACCAACAGAACCAATGGGCCATTAGCCAGAGACTAACTCTAGGGAACTCTCCACATCATCATCAGTGCTGTTTAAACATCTACACAGCAAAAGTAAGCAACCGTATCAACCAGTCAGGGCAGGGACGAATGATTTACTTATGCAAATACATACTCATATTCTGAACTGGCTCAGTCAGACCGGAAAGGGTCCAATGGCATTATAACAGAAAACTTATGGCAGTTGTTCTAAAAATGCTGTGAGGAACGCGAACCAAAAAGGTCCAATCCCCAACAAGGCCTGTTGATGTGTTGATCTTTGAACATCTCCATAGGGAAAGCTGATCTTCCAGACAGCACTTTCAATGGGCAGAAGAACATTGAAAGGCAAGACAAGCTAAAAGATCTGGGAGTAAACCATATGAATCGTGCGCTGACTCGTTCAATGTATCCTGTCGAACTGATGCATAATAGAAGGGCCAAGCCCGAGGACTGGCAACCTTAAAAACGATGGCTTTGCGGCACGCTTAGAATACTTCTTTCTGCTGCTTTATTCCATAACCGTCAAAGCAGTCAGTGGCCAATCACACCTATAACATGGGCAATCTTGTAGGGCAGCAACAAAATGAATTCCACTTTGCTTGGTCCGGCGGCCAGTCCCCGGCGTACATGCCCCAACTCTGGTTTCAGTCTTTCCTTTGCAGTCTCGGCATCCACAGTTCGCTCCGCCAAGTAGTTTTTGGTCGGCCACTCTCTTCGCTTTCCCCCTCGGGGGTCCAAAGCATAGCTGTTCTTAGTGATGTTATCAGGGTCCCCTCTGGGATGTGGCCAATCCCTACGCCAGCCTCTGCCAGCTATGAATGGTGTGCAATCCTCACTGGTTTACTCTAATACTAAGTAGTTCTTGGTTGCTGATGGTGTTTGGCTAAAAAGATTAGGATAGAATTGTTCCTTAGGCAGATATGTTTGGAAGGAGAACAGTTTTTTTCGACAAATTTTTCGTCTCTGTTTACTCTCCATATTCCGCACCTATAGAGAAGCAACAGAAAAGTACACACAGCTCCTCATTACAAGTCTTTAATTTGGTGTTGATGCTGTGCAGGAAGACTTCCAAATGTTTGTTGAGACTACAAAGGCTGTTTGCCCGCTTTTACTCATTCTACTACTCGGAGTAACCAAGAGGACATGCACACCAAGATAGCTGGTAGAACGCTGGAGTTGGTTGGGCCACGTCCTCAGAAGAGACCTCGATGCCAACACAAGAACAGCTATGCAATGGACCCCCTGAAGGAAAGCGAAAGAGAAGGCTGACCAAAAAAACAACGTGGCGAGAGAACTGTGGAGGCCGAGAAGGCATAGAATGAACCAGAGCTGGGCACTGTAATTGAAGGATGGCCGCTGAAATGGAACAAAGGGAAGCAGTTTTTGCTGCTGCCACCAACCCAATGCGGTGATGGCCACTGACTGCATTTGACGTCTGCGGCTAAGGATCAAAAAGAAAGAAGTGGTCTCAATGTGAATTACAGGAACGCATTCAAAATGAAGGAATGCGACTATTTTTGGGCTTTCCGCATGAAACCTCCATTGTGACAAATGAGATACACGCTTGGATTGCTGTCAATTAGATAGTCCAGTTTATGCGATGGCACAGCAAAGATTTTATATGCAAGTAACCACTGACAAAAGACACCCCCCTACAAGAGAACATAGCTGACATCACAGCAGCAAGAATAAAGAGGGAGATGTCGTGGGATGGCACACTAGGCAGAGGCACTACATTGGTCAGGTGGCCATGGTGAAAAATATATCCAAAGGGGAATACTGGAGTAAGTCAGGGAGAAGAGGATAAACTACCATCAGGTCATCATTACCCTTGGCAGAGAGTGCAGAGAGCTTGGGTCAATAGAAGAGCAGAGCTTGGAGATTAATCAGCTGATAAGTGATTCATGCCTGGGGATGATGATGCCATTGTGTACTCTGATGGATCTGTATTGCATGGTGAGAAATCAGATGGGGCTTCTCTGCGAAATAAAGGGCAGTGATTATTGCTGAACATAAGTGGAGCCTATATGACAATAACCTCCAGCATGAGAATGGAGGTTGGAGGCATTTTGACTGCAGCACTGAGGTGGCTGTCTGAACTCCATCAAAAACCAGGGCAGTTATAATGTCAGGCTCTCAGCCATGTTTCGGAAAGTTCAAGAATGGATGGCTGTGGGCAGGAATGGAAAACACAATAGAAATCTTGATGTCTTCAAGAACTGGTGGGATCTACTATCCTGGCCATGTGGGGGTAAGTGGCAATGAGAAGAGCTGACAGACTAGCCTCGAGAGCACCCATAGGTAGGGGCATTGGATTTGGATAAGGGATAAATACTAAAGATAACTGCTGAACACACTCTGCTAAGAAAGACACTGCAATCGATGAATCAACATTGGCTAAGATTGCTGGCAATTAGGCATCAAAACGTAAGACTAGCAGAGACTGACATATGAGAGGATGCATCTGTCTTGTATACAACCTGCATGCTACAGGTACAATTAGCACTCATACTCTTCGACATTTGCTGAAGAAGACTTGGCTCCTCAAATATTAGACACAATTACTTCTACAATATGTCATGGTCTGTTGACCCAAACCGTAGGAACAATTACTTCTATACTAGGACATGGTCTATTGCCCCCAGTATTAGGAACAATTACTTCTACGATATGTTATGGTCTATTGACCCAAATATTAGAAACAATTACTTCCCTACAATATGTCATTGTCACAGAAACATTTTCATGAGTAAATGAATGATGATAGTGTTTAGGTGTGAAGGTCACTGAACTGTTGTTAAAACACTTGGTTTAAGTTGTAACTCAAGTAGTGAGTTTCATGAGTCTGACTTTATGTCAACCATGGGGTGACTTGGTACATGCGTGGTAGAAAGCATGAAGTGAATACAAGTCCGAGTGTGACTGATTTTAGTCTGTGATTTGGAAGCCGAGCTGGACGCTCGTATTGTGGGGACTGTGGAGAACCACATATGTGATTATTCGAATATGTGAGGAGTTATTATTTAATATATTTTGTGTAGGGTCCTACATAGTGTTTAGGCGAAAATTATTAATACCGCCTGGATGAGTGTTCCTGTTGGAACCACATTTATACTCTGTGTTTCGCGGAGAACAGTATAGGGCGTTGGTGTTTTCTTGCCCCTGATGCTACTGGAAGAAAGGCGACGCGTTTCCCGCCTTGTAGCGTATTGAAATAAATAGAGGCGTTTGATTTCCCGCCTGGATGAGATTCTGGAAGAATCTAGATGGCGATGCTTAATACCGCCAACCACTTTTGATAGTAAGTGGATCACACCTGGATGGGGTGGTGTTATGATTGTGCGAGGAAGGGTATGCCGCACCGAGTACTTTATATGTAACTGTTAGTGTGGTGTTCTGTGCAGAGTCATTTCGTGAACACAGTGAGTCAGAATGCTGCTACATGTACTTGATTTCCATGATGTATGTATCAGTCGAATAAAATGTCTGGAACTGTACCAGTGGTGTTGGGTTAATTCCTACGAGCCATTGTTGATTGTCAATCTACACCCACGCCACACCCCACTCGTCATATATCATAACAGTTATTCTGACATACTGGGGCTTAAACAGTTCTTTGACATATTGGGGGCTCGTCCAGTTGGTCAGAACAACAATCTATAGATGTTGTTGGATTTAACCCTATTTGTACCGTGGATTTAACTCACGGCTCATTGTCCAACAAAATAGTACCACAGCACACAATAGCTGACCATGAGTATTTACAATAACGCCTCAAATACCGTAATATCCCTTTAATGAGAAGTACACACAGCAATCACTAGCATGAAAACTGCAATACATAAGATAATGAATACATAAGCCAACTTACTTGCGATAATCATACCAACTCTCCTAATAGCACAAAAGGCACAGCACAATGCACTGAAAACTGCCACATATCCTGGCGAACACTATAAATTTGTCATGAGAACCAAAATGTTACCGACATAAACTCATCAGTGAAGGCACTGAACAATCGCTCAGAGGCGACACCTAATACTAGGTTAAAAGCAATACACAATTGCAACCAACGTATCACAATTAATAATCAGAAGGGAACAATCACTAGAACTTGCTAAGCTCAATCTAGCACCCATAAATTATTCCTGAACATATGAAAATCGGCAAGCACTGAACAACAATTGGCATCCAAATAATTCCCCAGCAAAACTGCTGACAAAAAACCATCTACAACCCCATCGGCCGCCGGACATCGCAAGAATTTTCAATACAAAAAGGCTATGATAGAGCATACTACATCTGTAGCGAAAGTAGCAGTAACGGAAGCTACTGAAACTGCTAAGAAAGAGGTTTGGAAGACAGTAATAGATGGTCTCAGGGGAGAAGGTGCTGGAATTACAGCCCAGTTAGAATTATTACTGACTTTCAATTTCAAAGGCAAATGTGCAGCAAAAAGTAAAGGTAAGATAGTTGAGAGCTGATGGGAAGTGGAAATTTATGACCCTGTGTAAAGAAACAATATGTTAGATTTATCTCTTAGATCATGTCCCTGTCCATCATTTTTGTATGTTTACCACGGAAGAGAATGTTTTAGTGGCATGGACAGTGGAGTAGAGTGTGGCATGAAAGGAAATAATGCATTTTGGGAAATTGCCAAATATGCTTTACTAATCTGGATAATTATTTTGTTTCCAGAATTTAGGTACCCAGTAGTGAAGGTAAACTTGGGATTGCCTCTACTTGAAGCACTTTATGCCATCGCTGAGAGTGTCTTGACATGGTCATCAGTCGTCAGGTTGCTGAGATGGTCTATAGTGGTTAAGAATTTATCCTATGCTTTGATGATCTTTACAGAATGTACACGGGTGTACTTAGATATATAGTGTGAAGTATAGTTCCTACTGCAATTTTTGAAATTGTAATGTATATAATTGTTTGATAGTCTTTAAAGTGACTGACACTACATAATATGAGGATAAAAATGTTGATTTTGCATTTTTTTGAATTTAAAGGGAATAAGTCATTGCTCAGTAAAAGACTCACATTTTTGGCAGTGAGATGTGATAATTATTTTGTAACACTTGCCTTTTCAATGTAATGGTAATTACCTCAGTAGTGTAATTCTGATGAAAGCATAGCTGATGTCTAGCTTATGCGATTGTGACATGTAATGGTATACATTTACATAATTTTTTCGGGTTTGTTTGGATGGATCGATAGAACATTTATTGTAATGATGATGTATGATACTGTTGTGATAGTCCTCTGCAGTAAGGATTATAATGAGATAGAGGAATGGAGATATTAAATCTCGTTTTCCTTAGAGAATCAAGTTGCTGCATAACGCATTCTCGACATGAGCATAGTCCTTGACGTGTAGGAAGCAGTGAAGAAGGTGCTATAATTATCTGCCGGAACTTCACAGATACAATTGTGATAGAGCAAAGTTTTGCATTGGACAACTAAGGAGTATGAGAGGAATTTATCTTTGTGGGTCAAACTGATCAGAGTGAAGGATACTAGATCTTCACATATTGGATTAAAAAGAATTGGAAGCTTTTGATATTAATTAGATCCTCTCAGTATGGATAAATAAATAAGAGCTTTAGTGGTATACAGTAAGAAAAGTGCATACATCACATGCATCTATAATTTTGAAATTATAGTTGTTCATATTATTCATTCCATAACAGACATATAGTAGTAAAACAACATGGTTTATTGCTTAATTAATTTGTTTGTAGTGTACCTAACGGAAGTATTAATGTGTATTAGATTTAACATTTTTGAGAGAAATTGTTGAAAATTTTTGCGCAACGATGTATTTTGGATAAAAGTAGCTGATACGTGAGATTTTTTCAAAACGGTTGTGTAATTGCATACACATGTATAGTTTGTCTAAATTTTTTTGAATGAATCTATAGAGCATTTATTGTTATGAAACTATTTAATCTGTCTCCATTAATGGAATGGTATGACAGTATGGTGTAAGCATTTGCTCCATGTGATAGGTTATATGGAGAACTGTGGTATGGGTTAGAGTGTGACTCACCCATCGTTTAGTGTATAAGTGTTCCAGTCACAGTAATATGACAACTGTTTCAGTAAGACCGTATGTTTGCATCCAATTATGTGTTGGTACATGAGGGGTTCTGTGGCTTGTACTCTTCGGTGCAAACTTCGTTTTCCATCTGGAGAGGGGGGTGGATGTCACAGAACATTTTCGTGAGTATGAATGATGATAGTGTTTGGCGTTAAGGGTCACTGAACTGTTGTTAACACTTGGTTAAGTGTAACTCAAGTAGTGAGTTCATGTCTGACTTTATGTCAACATGGGGTGACTTGTACATGCGTGGTAGAAAGCATGGAGTGAATACAAGTCTAGTGTGACTGAGTTAGTCTGTGATTTAGAAGCCGAGCTGGAAGCTCGTATTGTGTGCCTGTGGAGAACCACATATGCGTTTTTTCGAATATGTGAGGAGTTATTTATTATATATATTGTGTAGGTCCTACATAGTGTTTAGGCGAAGATTATTATACCGCCTAGAAGTGTTCCTGTTGGAACCATATTGTTATATCTGTTCGTGGAGAACAGTATAGGGCGTTGCAGTGTCCGCCCCTGGAGCTACTGGAAGAAAGGCGACGTGTTTCCCGCCTTCGTAGCGTTATTGGAATAATACAGGCGTTGTTGAATTCCCGCCTGGATGAGATTCACGGAGAGTCTAGATGGCGATGATTAATGCCGCCAACCACTAATAATAAGTGGATCACACCTGGATGGTGTTATGATTGTGCGAGGAAGGTATGCCGCATAGGTCCTTATATTTTTAGACACAATTACATCTACAATATTTCATAATCTATAGGTTTCTAATATTTTGGGACACAATTTATTTTACAATATTATTTACAATCTATAGGTCCTAATATTTAAGACACAATTACTTCTGACATTTCCATACTGCCATTATTGATGTATAAAAATACTAATCCCACATCTAGGATATATACATCTTCATTTATCTGTAGTTCACAGACTCATGTTCTAAAAACATGTCCACTCACTAAACACCAGTCCTGTAGCAACGTCTCTTTGTCCCACTAAAATCAACAAACACCATGAATCTCCAAACCAACAAGCATCTCACTTAGTCTTGATGCATTTTATTGTAAAAAAAAACTATGCCTCATTTTTATTGTATAAAACTAAATATTCTAGACTATACCCGTGTTATTGTATAAAACTAAATATTCTAGACTATACGCCATTTTATTGTATAAAACTAAATATTCTAGACTATATACCCCATGTTAATTGTATAAAACTAAATATTCTAGACTATACCCCATTTTATTGTATAAAACTAAATATTCTAGACTATACCCCATGTTACTGTATAAAACTAAATATTCTAGACTATACCCCATTTTATTGTATAAAACTAAATATTCTAGACTATACCCCATGTTATTGTATAAAACTAAATATTCTAGACTATACCCCATTTTATTGTATACAACTAAATATTCTTGACTATACCCCATTGTTATTGTATTAAAACTAAATATTCTAGACTATTACCCCATTTTATTGTATAAAACTAAATATTCTAGACTATACCCCATTTAATTTATAAAACTAAATATTCTAGACTATACTCCATTTTATTGTATAAAACTAAATATTCTAGACTATACCATATGTTATTGTATAAAACTAAATAATCTAGACTATACCCCATTTTATTGTATAAAACTAAATATTCTAGACTATACCCCATGTTATTGTATAAAACTAAATATTCTAGACTTTACCCCCATTTTACTTGTATAAAACTAAATATTCTAGACTATACCCCATTTTATTGTATAAAACTAAATATTCTAGACTATACCCCATGTTATTGTATAAAACTAAATATTCTAGACTATACCCCATGTTATTGTATAAAACTAAATATTCTAGACTATACCCCATGTTATTGTATAAAACTAAATATTCTAGACTTTTACCCCATTTTATTGTATAACACTAAATATTCTAGACTATACCCCATTTTATTGTATAAAAACTAAATATTCTAGACTATACCCCATGTTATTGTATAAAAAACTAAATATTCTAGACTATACCCCATGTTTATTGTATAAAACTAAATATTCTAGACTATACCTCATGTTATGGTATAAAACTAAATATTCTAGACTATACCCTATTTTTATTGTATAAAACTAAATATTCTAGACTATGCCCCATTTTATTTTATAAAACTAAATACTCTAGGGACTATGCCCCATTTTATTGTTTAAAACTAAATATTCTAGACTATATGCTCCATTATTTTGTAATAGAATGTGTAGTTCATAACACTCATATATAAATGTTTTTAAAATCTTGTTTAATGCATTTAGATTAGTTCTCACTATTTTCTCTTATCTGAATGTTTAAATGTCCCTGACAAAGACACTGTGATGTAACGTTGGTTTTTTTTTTTTTGTCCTTCATCCTAGTAAAGCTCTAAACTATTTTCATTCATCTTATTACAGCAAGGGTTATCGGTCATGAGGTAACTAAACTGTGTGGTTGTATGTGTGTTGTGACAACTTGGATGTATGATTGTCTGTGAGGAAGGCTCATAAATGTGTGGATGCTTGTGGTAAGTGAAATATATGGCTGTTTGCAGCAAATTTAAATGTATAATTGTTCATTATGTGATAACTAATATGTGTGTGGTTATCAGTGATTCAGTAATAATTTAATTTAAATGTGTAATTGTTCATTTATGTGATAACTAAAATGTGTGGTAAAGTGATTTAGTAATTTCAATGTTTCTTTGTCTGTGATGTGGTAACTTCTGTGTATGGAGATTTATGTAATGGTCATAATGTTTCTAACGGACACATTACCTCAGCATTATCAATACAGATGAGTTGACCATGTTCAGGACAGCCTCCTTCATATTTTATCTGGCATTTCTCACAATCTGAATAGATTACCATTAAACAGATGATATAAAAAAATGAAGATATTATTTGCAGTATATTCCCAGTAATTATTATTGCTGCATTTTTAAATATCTTGCTACACAGTTATATGTTTCAGACAATAAATAACATAATTAGATGGGCATGGAAACATTAATATGAAATTTGTGAAGCAAATTTCTAGTTTCTTAGGCATCCTCAAAATCTGTGTTTCTTCTAATAACTCATAATAAATCAAACCAATGATAATTCTGTATTTTAATAAATGTACAAAATGAAGAGGACACAGAGTTAAATTATTCAACACAATACAGAAACTATCAATACAAACAAGGACAGGTAACACTACAAACAAAGACAGGTAACACACGACTTACACAGAAAATTATCCTCAATAGAAAAGAGCACGGATGTTGAACTGGTCTGTTTCTCCAGCTTGACAGGGGATACACATTCTTCTTGCTCATAATTTACTTCCATCTTGAAACATAGTTTTTAATAAGTTCAAGGACAAGTTATAAACAGATTTATATTAATATATGAATAGATGAGGAATACTAAAGAAGCTACACACAGGGCAAGCGAGTCCAGTCCTATAATATGGCATTCTAGCATGAGCAATTAAAGATAAGTCAACTGTGTACACTATCTTTACCAAAAGCCATAAAGTAGACAAGAAGAATATCAATCTGTGGCTAGACAAACCCCAAGTGACAAAAGAAGAACATCCCACATATCTTTGGAGTCACACTTGATCAGCAGCTCAACCTCAAGAACCATTTTGAGAATACAAAGAATAAAGCACTGAGGCGATTACAACTTTTGAAGAGACTTGCTGGCACTACATGGCGATCAGACAAGGATACTTTGAGAGGCTTGTACCTTGGCTATGTCTGTTCTGCGATAGAATACAACAACTCACTGCTAACAACCTGCTCCAAGACTAACCTAGACTCTCTTGACAGAGTGCAAAGTAATGCCCTTCGATTAATTAGTGGAGCTATGAGATCATCTCTAACTGCTGCATGTGAAATATACACAAATGTGGAACCCTTGGGTTGCGGAGGGATAAAGCTGCTTTAGAAGTTTATGAAAGATGTAAGTAAAAATGAACTGAAACCACCCCAATATGGACCTTGTAGAAAACTAGGAACATAAGCAAAGAATAAAACACAAGTCAGTCTTACACCATTTCCATGAAATTCAGGATAGATACCACCTCCCAGAAAGAAGACAAGATATACAGAAAGTAGTACAGAATTTACCACCACATACCTGCTTAAAAACACCAGAAGTACAAATAAAATTAGTAGATCGAACAACTAAACATTCCGACCCAGTCAGTCTTATGAGTGCATCACAACGAACCATTGTCTATACTGAAGGATCTGCATTTAAGGCCACCATCAAAGCAGGTTATGGAGTCTATATATGTTACGCAGATGGATCCTCCGAAGAGCTGTTTGATGCATGCAGGTAGTTTTGCTCCAACTACGAAGCTGAAATCATTGCACTTGAAACAGCTGTATACCATCTGAAGACTGTATTCGATGCCTTTCCCTCTAAGGCTCAAAACGTTGTCATCTTTACTGAATCAATGTCTGCCCTTCAAGATTTAGAAGGCAGTGGACATTGTAGAACTGAATTAGCCAAATTAATCCTGGATGCTGATCAGCTTATCACTTCCTATGGCATCAGAATAGTTATGCAGTGGATCCCTGGTCACTCAAATACACCAGGTAATGACAGAGCAGACAGATTAGCAAAGAAAGGAACAAGACAAGAATAACCACTCACAGCAAACCACTCAACAGTTACTTGAACAGAATCAAACCACAACACTCTCCAGAGTGCCAGCTGTGTAACTACCCCTATGAAACTGTTGACCACCATCACTTTGAGTGCCCAGCACTCGATGATATTAGGAAAATGCTCCTTCCTCCAAGGCCAGATAAGTGAAACAACTTGTATGAAGAAACAAAACAACTTGTGAAAACCTGCAGATATCACTACATGGCACTGGGCCGAAGGGCGATAGCCCAAGCCCCGCTGGATCAATAACAACAACAACAAGATAAGCCAAACTTTGATTAAATTACCAGACTCCAAAACCAAGCCATGAGAGATACTGGTGGCATGAAGCCAACACCCATTAAATAACTAGAACAGACTATGTTTTCATCCAATAGATGACAGAAGAGATAGCAGGGCCCATGCTGAGAAATTTAGGAGGGTGACAGACCACTCAATGCACCAGAGAGTAAAAATTCTTGGACATTGAAAACTCAAGTCAAGCAACTAAATAGAATCAACATCATTAATTAACACTTTTTAATATCAAATAATGAGACTACGTAAGGTAGTGTAAGATGTGTGCGTGTGTGTACATGGGTGTGTCAGAGTTAAAATGAACAAACACAGATATCAGAAACTTTTTTTTTTTACATCAATGAATGAAGCCCCTTTTTCTTTCTTTCAGAAGCATGGACCACCAATTAAGGCAGGGGTCCTCAAACTTTTGTGCAGCCCCAACCATCCACCCCCATGGAATCCTTATCCTTAATAGACAACAAACCCCCCCCCATATTTATTGAAATAAAATAAAATGAGGAAGTGATTATAGAGGCACAATAAATATAAATTATCATTACTTTTTTTTTTAATGAACTGGCTGAATTCATTAATAGTAAGGAGGTTGCTGATAAGCGTTAATATCTGGATAGAGATTGGTGAGTGTCGTGAGAAATTCTAATCCACATATATAAATTAAAAGTAAATGTAAAGCCTAACAAATTTTTTTTTTAAATTCTATAAAAGGAAGAAGAATGGTAAAGAACAGTGCTGTCACAATGACAGTACTCGAAATCCCCTTTGTTTTATGCTTCGTCTGCAAATTGTAACGTTTCCACGTTAAATATAAGCCACTGCATAAATACAAGCGTTTCCACAACACATTAAAACGGGTATTGCATTTCTAAGAAAAACATTGAGAGGCACACTGCGTAATGACCTAAATTAATCCTAACATTAATTATACGTTACCAAAACGAACGAACAGATGGACTCAGATAGAAAGAAGGGAGGGCTGAAGGCAGCAACACAAGCAACACTAAACACGCGTCTCGCTATATTAATGCCACCCCTAACACGCGTGTAAGGCCACATGCACTAACTTTATTTCAGACGGACAGTGATAAAAACACTACCCTTCCCAGAGTTAGGTTTTAAAACCTGAAAAACACTTATTGGGGAAACCTGACATTCTACTGTTTTATGTCCGAAATCCTGACATTAGTCTGACAGTACAGCAGGACAGGTGGCGGTTCTAACATAAAAAATAAAAAAAACAACTACACGACTATCCTAGAAAATACATATTTTGAACGCAGCCACTTAGCTCCATTAAACTTATATATTTGGATTCCTTAAGACTTGCTAACAAAGAATATGTTAAGTGTTACGCAAATAGTCCAGAAATAAATAAATTATAGGCAAAAGAAAATAGTGAGGGTGTCAGACAGCCCCAAAACATCAGAATCGCTCAGTGAAAGAATTTTAAACCACCATTGTACGGAAATAGGCCACAAGTTACATTTGAATTGATTGGATGGAATGATATGTAAGGCTAAACACGATTAGTCGGACTATAAATGCTATCTTTTGTTGTCAAGGGAGACGGAAGTAAGAGTACTTTTTTTTTCAAACGATTGGGTAGAGATGGCCTGATTGGTTAGGTCGGTTAATATAGTTAATTGATAGCGTTAGTTCGAGACCACTAGTTCAAATAAGCTTGATAAAGCAACAGTGCGTTGAAGCCAGCTCATATTTTTGCTAAATAAAAGCCTGGAACATAAGCAGATGGGAATTTGTGCCAGTATTTGTGCCAGAATTCATTGCTAGTCAACGTATCTGTGTTTATTTCCATGAATTGTGGGACTGTGGTCCTAGTATTGAAGCCGCACCTGGTCTGAGCGTTTGCTGAATCCAGAGGCTGACAGCATACTCTTGGGTCCCTATAGTAACCAGTGAGGTGTCTTCGGAAACAGTGAATAGTCGAGCAGAGGAGTCCTTGCCTGCCGCCATCACGAAAGTTAAGCCCACTGTGGCCAAAAGAGCTCAACACTATGTACCCCTCGTAAATGACACTAACTTAATTAAAGAGGGGCAATTAATTGTTTTAATGTTCGGAACTGAGACCATCTCCAATACTAGTTCCAACATACACAAGCACATGCAGTCATGATGTCTAATAAGAATCTATCTTGAAGAACAAAACCAGTATTACCTCATATTACCACATCACAACTCACACACATAGAATACTAATATTGTATGTCAATGCAAAGACCACATTTATATATGTGTACATAATATTTGAAATTACATGTTATTATATTGCCTGGTTCACTGTGTAGTTGAATTAGGATCACTATTGTAGAGAAAATCAATACATATGTACATATCTGAAATTTATCATTGAATCTTTTAAGATAGTCTTCTAGAGTGTTGACTGTTTGTGAGTGTCACAGTATTGTCAAGTGTGGTGGAATAATTAAATTGTTTATCTGTTGTTGTTGTGGTGACTTACACTTCATCATTTGCATAACCCTAGACATATAACGTTGCCAACACAATATTCCAGAATAATTCTGACTGAGATATAAATATGTGGCAGTAAGTAAGGTTATCTGTAAAACACTACACATATTAGATACAGATACCTTCACAGCTGATCTCAGTCAGTACACTAAGTCCCTATAAATATTTATATCATCCCACTTTACCACATATATTGGGGTCCGGTCCGGGATTTTGAATCTCTTACTAGTATAAATATTGGGGGTAATTCACTTCAGGGAATATAAAAAGTTAAAAGGTATCCTTGGGTGGAATTAAATAAGGTTGAGCTCTTGGTGCCTGTTTTGTCTATTGGATATATAATTACAGATTATATTGTTTAGTTAGATATTTTATTTAATTACCTGATATAAAATGGCGGACCTGGCCAAATTTCGATCTGCGGCTGTACAGACTGCAAAAGAGTTGGGATTAGATGGGCAAGTTATGATTACCTATGTCACTACTGAATGTGACAAATTTATTGAACACGAAGAAAGAAGGTTTGAGGCCGAAAGAAGGTTAGAGGCTGAAAAAGAAATTAAGAGGTTGCAGATTGAGGCTGAGGCTAAGAGGTTGCAGATTGAGGCTGACAAAGAGGCTAAAGCATTGGAGGCAGAAAGAGAAGACAAGCGATTGGCTGCAGAAAGAGAAGAGAAGAAATTAGCTGCAGAAAGAGAAGAGAAGAGATTAGCTGCAGAAAGGGAAGAGAAGAGATTAGCTGCAGAAAGGGAAGCAGATGATAAAAGATTACAAAGGGAACATGAGTTACGACTAAGGGAGTTGGAGTTTCAAGGCCATGCTCCTGAAAATGGTGCCAGTCCCTTTGCCTCTGATGCTACGGTTACTCAGGGAGCCTCAACCTCAGCTATGAACTTTCATTTAGATCATTTTGTTGAGAAAGACGATGATATTGAGAGCTATATAAATAGATACGAATTATTAGCTACCACATATGGGTTAGAGAGAGAAAGGTGGAGCTTAAAGTTATCTCAAGGACTTCGTGGGGCAGCTTATGAAGTTTTTGCCAAAATGCACAGAGATGATCAGGAAAATTATGACATGCTAAAGCAGGCTCTTTTGTTAAGATATGAGAAGAACGCAGAATTTTACAGAAAAAAATTTAGGAATGCTAAACTACTGTCAGGTGAAACCTATCACCAGTTCTCTGCATGGATAGAGACATACTTGGAGAAATGGACTTCTCTGGGGAAAACCCAAGATCTTAAGGAAATGATCCGTATAGAACAATTAAGAGAGTCCATGGCTCCAGACCTGAGAAAGTTTCTCATGGAACAAGGTGCAGAGAGACTGGGTGAGTTGCTAAATGTTGCAGAAAGGTATCAAGCGGCCCAAGCAGAAGTATCAGGTAATAAAAAGAAACAGGTGGATAATTTTAGGGCACCACAGAACTTTAATAAATTTGATCATAGGGATCAAAACAAAGGTAAGCACCAATTTGATAGGCCACGGTATGAAAATAAAAATAAAAACCCACAATTCGAGGAAAGGAAATATGATGAAAGAAAATCTTTCAACCAAGGAAAAAGGTGGTGTAAGAATTGTCAGATGGACAATCATGACACTGACCGTTGCAGAAGGAAACCTGTGTATATGGCCACCCTTCAGGTCAGGTCGACCTCAAGAAAGGAGGAGGATATTCTGTTAGATACCACTCCAGAAGAGATGAGGAAGGCACAGGCTGGGGATAAGACCCTCAAGCCTTGTTTCAGGAAATTGTCAACTTATCATACAACTCCAGGCAAGGGAGATTTTTACATGAAAAACAAGTTGATGTATAGGAAGACTGGAGCTAGATCCAAAGGTCAGGGACAGCTGGTACTTCCTAAAAGATATAGGACAGATTTAATAAGGAGCCTACATGTGAAACCAGATGGGGACCATGAGAAAATAGGTACCATCATCCAAAAGGTGGCTCACAATTATTATTGGCCCAAGGCAAGATGGGACATTGAGAATTTTGTAGAAAGGTGTAGCATAGCACATGAGGGAACACCCACAAGTGGGAACATTGATCAGGACCTGGACACGCCAAGGGGCAAAAGTAGGCCTGAAAATACAAAGAGATATAAATTTGATAAGGTGGACCAAATGGAATGGGAAGCCCCTTTTCACGGACAAGCTTCACTTAACTGTTTTACAATGGCCACTATGCGGAGAGTGCAAAAAGATGTCTTACCCCAGGATAAGCCGCAAATCCCTCAATCGGACTTAAACAAACTGGAGGAAGAGGATGTAGAGAGGAAATCTCTCATCAAGAATTTTAAGTGGGGAGAAAGCCCCAGGAAAAAAATTGGTAGCGGTCGTTTTGTGCATGATAATTCTGGGAAGAAAAATCATCACTATAGAGCTTCAAGTGGAAGAGACCATACCGGTGCATGGACAAATAGGTCCACAAAATTAAAGGTCCATATGTAGCGCTGTTAAGAACGTGGACTGACGAAAAGGCAGAGGAAAATATTACATCCTCATACCAATATGTGAATGAGCTGACCACTCGTTTAAAAACTGGCTGGAAACTTGCCAATGAAAATTTGAAACAAGCCAGGAAGAAACATGCTGCTTATTATTATAACAGGAAGGCAAAAGACAGAGATTTGGCTGTGGGAGAGAAGGTACTGCTTCTTTTGCCCGGAAATCAGAATAAGTTACAAATTGGATGGCAAGGTCCATATACAGTTCTAGAGAAGGTGTCTAGAACCAATTATAAGATAGATAAGAAGGGGAAAGAAAAAAATCTATCATGTGAATCTCCTGAAGAAATATTTGGAAAGAGAACATCAGGAAGAGACACACTTGCTAACCTTGTCCATTGCAATGGAGATGAAGAAGGAACCACTTTCATCATTTGAATATCCATTACACCCCTGTGAGACAGCGGCACAGGTGAAAATCAGTACGCATTTAACGAAAAATCAGAAGGAGAGAGTGCAACAGGTTCTAGATAATCATACAGAGGTGTTAACAGATCGACCGGGGCATACAAACTTATTGGAATATGATATGAAACTGATAGACCCCACACCTGTCTGTATGAAGCCTTATTCGATTCCTTTTGCTAAGGAGAAAGCTTTGAAGGAAGAGATAGACTATTTGTTGAAGGAAGGAATTATTTCACACAGTGAATCCTCGTATAGTTCCAGTGTTGTACTTTTAAGGAAACCCTCTGGAGAACATAGACTCTGTATAGATTACAGGAGACTGAATGCTATTACAGAAGGACAGGTGGATCCATTGCCGGATACAAATCAGTTGTTTGCCAGACTAAATAAAGCTAAGTATTTCTCAAAGGTGGATTTGAGTAAAGGATACTATCAAATTCCAGTAAAGCCTGAGGTTAGACCATATCTAGCTTTTAGTACCTCAGAAGGACACTATGAGTTTAACAGATTGCCATTTGGATTGAAGAATGCACCTAGTGTATTCTCTAGAATGATGAGAAAATTATTGGACCCTCTGAATAACCCATGCATTACAAATTTCATGGATGATATCCTTATAGCAACAGAAACATTTGAGGAACACATTGACTCTCTGAACATGCTGTTTAATCGACTTAGGGAAGCGAATTTAACAGCCCGACCAACCAAATGTTGCGTTGGATGTAAAGAATTGGAATTTTTGGGACACACAGTTTATCAGGGAAACATGACCCCTGACCCAAAAAATTTAGAGAAACTAAAGAAAGCCCCGAGGCCACAAACCAAGAAAGACGTGAGATCCTTTGTCTCATTATGTGGTTTCTACCAAAAGTATATCAAAAACTTTAATTCCATATGTGCACCGTTAACGGAGTTGACACGTAAAGGACACCCAGATCGAATTACATGGACACCACAATGTGAAATGGCTTACCAAGAATTGAAGGAAAAGCTCACAAGTAAACCTATTTTGAAACTACCTGACTTAAGTCAGGAATTTGTAGTAAGGACTGATGCCAGTAATATTGGGTTAGGTGCAACTCTGCTACAGAAATCAGATGCATTGGATGGGGAACTAAGCCCAGTGGCATATGCTAGCAGAAAGTTGAATAAAGCTGAAACCAACTACTCAACTAGCGAAAAAGAATGTCTTGCAGTAATATGGGCGATAAAGAAATTCAATATTTATCTGTATGGGAAGGCATTTAAGTTGCAAACGGATCACAAACCTTTGTCGTTTCTGGCACAGGCTAGGCATGAGAACTCTCGTTTACTCTGTTGGTCTTTATTGATCCAGCCCTATGAGTTTTGCATAGAGTATATAAGTGGAAAAACAAATCTGGGAGCGGATTTTTTAAGCCGCCATCCGTGTGATGAGAATCACCGTAAGCCCCAGAAATAATAATAAATTTCTCTATGTGTATATAGAATTATAGACTGACATATAACGTCTGTTTTAAGAGGGGAGGATTTGTCGTGAGAAATTCTAATCCACATATATAAATTAAAAGTAAATGTAAAGCCTAACAAATTTTTTTTTTTTAATTCTATAAAAGGAAGAAGAATGGTAAAGAACAGTGCTGTCACAATGACAGTACTCGAAATCCCCTTTGTTTTATGCTTCGTCTGCAAATTGTAACGTTTCCACGTTAAATATAAGCCACTGCATAAATACAAGCGTTTCCACAACACATTAAAACGGGTATTGCATTTCTAAGAAAAACATTGAGAGGCACACTGCGTAATGACCTAAATTAATCCTAACATTAATTATACTACGTTACCAAAACGAACGAACAGATGGACTCAGATAGAAAGAAGGGAGGGCTGAAGGCAGCAACACAAGCAACACTAAACACGCGTCTCGCTATATTAATGCCACCCCTAACACGCGTGTAAGGCCACATGCACTAACTTTATTTCAGACGGACAGTGATAAAAACACTACCCTTCCCAGAGTTAGGTTTTAAAACCTGAAAAACGCTTATTGGGGAAACCTGACATTCTACTGTTTTATGTCCGAAATCCTGACATTAGTCTGACAGTACAGCAGGACAGGTGGCGGTTCTAACATAAAAAATAAAAAAACAACTACACGACTATCCTAGAAAATACATATTTTGAACGCAGCCACTTAGCTCCATTAAACTTATATATTTGGATTCCTTAAGACTTGCTAACAAAGAATATGTTAAGTGTTACGCAAATAGTCCAGGAATTAATAAATTATAGGCAAAAGAAAATAGTGAGGGTGTCAGACAGCCCCAAAACATCAGAATCGCTCAGTGAAAGAATTTTAAACCACCATTGTACGGAAATAGGCCACAAGTTACATTTGAATTGATTGGATGGAATGATATGTAAGGCTAAACACGATTAGTCGGACTATAAATGCTATCTTTTGTTGTCAAGGGAGACGGAAGTAAGAGTACTTTTTTTCAAACGATTGGGTAGAGATGGCCTGATTGGTTAGGTCGGTTAATATAGTTAATTGATAGCGTTAGTTCGAGACCACTAGTTCAAATAAGCTTGATAAAGCAACAGTGCGTTGAAGCCAGCTCATATTTTTGCTAAATAAAAGCCTGGAACATAAGCAGATGGGAATTTGTGCCAGTATTTGTGCCAGAATTCATTGCTAGTCAACGTATCTGTGTTTATTTCCATGAATTGTGGGACTGTGGTCCTAGTATTGAAGCCGCACCTGGTCTGAGCGTTTGCTGAATCCAGAGGCTGACAGCATACTCTTGGGTCCCTATAGTAACCAGTGAGGTGTCTTCGGAAACAGTGAATAGTCGAGCAGAGGAGTCCTTGCCTGCCGCCATCACGAAAGTTAAGCCCACTGTGGCCAAAAGAGCTCAACACTATGTACCCCTCGTAAATGACACTAACTTAATTAAAGAGGGGCAATTAATTGTTTTAATGTTCGGAACTGAGACCATCTCCAATACTAGTTCCAACATACACAAGCACATGCAGTCATGATGTCTAATAAGAATCTATCTTGAAGAACAAAACCAGTATTACCTCATATTACCACATCACAACTCACACACATAGAATACTAATATTGTATGTCAATGCAAAGACCACATTTATATATGTGTACATAATATTTGAAATTACATGTTATTATATTGCCTGGTTCACTGTGTAGTTGAATCAGGATCACTATTGTAGAGAAAATCAATACATATGTACATATCTGAAATTTATCATTGAATCTTTTAAGATAGTCTTCTAGAGTGTTGACTGTTTGTGAGTGTCACAGTATTGTCAAGTGTGGTGGAATAATTAAATTGTTTATCTGTTGTTGTTGTGGTGACTTACACTTCATCATTTGCATAACCCTAGACATATAACGTTGCCAACACAATATTCCAGAATAATTCTGACTGAGATATAAATATGTGGCAGTAAGTAAGGTTATCTGTAAAAACACTACACATATTAGATACAGATACCTTCACAGCTGATCTCAGTCAGTACACTAAGTCCCTATAAATATTTATATCATCCCACTTTACCACATATATTGGGGTCCGGTCCGGGATTTTGAATCTCTTACTAGTATAAATATTGGGGGTAATTCACTTCAGGGAATATAAAAAGTTAAAAGGTATCCTTGGGTGGAATTAAATAAGGTTGAGCTCTTGGTGCCTGTTTTGTCTATTGGATATATAATTACAGATTATATTGTTTAGTTAGATATTTTATTTAATTACCTGATATAAAATGGCGGACCTGGCCAAATTTCGATCTGCGGCTGTACAGACTGCAAAAGAGTTGGGATTAGATGGGCAAGTTATGATTACCTATGTCACTACTGAATGTGACAAATTTATTGAACGCGAAGAAAGAAGGTTTGAGGCCGAAAGAAGGTTAGAGGCTGAAAAAGAAATTAAGAGGTTGCAGATTGAGGCTGAGGCTAAGAGGTTGCAGATTGAGGCTGACAAAGAGGCTAAAGCATTGGAGGCAGAAAGAGAAGACAAGCGATTGGCTGCAGAAAGAGAAGAGAAGAAATTAGCTGCAGAAAGAGAAGAGAAGAGATTAGCTGCAGAAAGGGAAGAGAAGAGATTAGCTGCAGAAAGGGAAGCAGATGATAAAAGATTACAAAGGGAACATGAGTTACGACTAAGGGAGTTGGAGTTTCAAGGCCATGCTCCTGAAAATGGTGCCAGTCCCTTTGCCTCTGATGCTACGGTTACTCAGGGAGCCTCAACCTCAGCTATGAACTTTCATTTAGATCATTTTGTTGAGAAAGACGATGATATTGAGAGCTATATAAATAGATACGAATTATTAGCTACCACATATGGGTTAGAGAGAGAAAGGTGGAGCTTAAAGTTATCTCAAGGACTTCGTGGGGCAGCTTATGAAGTTTTTGCCAAAATGCACAGAGATGATCAGGAAAATTATGACATGCTAAAGCAGGCTCTTTTGTTAAGATATGAGAAGAACGCAGAATTTTACAGAAAAAAATTTAGGAATGCTAAACTACTGTCAGGTGAAACCTATCACCAGTTCTCTGCACGGATAGAGACATACTTGGAGAAATGGACTTCTCTGGGGAAAACCCAAGATCTTAAGGAAATGATCCTTATAGAACAATTAAGAGAGTCCATGGCTCCAGACCTGAGAAAGTTTCTCATGGAACAAGGTGCAGAGAGACTGGGTGAGTTGCTAAATGTTGCAGAAAGGTATCAAGCGGCCCAAGCAGAAGTATCAGGTAATAAAAAGAAACAGGTGGATAATTTTAGGGCACCACAGAACTTTAATAAATTTGATCATAGGGATCAAAACAAAGGTAAGCACCAATTTGATAGGCCACGGTATGAAAATAAAAATAAAAACCCACAATTCGATGAAAGGAAATATGATGAAAGAAAATCTTTCAACCAAGGAAAAAGGTGGTGTAAGAATTGTCAGATGGACAATCATGACACTGACCGTTGCAGAAGGAAACCTGTGTATATGGCCACCCTTCAGGTCAGGTCGACCTCAAGAAAGGAGGAGGATATTATGTTAGATACCACTCCAGAAGAGATGAGGAAGGCACAGGCTGGGGATAAGACCCTCAAGCCTTGTTTCAGGAAATTGTCAACTTATCATACAACTCCAGGCAAGGGAGATTTTTACATGAAAAACAAGTTGATGTATAGGAAGACTGGAGCTAGATCCAAAGGTCAGGGACAGCTGGTACTTCCTAAAAGATATAGGACAGATTTAATAAGGAGCCTACATGTGAAACCAGATGGGGACCATGAGAAAATAGGTACCATCATCCAAAAGGTGGCTCACAATTATTATTGGCCCAAGGCAAGATGGGACATTGAGAATTTTGTAGAAAGGTGTAGCATAGCACATGAGGGAACACCCACAAGTGGGAACATTGATCAGGACCTGGACACGCCAAGGGGCAAAAGTAGGCCTGAAAATACAAAGAGATATAAATTTGATAAGGTGGACCAAATGGAATGGGAAGCCCCTTTTCACGGACAAGCTTCACTTAACTGTTTTACAATGGCCACTATGCGGAGAGTGCAAAAAGATGTCTTACCCCAGGATAAGCCGCAAATCCCTCAATCGGACTTAAACAAACTGGAGGAAGAGGATGTAGAGAGGAAATCTCTCATCAAGAATTTTAAGTGGGGAGAAAGCCCCAGGAAAAGAATTGGTAGCGGTCGTTTTGTGCATGATAATTCTGGGAAGAAAAATCATCACTATAGAGCTTCAAGTGGAAGAGACCATACCGGTGCATGGACAAATAGGTCCACAAAATTAAAGGTCCATATGTAGCGCTGTTAAGAACGTGGACTGATGAAAAGGCAGAGGAAAATATTACATCCTCATACCAATATGTGAATGAGCTGACCACTCGTTTAAAAACTGGCTGGAAACTTGCCAATGAAAATTTGAAACAAGCCAGGAAGAAACATGCTGCTTATTATTATAACAGGAAGGCAAAAGACAGAGATTTGGCTGTGGGAGAGAAGGTACTGCTTCTTTTGCCCGGAAATCAGAATAAGTTACAAATTGGATGGCAAGGTCCATATACAGTTCTAGAGAAGGTGTCTAGAACCAATTATAAGATAGATAAGAAGGGGAAAGAAAAAATCTATCATGTGAATCTCCTGAAGAAATATTTGGAAAGAGAACATCAGGAAGAGACACACTTGCTAACCTTGTCCATTGCAATGGAGATGAAGAAGGAACCACTTTCATCATTTGAATATCCATTACACCCCTGTGAGACAGCGGCACAGGTGAAAATCAGTACACATTTAACGAAAAATCAGAAGAGAGAGTGCAACAGGTTCTAGATAATCATACAGAGGTGTTAACAGACCGACCGGGGCATACAAACTTATTGGAATATGATATGAAACTGATAGACCCCACACCTGTCTGTATGAAGCCTTATTCGATTCCTTTTGCTAAGGAGAAAGCTTTGAAGGAAGAGATAGACTATTTGTTGAAGGAAGGAATTATTTCACACAGTGAATCCTCGTATAGTTCCAGTGTTGTACTTTTAAGGAAACCCTCTGGAGAACATAGACTCTGTATAGATTACAGGAGACTGAATGCTATTACAGAAGGACAGGTGGATCCATTGCCGGATACAAATCAGTTGTTTGCCAGACTAAATAAAGCTAAGTATTTCTCAAAGGTGGATTTGAGTAAAGGATACTATCAAATTCCAGTAAAGCCTGAGGTTAGACCATATCTAGCTTTTAGTACCTCAGAAGGACACTATGAGTTTAACAGATTGCCATTTGGATTGAAGAATGCACCTAGTGTATTCTCTAGAATGATGAGAAAATTATTGGACCCTCTGAATAACCCATGCATTACAAATTTCATGGATGATATCCTTATAGCAACAGAAACATTTGAGGAACACATTGACTCTCTGAACATGCTGTTTAATCGACTTAGGGAAGCGAATTTAACAGCCCGACCAACCAAATGTTGCGTTGGATGTAAAGAATTGGAATTTTTGGGACACACAGTTTATCAGGGAAACATGACCCCTGACCCAAAAAATTTAGAGAAACTAAAGAAAGCCCCGAGGCCACAAACCAAGAAAGACGTGAGATCCTTTGTCTCATTATGTGGTTTCTACCAAAAGTATATCAAAAACTTTAATTCCATATGTGCACCGTTAACGGAGTTGACACGTAAAGGACACCCAGATCGAATTACATGGACACCACAATGTGAAATGGCTTACCAAGAATTGAAGGAAAAGCTCACAAGTAAACCTATTTTGAAACTACCTGACTTAAGTCAGGAATTTGTAGTAAGGACTGATGCCAGTAATATTGGGTTAGGTGCAACTCTGCTACAGAAATCAGATGCATTGGATGGGGAACTAAGCCCAGTGGCATATGCTAGCAGAAAGTTGAATAAAGCTGAAACCAACTACTCAACTAGCGAAAAAGAATGTCTTGCAGTAATATGGGCGATAAAGAAATTCAATATTTATCTGTATGGGAAGGCATTTAAGTTGCAAACGGATCACAAACCTTTGTCGTTTCTGGCACAGGCTAGGCATGAGAACTCTCGTTTACTCTGTTGGTCTTTATTGATCCAGCCCTATGAGTTTTGCATAGAGTATATAAGTGGAAAAACAAATCTGGGAGCGGATTTTTTAAGCCGCCATCCGTGTGATGAGAATCACCGTAAGCCCCAGAAATAATAATAAATTTCTCTATGTGTATATAGAATTATAGACTGACATATAACGTCTGTTTTAAGAGGGGAGGATTTGTCGTGAGAAATTCTAATCCACATATATAAATTAAAAGTAAATGTAAAGCCTAACAAATTTTTTTTTTTTAATTCTATAAAAGGAAGAAGAATGGTAAAGAACAGTGCTGTCACAATGACAGTACTCGAAATCCCCTTTGTTTTATGCTTCGTCTGCAAATTGTAACGTTTCCACGTTAAATATAAGCCACTGCATAAATACAAGCGTTTCCACAACACATTAAAACGGGTATTGCATTTCTAAGAAAAACATTGAGAGGCACACTGCGTAATGACCTAAATTAATCCTAACATTAATTATACTACGTTACCAAAACGAACGAACAGATGGACTCAGATAGAAAGAAGGGAGGGCTGAAGGCAGCAACACAAGCAACACTAAACACGCGTCTCGCTATATTAATGCCACCCCTAACACGCGTGTAAGGCCACATGCACTAACTTTATTTCAGACGGACAGTGATAAAAACACTACCCTTCCCAGAGTTAGGTTTTAAAACCTGAAAAACGCTTATTGGGGAAACCTGACATTCTACTGTTTTATGTCCGAAATCCTGACATTAGTCTGACAGTACAGCAGGACAGGTGGCGGTTCTAACATAAAAAATAAAAAAAAAACAACTACACGACTATCCTAGAAAATACATATTTTGAACGCAGCCACTTAGCTCCATTAAACTTATATATTTGGATTCCTTAAGACTTGCTAACAAAGAATATGTTAAGTGTTACGCAAATAGTCCAGGAATTAATAAATTATAGGCAAAAGAAAATAGTGAGGGTGTCAGACAGCCCCAAAACATCAGAATCGCTCAGTGAAAGAATTTTAAACCACCATTGTACGGAAATAGGCCACAAGTTACATTTGAATTGATTGGATGGAATGATATGTAAGGCTAAACACGATTAGTCGGACTATAAATGCTATCTTTTGTTGTCAAGGGAGACGGAAGTAAGAGTACTTTTTTTCAAACGATTGGGTAGAGATGGCCTGATTGGTTAGGTCGGTTAATATAGTTAATTGATAGCGTTAGTTCGAGACCACTAGTTCAAATAAGCTTGATAAAGCAACAGTGCGTTGAAGCCAGCTCATATTTTTGCTAAATAAAAGCCTGGAACATAAGCAGATGGGAATTTGTGCCAGTATTTGTGCCAGAATTCATTGCTAGTCAACGTATCTGTGTTTATTTCCATGAATTGTGGGACTGTGGTCCTAGTATTGAAGCCGCACCTGGTCTGAGCGTTTGCTGAATCCAGAGGCTGACAGCATACTCTTGGGTCCCTATAGTAACCAGTGAGGTGTCTTCAGAAACAGTGAATAGTCGAGCAGAGGAGTCCTTGCCTGCCGCCATCACGAAAGTTAAGCCCACTGTGGCCAAAAGAGCTCAACACTATGTACCCCTCGTAAATGACACTAACTTAATTAAAGAGGGGCAATTAATTGTTTTAATGTTCGGAACTGAGACCATCTCCAATACTAGTTCCAACATACACAAGCACATGCAGTCATGATGTCTAATAAGAATCTATCTTGAAGAACAAAACCAGTATTACCTCATATTACCACATCACAACTCACACACATAGAATACTAATATTGTATGTCAATGCAAAGACCACATTTATATCTGTGTACATAATATTTGAAATTACATGTTATTATATTGCCTGGTTCACTGTGTAGTTGAATCAGGATCACTATTGTAGAGAAAATCAATACATATGTACATATCTGAAATTTATCATTGAATCTTTTAAGATAGTCTTCTAGAGTGTTGACTGTTTGTGAGTGTCACAGTATTGTCAAGTGTGGTGGAATAATTAAATTGTTTATCTGTTGTTGTTGTGGTGACTTACACTTCATCATTTGCATAACCCTAGACATATAACGTTGCCAACACAATATTCCAGAATAATTCTGACTGAGATATAAATATGTGGCAGTAAGTAAGGTTATCTGTAAAACACTACACATATTAGATACAGATACCTTCACAGCTGATCTCAGTCAGTACACTAAGTCCCTATAAATATTTATATCATCCCACTTTACCACATATATTGGGGTCCGGTCCGGGATTTTGAATCTCTTACTAGTATAAATATTGGGGGTAATTCACTTCAGGGAATATAAAAAGTTAAAAGGTATCCTTGGGTGGAATTAAATAAGGTTGAGCTCTTGGTGCCTGTTTTGTCTATTGGATATATAATTACAGATTATATTGTTTAGTTAGATATTTTATTTAATTACCTGATATAAAATGGCGGACCTGGCCAAATTTCGATCTGCGGCTGTACAGACTGCAAAAGAGTTGGGATTAGATGGGCAAGTTATGATTACCTATGTCACTACTGAATGTGACAAATTTATTGAACGCGAAGAAAGAAGGTTTGAGGCCGAAAGAAGGTTAGAGGCTGAAAAAGAAATTAAGAGGTTGCAGATTGAGGCTGAGGCTAAGAGGTTGCAGATTGAGGCTGACAAAGAGGCTAAAGCATTGGAGGCAGAAAGAGAAGACAAGCGATTGGCTGCAGAAAGAGAAGAGAAGAAATTAGCTGCAGAAAGAGAAGAGAAGAGATTAGCTGCAGAAAGGGAAGAGAAGAGATTAGCTGCAGAAAGGGAAGCAGATGATAAAAGATTACAAAGGGAACATGAGTTACGACTAAGGGAGTTGGAGTTTCAAGGCCATGCTCCTGAAAATGGTGCCAGTCCCTTTGCCTCTGATGCTACGGTTACTCAGGGAGCCTCAACCTCAGCTATGAACTTTCATTTAGATCATTTTGTTGAGAAAGACGATGATATTGAGAGCTATATAAATAGATACGAATTATTAGCTACCACATATGGGTTAGAGAGAGAAAGGTGGAGCTTAAAGTTATCTCAAGGACTTCGTGGGGCAGCTTATGAAGTTTTTGCCAAAATGCACAGAGATGATCAGGAAAATTATGACATGCTAAAGCAGGCTCTTTTGTTAAGATATGAGAAGAACGCAGAATTTTACAGAAAAAAATTTAGGAATGCTAAACTACTGTCAGGTGAAACCTATCACCAGTTCTCTGCACGGATAGAGACATACTTGGAGAAATGGACTTCTCTGGGGAAAACCCAAGATCTTAAGGAAATGATCCTTATAGAACAATTAAGAGAGTCCATGGCTCCAGACCTGAGAAAGTTTCTCATGGAACAAGGTGCAGAGAGACTGGGTGAGTTGCTAAATGTTGCAGAAAGGTATCAAGCGGCCCAAGCAGAAGTATCAGGTAATAAAAAGAAACAGGTGGATAATTTTAGGGCACCACAGAACTTTAATAAATTTGATCATAGGGATCAAAACAAAGGTAAGCACCAATTTGATAGGCCACGGTATGAAAATAAAAATAAAAACCCACAATTCGATGAAAGGAAATATGATGAAAGAAAATCTTTCAACCAAGGAAAAAGGTGGTGTAAGAATTGTCAGATGGACAATCATGACACTGACCGTTGCAGAAGGAAACCTGTGTATATGGCCACCCTTCAGGTCAGGTCGACCTCAAGAAAGGAGGAGGATATTATGTTAGATACCACTCCAGAAGAGATGAGGAAGGCACAGGCTGGGGATAAGACCCTCAAGCCTTGTTTCAGGAAATTGTCAACTTATCATACAACTCCAGGCAAGGGAGATTTTTACATGAAAAACAAGTTGATGTATAGGAAGACTGGAGCTAGATCCAAAGGTCAGGGACAGCTGGTACTTCCTAAAAGATATAGGACAGATTTAATAAGGAGCCTACATGTGAAACCAGATGGGGACCATGAGAAAATAGGTACCATCATCCAAAAGGTGGCTCACAATTATTATTGGCCCAAGGCAAGATGGGACATTGAGAATTTTGTAGAAAGGTGTAGCATAGCACATGAGGGAACACCCACAAGTGGGAACATTGATCAGGACCTGGACACGCCAAGGGGCAAAAGTAGGCCTGAAAATACAAAGAGATATAAATTTGATAAGGTGGACCAAATGGAATGGGAAGCCCCTTTTCACGGACAAGCTTCACTTAACTGTTTTACAATGGCCACTATGCGGAGAGTGCAAAAAGATGTCTTACCCCAGGATAAGCCGAAAATCCCTCAATCGGACTTAAACAAACTGGAGGAAGAGGATGTAGAGAGGAAATCTCTCATCAAGAATTTTAAGTGGGGAGAAAGCCCCAAAAGAAAGATTGGTAGCGGTCGTTTTGTGCATGATAATTCTGGGAAGAAAAATCATCACTATAGAGCTTCAAGTGGAAGAGACCATACCGGTGCATGGACAAATAGGTCCACAAAATTAAAGGTCCATATGTAACGCTGTTAAGAACGTGGACGGATGAAAAGGCAGAGGAAAATATTACATCCTCATACCAATATGTGAATGAGCTGACCACTCGTTTAAAAACTGGCTGGAAACTTGCCAATGAAAATTTGAAACAAGCCAGGAAGAAACATGCTGCTTATTATAACAGGAAGGCAAAAGACAGAGATTTGGCTGTGGGAGAGAAGGTACTGCTTCTTTTGCCCGGAAATCAGAATAAGTTACAAATTGGATGGCAAGGTCCATATACAGTTCTAGAGAAGGTGTCTAGAACCAATTATAAGATAGATAAGAAGGGGAAAGAAAAAATCTATCATGTGAATCTCCTGAAGAAATATTTGGAAAGAGAACATCAGGAAGAGACACACTTGCTAACCTTGTCCATTGCAATGGAGATGAAGAAGGAACCACTTTCATCATTTGAATATCCATTACACCCCTGTGAGACAGCGGCACAGGTGAAAATCAGTACACATTTAACGGAAAATCAGAAAGAGAGAGTGCAACAGGTTCTAGATAATCATACAGAGGTGTTAACAGACCGACCGGGGCATACAAACTTATTGGAATATGATATGAAACTGATAGACCCCACACCTGTCTGTATGAAGCCTTATTCGATTCCTTTTGCTAAGGAGAAAGCTTTGAAGGAAGAGATAGACTATTTGTTGAAGGAAGGAATTATTTCACACAGTGAATCCTCGTATAGTTCCAGTGTTGTACTTTTAAGGAAACCCTCTGGAGAACATAGACTCTGTATAGATTACAGGAGACTGAATGCTATTACAGAAGGACAGGTGGATCCATTGCCGGATACAAATCAGTTGTTTGCCAGACTAAATAAAGCTAAGTATTTCTCAAAAGTGGATTTGAGTAAAGGATACTATCAAATTCCAGTAAAGCCTGAGGTTAGACCATATCTAGCTTTTTAGTACCTCAGAAGGACACTATGAGTTTAACAGATTGCCATTTGGATTGAAGAATGCACCTAGTGTATTCTCTAGAATGATGAGAAAATTATTGGACCCTCTGAATAACCCATGCATTACAAATTTCATGGATGATATCCTTATAGCAACAGAAACATTTGAGGAACACATTGACTCTCTGAACATGCTGTTTAATCGACTTAGGGAAGCGAATTTAACAGCCCGACCAACCAAATGTTGCGTTGGATGTAAAGAATTGGAATTTTTGGGACACACAGTTTATCAGGGAAACATGACCCCTGACCCAAAAAATTTAGAGAAACTAAAGAAAGCCCCGAGGCCACAAACCAAGAAAGACGTGAGATCCTTTGTCTCATTATGTGGTTTCTACCAAAAGTATATCAAAAACTTTAATTCCATATGTGCACCGTTAACGGAGTTGACACGTAAAGGACACCCAGATCGAATTACATGGACACCACAATGTGAAATGGCTTACCAAGAATTGAAGGAAAAGCTCACAAGTAAACCTATTTTGAAACTACCTGACTTAAGTCAGGAATTTGTAGTAAGGACTGATGCCAGTAATATTGGGTTAGGTGCAACTCTGCTACAGAAATCAGATGCATTGGATGGGGAACTAAGCCCAGTGGCATATGCTAGCAGAAAGTTGAATAAAGCTGAAACCAACTACTCAACTAGCGAAAAAGAATGTCTTGCAGTAATATGGGCGATAAAGAAATTCAATATTTATCTGTATGGGAAGGCATTTAAGTTGCAAACGGATCACAAACCTTTGTCGTTTCTGGCACAGGCTAGGCATGAGAACTCTCGTTTACTCCGTTGGTCTTTATTGATCCAGCCCTATGAGTTTTGCATAGAGTATATAAGTGGAAAAACAAATCTGGGAGCGGATTTTTTAAGCCGCCATCCGTGTGATGAGAATCACCGTAAGCCCCAGAAATAATAATAAATTTCTCTATGTGTATATAGAATTATAGACTGACATATAACGTCTGTTTTAAGAGGGGAGGATTTGTCGTGAGAAATTCTAATCCACATATATAAATTAAAAGTAAATGTAAAGCCTAACAAATTTTTTTTTTAAATTCTATAAAAGGAAGAAGAATGGTAAAGAACAGTGCTGTCACAATGACAGTACTCGAAATCCCCTTTGTTTTATGCTTCGTCTGCAAATTGTAACGTTTCCACGTTAAATATAAGCCACTGCATAAATACAAGCGTTTCCACAACACATTAAAACGGGTATTGCATTTCTAAGAAAAACATTGAGAGGCACACTGCGTAATGACCTAAATTAATCCTAACATTAATTATACTACGTTACCAAAACGAACGAACAGATGGACTCAGATAGAAAGAAGGGAGGGCTGAAGGCAGCAACACAAGCAACACTAAAACACGCGTCTCGCTATATTAATGCCACCCCTAACACGCGTGTAAGGCCACATGCACTAACTTTATTTCAGACGGACAGTGATAAAAAACACTACCCTTCCCAGAGTTAGGTTTTAAAACCTGAAAAACGCTTATTGGGGAAACCTGACATTCTACTGTTTTATGTCCGAAATCCTGACATTAGTCTGACAGTACAGCAGGACAGGTGGCGGTTCTAACATAAAAAAATAAAAAAAAAACAACTACACGACTATCCTAGAAAATACATATTTTGAACGCAGCCACTTAGCTCCATTAAACTTATATATTTGGATTCCTTAAGACTTGCTAACAAAGAATATGTTAAGTGTTACGCAAATAGTCCAGGAATTAATAAATTATAGGCAAAAGAAAATAGTGAGGGTGTCAGACAGCCCCAAAACATCAGAATCGCTCAGTGAAAGAATTTTAAACCACCATTGTACGGAAATAGGCCACAAGTTACATTTGAATTGATTGGATGGAATGATATGTAAGGCTAAACACGATTAGTCGGACTATAAATGCTATCTTTTGTTGTCAAGGGAGACGGAAGTAAGAGTACTTTTTTTCAAACGATTGGGTAGAGATGGCCTGATTGGTTAGGTCGGTTAATATAGTTAATTGATAGCGTTAGTTCGAGACCACTAGTTCAAATAAGCTTGATAAAGCAACAGTGCGTTGAAGCCAGCTCATATTTTTGCTAAATAAAAGCCTGGAACATAAGCAGATGGGAATTTGTGCCAGTATTTGTGCCAGAATTCATTGCTAGTCAACGTATCTGTGTTTATTTCCATGAATTGTGGGACTGTGGTCCTAGTATTGAAGCCGCACCTGGTCTGAGCGTTTGCTGAATCCAGAGGCTGACAGCATACTCTTGGGTCCCTATAGTAACCAGTGAGGTGTCTTCAGAAACAGTGAATAGTCGAGCAGAGGAGTCCTTGCCTGCCGCCATCACGAAAGTTAAGCCCACTGTGGCCAAAAGAGCTCAACACTATGTACCCCTCGTAAATGACACTAACTTAATTAAAGAGGGGCAATTAATTGTTTTAATGTTCGGAACTGAGACCATCTCCAATACTAGTTCCAACATACACAAGCACATGCAGTCATGATGTCTAATAAGAATCTATCTTGAAGAACAAAACCAGTATTACCTCATATTACCACATCACAACTCACACACATAGAATACTAATATTGTATGTCAATGCAAAGACCACATTTATATATGTGTACATAATATTTGAAATTACATGTTATTATATTGCCTGGTTCACTGTGTAGTTGAATCAGGATCACTATTGTAGAGAAAATCAATACATATGTACATATCTGAAATTTATCATTGAATCTTTTAAGATAGTCTTCTAGAGTGTTGACTGTTTGTGAGTGTCACAGTATTGTCAAGTGTGGTGGAATAATTAAATTGTTTATCTGTTGTTGTTGTGGTCTTCTTCTTCTTCTTCTTCTCGTTCGCTGTTGTTTAGAAATGTCTACACAAGAAGTCCGGTTTTCTGGATGTATGTTGCTGTGGTTGAAAGTTCTTCAAGACTCCCAAACAGCTTTGTGTGGATGTGCGTCTCTGTGGGCCAATGTTCAGTTCGCAATTGACTAAGCATGTGGCAGTCTTGCAGGATGTGTTCGGCTGTCTGTGCTGCCTGTCCACACGTACATAGGGGTGATGGGACCAATCTCAGTCTGTATAAGTGACTGTTCAGTCTGTTGTGTCCTGTTCTCATACGGAACAGGATCACCTGTTTTGCTCGATCAAGATATTGATAGTTGTCTCTTTGTTGATCAATTTTCCTGATGGCCTTGATAAGGGTCTTCTTTTCCTGGAATGTGATTGTTTGTTCTTTTTGTTCCTGTGTTGCTCCCTCTTTTGCTAACATATCTGCTCTCTCATTTCCTGGTATGCCACAGTGTGATGGTATCCACTGTAGCACTACCCTTCTTTTGATATTTACTTCGCATAGGACTTTGTTTAATTCTGGCAGTTTATCACTGTTGAGGGCTTGCAGAACTGACATTGCATCGGTAAGGAATACAACCTGCTGACATTGGCTTATTGTGTTATTTATTATTCCTGCAGCAATGCTTATGGCCTGTACTTCAGCAGCATAGTTTGAACAGAATATTCCAGTAGGTGAACAGGTGGATTCATTTTCTTTGTCTGGATAGACCACATAAACTCCTGCGCCTCCGTTCTTCACTGCTCTGGTTGCAGATCCATCAGTATATACTTGGATCCATGCTTCTCTGGGGTATAGTTCTTCAATCATGTCACATGCTGCTATTTTCCTTTGGAGAGTATTTAGCTCTCCCATGGGGCAGGTGGTAGTTATGGAGGTCTTAATACTGAAATTTTGATGTTGTTCCCATGGGGTTGGGAGGAGTGTGGGAGTTATTTCCTTAGTGATGTCTGGTAGTTCATCCTTGTATGTTCTAATTAGTTTTTTTGGACCGATGCACAAAACTGCTTCTCTTCAACCTCCCACTGGCTAAATCTCCAAATCTAGTTTTCATTGGATGTGCGGGCATGTTCTTGTACTTTTCTGCTTGGATCAGGGTCTTAGTGTCTCGTCTGTATAATAAAGGTGGAATGCCTGTGATTTTTTTCCATTTCATTTATTGGTGTGGTCTTCATGGCACCCGTGATCAACCTAAGCGCTTGATTTTGTACTTTATCTAAGGCTTGTAGGTGTGATTTGGCTGCTGTAGACCATGCTGCTGATCCGTACTCTAATATAGGTCTTATTGCACCTGTATACACTTTCTTTAGTGTTGTTTCGTTAGCTCCCCAACTTGATCCAGCTATTTTCCTCAGTATGGAAAGTTTTCTTCTCGCTTTAGCCTCTGTTCTCTCGATGTGGTGCCTCCATGTCATTCTCTTATCTAATGTAATGCCCAAGTACACCGGTTCCTCATCTGTTTGGACATGTATATTTCCAAGTCGTATCTCTCCTGCTTTGTCTTTGTTGGAGAGCGTGAAAAGTGTTGTTGATGATTTTTCAGCGTTGATCTGCACCATCCATTTCTCTGCCCATGCTGCTATGTTGTCTGCTGCCCTTTGTATTCGCTTATTAGCGATAGTTAGATGTTCTTCTACACACCACACCACCAAGTCGTCAGCGTATAGGGCAGCTCTCACACCTTGTGGCAGATCGTGGATGAGGTCATTGATGAATACAAGGAACAGGGTGGGAGACAATACTGAGCCTTGAGGAACTCCATGTTTTAGGAGGATTTTCTTGCTGTTGTGACCTTCCATAGTGACTCTTGCTTTCCGATTGTGTAGGAACGACTGGATCCATTTTCTCATATTACCCTTGATTCCGTTCCTTTGCAGTTTTACTATTAACCCGTCTTTCCATACTTTGTCAAAAGCTTTTTGGAGATCTATCCATAGGGTAAAGACTTTTCTCTTTTCTTGGAAGGCATCTTCAACGATCTGTGACAGGTATGTGATTTGGTCTTCTGTGCTGCTGCACTCTCTAAACCCTGCTTGTTCTGGCACTAAAATTTTCTCGGATTCCAAGTACCATTTCAATCTTCTGTTGATCATCCTCTCCATTGTCTTACATACACAGCTTGTTAGGCTTATTGGTCTGTAGCTGGTGGCCTTCCTGTTGTCTTTTCCTTTCTTTATGATGGGACACATGAGCGCCTCTCTCCATATCTGTGGCACACTGCCTGTCATCCAACTGTAGTTGTATATTTGCAACAGTTTGCTCATTGCTGTATATCCTAGGTGTTTTAGCATTTCGTTGGTTATACCATCCGGGCCTGGTGATTTCCTGTCTTTAAGTTTCCACACGGCTGTTTTTAACTCGTCCATATTGAAAGGTTTGGACATAACGTCCGGACTGTTTCCATTAGTTCTAGTGTGGATTATTTCTTGACGAATGTCTCGTTGTCTGCGTAAATTGACGGAGATGTTACTTTCATTTCTGTAGGATTCCGCAAATATGTCTGCTGCTTGTTTGCCGGTATATAGTTTCCCTGCATCGTCTAGTGTAATGGTTTGTCGTTGAGAATTGTTATCGTCATTCAATTGTTTAGTGAGTTTCCACAACTTTCTCCCTTCCTTTTCAAGGTTTAGTTTATATGTTTTTTCCCTCCAGCTTCTCCTCTGGGCTTCTAGCTTTCCTTTAATGAATTTTGCTTTTGCCTTTTGTAGCATGATATGGTTCTGTTGGGATGGTTGTACCTCTGCAGTGTGCCTTGCTTCATTCATATCTTCATGTAGGTTTTGTAGTGTGTTGGACCAATATGGTACATAGTTCTTCCTCGCTCCTCTCGGTATTGTCTCCTTTGCTGCCTTGAGTACTCCATTATTAAAATCCCAGATGACTCTGTTAATGTCTCTGTCTAGTACCTTAATATCTTTTGTAAGCAGATTTGCTCTGTGTTGATAAATGGACCAATTTGCTTTTTTATAATTCCATCTTGGCTGACTTGGACTTGTATTAATTGTTCTATTAATTTTGATGAATACAGGACGATGATCACTTCCACCGAGTTGTTCTCCTATTTCCCTTTCCACTATCCCAGCCAAATCAGGTGTGCAGAATGCCAGGTCTGGAGTAGAGGTGCTATGCCATCTTCTGGAGTAAAAGGTTGGAGGATCATTAGGGTTGTTTAGAAGGGTTAGGTTATTGTCGTCTTGCCAGTTTTCTATCTCTTCGCCCCTTCTATCTAGCTGGTTGTATCCCCAGCTTTGGGAATGGCTGTTGAAGTCTCCCACCGCTATGAAGTTGCCAATGGGGACATCTATGCTAGTCATGTTCAGTGGTATGTCATTGGGGCAGTAGAAGTTTAGGAGATCCAGTTCCAGAGTGTTATGTTTTAGATGGATTACTTGGTATTCTGCACCTTCTTTATATGTCTTGGATTCTATAGCGTTGAGGTTATTCCTTATCAGTGTTAGTATGCCACCCTTCTTCCGATCTTTTCTGTCAACTCTGAAGCATTGATAGCCCCGTATCTTAAAATGTTTTCCTTCCTGTAGGTGGGTTTCTTGTATGCAGCATAAGCTAATTTCTTTCCGAAATAGGGTATTCTCTAGTTCAGTCTTTTTGTTGTTGACTCCCTCTGCATTCCAATGCATGACATTCAGAGGGGCCGTCGTCTTATCTGGTTGGCCAGTTACTTTCTCCTTCCGCCTCCTGGCTCCATTTGGCGGACTAAGGAGACCTCCAGTAGCTGAGGGTGGATTCTGTCGAGGCTCAGAATCCGGCACTGCTCCTGCCTGGAGGGACTTCACAGGGCGAGCACCATAACGATAATTTTTTGACATCTGTTGTGTAGACATATTAAACCAAAGCGGGTTGCATGGTACCATGGTTGCTGGTGCGCCTCCTGGCCTGGTACATCTGACTTCAGCACCTGTTTCTTAAGGCAGAGTTGTTGTGGTGACTTACACTTCATCATTTGCATAACCCTAGACATATAACGTTGCCAACACAATATTCCAGAATAATTCTGACTGAGATATAAATATGTGGCAGTAAGTAAGGTTATCTGTAAAACACTACACATATTAGATACAGATACCTTCACAGCTGATCTCAGTCAGTACACTAAGTCCCTATAAATATTTATATCATCCCACTTTACCACATATATTGGGGTCCGGTCCGGGATTTTGAATCTCTTACTAGTATAAATATTGGGGGTAATTCACTTCAGGGAATATAAAAAGTTAAAAGGTATCCTTGGGTGGAATTAAATAAGGTTGAGCTCTTGGTGCCTGTTTTGTCTATTGGATATATAATTACAGATTATATTGTTTAGTTAGATATTTTATTTAATTACCTGATATAAAATGGCGGACCTGGCCAAATTTCGATCTGCGGCTGTACAGACTGCAAAAGAGTTGGGATTAGATGGGCAAGTTATGATTACCTATGTCACTACTGAATGTGACAAATTTATTGAACGCGAAGAAAGAAGGTTTGAGGCCGAAAGAAGGTTAGAGGCTGAAAAAGAAATTAAGAGGTTGCAGATTGAGGCTGAGGCTAAGAGGTTGCAGATTGAGGCTGACAAAGAGGCTAAAGCATTGGAGGCAGAAAGAGAAGACAAGCGATTGGCTGCAGAAAGAGAAGAGAAGAAATTAGCTGCAGAAAGAGAAGAGAAGAGATTAGCTGCAGAAAGGGAAGAGAAGAGATTAGCTGCAGAAAGGGAAGCAGAAGATAAAAGATTACAAAGGGAACATGAGTTACGACTAAGGGAGTTGGAGTTTCAAGGCCATGCTCCTGAAAATGGTGCCAGTCCCTTTGCCTCTGATGCTACGGTTACTCAGGGAGCCTCAACCTCAGCTATGAACTTTCATTTAGATCATTTTGTTGAGAAAGACGATGATATTGAGAGCTATATAAATAGATACGAATTATTAGCTACCACATATGGGTTAGAGAGAGAAAGGTGGAGCTTAAAGTTATCTCAAGGACTTCGTGGGGCAGCTTATGAAGTTTTTGCCAAAATGCACAGAGATGATCAGGAAAATTATGACATGCTAAAGCAGGCTCTTTTGTTAAGATATGAGAAGAACGCAGAATTTTACAGAAAAAAATTTAGGAATGCTAAACTACTGTCAGGTGAAACCTATCACCAGTTCTCTGCACGGATAGAGACATACTTGGAGAAATGGACTTCTCTGGGGAAAACCCAAGATCTTAAGGAAATGATCCGTATAGAACAATTAAGAGAGTCCGTGGCTCCAGACCTGAGAAAGTTTCTCATGGAACAAGGTGCAGAGAGACTGGGTGAGTTGCTAAATGTTGCAGAAAGGTATCAAGCGGCCCAAGCAGAAGTATCAGGTAATAAAAAGAAACAGGTGGATAATTTTAGGGCACCACAGAACTTTAATAAATTTGATCATAGGGATCAAAACAAAGGTAAGCACCAATTTGATAGGCCACGGTATGAAAATAAAAATAAAAACCCACAATTCGAGGAAAGGAAATATGATGAAAGAAAATCTTTCAACCAAGGAAAAAGGTGGTGTAAGAATTGTCAGATGGACAATCATGACACTGACCGTTGCAGAAGGAAACCTGTGTATATGGCCACCCTTCAGGTCAGGTCGACCTCAAGAAAGGAGGAGGATATTCTGTTAGATACCACTCCAGAAGAGATGAGGAAGGCACAGGCTGGGGATAAGACCCTCAAGCCTTGTTTCAGGAAATTGTCAACTTATCATACAACTCCAGGCAAGGGAGATTTTTACATGAAAAACAAGTTGATGTATAGGAAGACTGGAGCTAGATCCAAAGGTCAGGGACAGCTGGTACTTCCTAAAAGATATAGGACAGATTTAATAAGGAGCCTACATGTGAAACCAGATGGGGACCATGAGAAAATAGGTACCATCATCCAAAAGGTGGCTCACAATTATTATTGGCCCAAGGCAAGATGGGACATTGAGAATTTTGTAGAAAGGTGTAGCATAGCACATGAGGGAACACCCACAAGTGGGAACATTGATCAGGACCTGGACACGCCAAGGGGCAAAAGTAGGCCTGAAAATACAAAGAGATATAAATTTGATAAGGTGGACCAAATGGAATGGGAAGCCCCTTTTCACGGACAAGCTTCACTTAACTGTTTTACAATGGCCACTATGCGGAGAGTGCAAAAAGATGTCTTACCCCAGGATAAGCCGAAAATCCCTCAATCGGACTTAAACAAACTGGAGGAAGAGGATGTAGAGAGGAAATCTCTCATCAAGAATTTTAAGTGGGGAGAAAGCCCCAGGAAAAGAATTGGTAGCGGTCGTTTTGTGCATGATAATTCTGGGAAGAAAAATCATCACTATAGAGCTTCAAGTGGAAGAGACCATACCGGTGCATGGACAAATAGGTCCACAAAATTAAAGGTCCATATGTAGCGCTGTTAAGAACGTGGACTGACGAAAAGGCAGAGGAAAATATTACATCCTCATACCAATATGTGAATGAGCTGACCACTCGTTTAAAAACTGGCTGGAAACTTGCCAATGAAAATTTGAAACAAGCCAGGAAGAAACATGCTGCTTATTATTATAACAGGAAGGCAAAAGACAGAGATTTGGCTGTGGGAGAGAAGGTACTGCTTCTTTTGCCCGGAAATCAGAATAAGTTACAAATTGGATGGCAAGGTCCATATACAGTTCTAGAGAAGGTGTCTAGAACCAATTATAAGATAGATAAGAAGGGGAAAGAAAAAATCTATCATGTGAATCTCCTGAAGAAATATTTGGAAAGAGAACATCAGGAAGAGACACACTTGCTAACCTTGTCCATTGCAATGGAGATGAAGAAGGAACCACTTTCATCATTTGAATATCCATTACACCCCTGTGAGACAGCGGCACAGGTGAAAATCAGTACGCATTTAACGAAAAATCAGAAAGAGAGAGTGCAACAGGTTCTAGATAATCATACAGAGGTGTTAACAGATCGACCGGGGCATACAAACTTATTGGAATATGATATGAAACTGATAGACCCCACACCTGTCTGTATGAAGCCTTATTCGATTCCTTTTGCTAAGGAGAAAGCTTTGAAGGAAGAGATAGACTATTTGTTGAAGGAAGGAATTATTTCACACAGTGAATCCTCGTATAGTTCCAGTGTTGTACTTTTAAGGAAACCCTCTGGAGAACATAGACTCTGTATAGATTACAGGAGACTGAATGCTATTACAGAAGGACAGGTGGATCCATTGCCGGATACAAATCAGTTGTTTGCCAGACTAAATAAAGCTAAGTATTTCTCAAAAGTGGATTTGAGTAAAGGATACTATCAAATTCCAGTAAAGCCTGAGGTTAGACCATATCTAGCTTTTAGTACCTCAGAAGGACACTATGAGTTTAACAGATTGCCATTTGGATTGAAGAATGCACCTAGTGTATTCTCTAGAATGATGAGAAAATTATTGGACCCTCTGAATAACCCATGCATTACAAATTTCATGGATGATATCCTTATAGCAACAGAAACATTTGAGGAACACATTGACTCTCTGAACATGCTGTTTAATCGACTTAGGGAAGCGAATTTAACAGCCCGACCAACCAAATGTTGCGTTGGATGTAAAGAATTGGAATTTTTGGGACACACAGTTTATCAGGGAAACATGACCCCTGACCCAAAAAATTTAGAGAAACTAAAGAAAGCCCCGAGGCCACAAACCAAGAAAGACGTGAGATCCTTTGTCTCATTATGTGGTTTCTACCAAAAGTATATCAAAAACTTTAATTCCATATGTGCACCGTTAACGGAGTTGACACGTAAAGGACACCCAGATCGAATTACATGGACACCACAATGTGAAATGGCTTACCAAGAATTGAAGGAAAAGCTCACAAGTAAACCTATTTTGAAACTACCTGACTTAAGTCAGGAATTTGTAGTAAGGACTGATGCCAGTAATATTGGGTTAGGTGCAACTCTGCTACAGAAATCAGATGCATTGGATGGGGAACTAAGCCCAGTGGCATATGCTAGCAGAAAGTTGAATAAAGCTGAAACCAACTACTCAACTAGCGAAAAAGAATGTCTTGCAGTAATATGGGCGATAAAGAAATTCAATATTTATCTGTATGGGAAGGCATTTAAGTTGCAAACGGATCACAAACCTTTGTCGTTTCTGGCACAGGCTAGGCATGAGAACTCTCGTTTACTCTGTTGGTCTTTATTGATCCAGCCCTATGAGTTTTGCATAGAGTATATAAGTGGAAAAACAAATCTGGGAGCGGATTTTTTTAAGCCGCCATCCGTGTGATGAGAATCACCGTAAGCCCCAGAAATAATAATAAATTTCTCTATGTGTATATAGAATTATAGACTGACATATAACGTCTGTTTTAAGAGGGGAGGATTTGTCGTGAGAAATTCTAATCCACATATATAAATTAAAAGTAAATGTAAAGCCTAACAAATTTTTTTTTTTAATTCTATAAAAGGAAGAAGAATGGTAAAGAACAGTGCTGTCACAATGACAGTACTCGAAATCCCCTTTGTTTTATGCTTCGTCTGCAAATTGTAACGTTTCCACGTTAAATATAAGCCACTGCATAAATACAAGCGTTTCCACAACACATTAAAACGGGTATTGCATTTCTAAGAAAAACATTGAGAGGCACACTGCGTAATGACCTAAATTAATCCTAACATTAATTATACTACGTTACCAAAACGAACGAACAGATGGACTCAGATAGAAAGAAGGGAGGGCTGAAGGCAGCAACACAAGCAACACTAAACACGCGTCTCGCTATATTAATGCCACCCCTAACACGCGTGTAAGGCCACATGCACTAACTTTATTTCAGACGGACAGTGATAAAAACACTACCCTTCCCAGAGTTAGGTTTTAAAACCTGAAAAACGCTTATTGGGGAAACCTGACATTCTACTGTTTTATGTCCGAAATCCTGACATTAGTCTGACAGTACAGCAGGACAGGTGGCGGTTCTAACATAAAAAATAAAAAAAACAACTACACGACTATCCTAGAAAATACATATTTTGAACGCAGCCACTTAGCTCCATTAAACTTATATATTTGGATTCCTTAAGACTTGCTAACAAAGAATATGTTAAGTGTTACGCAAATAGTCCAGGAATTAATAAATTATAGGCAAAAGAAAATAGTGAGGGTGTCAGACAGCCCCAAAACATCAGAATCGCTCAGTGAAAGAATTTTAAAAACCACCATTGTACGGAAATAGGCCACAAGTTACATTTGAATTGATTGGATGGAATGATATGTAAGGCTAAACACGATTAGTCGGACTATAAATGCTATCTTTTGTTGTCAAGGGAGACGGAAGTAAGAGTACTTTTTTTCAAACGATTGGGTAGAGAGATGGCCTGATTGGTTAGGTCGGTTAATATAGTTAATTGATAGCGTTAGTTCGAGACCACTAGTTCAAATAAGCTTGATAAAGCAACAGTGCGTTGAAGCCAGCTCATATTTTTGCTAAATAAAAGCCTGGAACATAAGCAGATGGGAATTTGTGCCAGTATTTGTGCCAGAATTCATTGCTAGTCAACGTATCTGTGTTTATTTCCATGAATTGTGGGACTGTGGTCCTAGTATTGAAGCCGCACCTGGTCTGAGCGTTTGCTGAATCCAGAGGCTGACAGCATACTCTTGGGTCCCTATAGTAACCAGTGAGGTGTCTTCGGAAACAGTGAATAGTCGAGCAGAGGAGTCCTTGCCTGCCGCCATCACGAAAGTTAAGCCCACTGTGGCCAAAAGAGCTCAACACTATGTACCCCTCGTAAATGACACTAACTTAATTAAAGAGGGGCAATTAATTGTTTTAATGTTCGGAACTGAGACCATCTCCAATACTAGTTCCAACATACACAAGCACATGCAGTCATGATGTCTAATAAGAATCTATCTTGAAGAACAAAACCAGTATTACCTCATATTACCACATCACAACTCACACACATAGAATACTAATATTGTATGTCAATGCAAAGACCACATTTATATATGTGTACATAATATTTGAAATTACATGTTATTATATTGCCTGGTTCACTGTGTAGTTGAATCAGGATCACTATTGTAGAGAAAATCAATACATATGTACATATCTGAAATTTATCATTGAATCTTTTAAGATAGTCTTCTAGAGTGTTGACTGTTTGTGAGTGTCACAGTATTGTCAAGTGTGGTGGAATAATTAAATTGTTTATCTGTTGTTGTTGTGGTGACTTACACTTCATCATTTGCATAACCCTAGACATATAACGTTGCCAACACAATATTCCAGAATAATTCTGACTGAGATATAAATATGTGGCAGTAAGTAAGGTTATCTGTAAAACACTACACATATTAGATACAGATACCTTCACAGCTGATCTCAGTCAGTACACTAAGTCCCTATAAATATTTATATCATCCCACTTTACCACAGTGAGCTCTAATAGTAAGGAGGTTGCTGATAAGCGTTAATATCTGGATAGAGATTGGTGAGCTCTAATAGTAAGGAGGTTGCTGATAAGCGTTAATATCTGGATAGAGATTGGTGAGTTCTAATAGTAAGGAGGTTGCTGATAAGTGTTAATATCTGGATAGAGATTGGCGAGTTTTATTAGTAAGTAACCATGCTCTTCCAGGTTCAGTCCATTCCTTTGACTAAACCCAGCTTCAGCCATGTACAAACTTGGGAATGTAAGTTAAAAATGGCTCAACTGCTGCACAAGGCTTGGGGTATTTTGTAGCAGTATTTTCAAATGTAAGATAGAGTCAAAGCAGGCATTTTTATTTCTTTTATAAATATCAATTTTCAACCCCAAAGTTTAATCAATCCTCTGGTGTTTACTGACTCTTTTGGCATTGATACTGGCCACTTTAGGGATCCCTGAATTTTGGTGACTCCTCCCCTACATACAGGAAGATTAAGCTGTTCAAAAACACTTCATATGGTTGTGCAATGGTGGTTACTGATGTACTATGTTTTGCAAGATAAGACTACTAGCCCTATGTGCAAACATTACATTAGCTGCTAACCTGGTGGAATCTGCACATTTTAATTGTACTTCAGACAAACAAGAAGACTAAGTCTGATAGTTTCACATACTTGTATATAATGTGTGTACACATGAGGGTGGAATCTGCACACTTTAATTGTACTTCAGACAAACAAGAAGACTAAGTCTGATAGTTTCACATACTTGTATATAATGTGTGTACACATGAGGGTGGAATCTGCACACTTTAATTGTACTTCAGACAAACAAGAAGACTAAGTCTGATAGTTTCACATACTTGTATATAATGTGTGTACACATGAGGGTGGAATCTGCACACTTTAATTGTACTTCAGACAAACAAGAAGACTAAGTCTGATAGTTTCACATACTTGTATATAATGTGTGTACACATGAGGGTGGAATCTGCACACTTTAATTGTACTCCAGACAAACAAGAAGACTAAGTCTGATAGTTTTACATACTTGTATATAATGTGTGTACACATGAGGGTGGAATCTGCACACTTTAATTGTACTTCAGACAAACAAGAAGACTAAGTCTGATAGTTTCACATACTTGTATATAATGTGTGTACACATGAGGGTGGAATCTGCACACTTTAATTGTACTTCAGACAAACAAGAAGACTAAGTCTGATAGTTTCACATACTTGTATATAATGTGTGTACACATGAGGGTGGAATCTGCACACTTTAATTGTACTCCAGACAAACAAGAAGACTAAGTCTGATAGTTTCACATACTTGTATATAATGTGTGTACACATGAGGGTGGAATCTGCACACTTTAATTGTACTCCAGACAAACAAGAAGACTAAGTCTGATAGTTTCACATACTTGTATATAATGTGTGTACACATGAGGGTGGAATCTGCACACTTTAATTGTACTTCAGACAAACAAGAAGACTAAGTCTGATAGTTTCACATACTTGTATATAATGTGTGTACACATGAGGGTGGAATCTACACACTTTAATTGTACTCCAGACAAACAAGAAGACTAAGTCTGATAGTTTCACATACTTGTATATAATGTGTGTACACATGAGGGTGGAATCTGCACACTTTAATTGTACTTCAGACAAACAAGAAGACTAAGTCTGATAGTTTCACATACTTGTATATAATGTGTGTACACATGAGGGTGGAATCTGCACACTTTAATTGTACTCCAGACAAACAAGAAGACTAAGTCTGATAGTTTCACATACTTGTATATAATGTGTGTACACATGAGGGGTGGAATCTGCACACTTTAATTGTACTCCAGACAAACAAGAAGACTAAGTCTGATAGTTTCACATACTTGTATATAATGTGTGTACACATGAGGGTGGAATCTGCACACTTTAATTGTACTTCAGACAAACAAGAAGACTAAGTCTGATAGTTTCACATACTTGTATATTTTGTGTATACACATGAGGGTGGGAGCTACGGTAGTGCAGTGGTGAGCGCACTGGCTTCCTAGTTCGGTGGTCCATGGTTCAATCCCCAGTTGAGTTGGGATTTTTTAGACCTCAAACGGCTCCGGGGTCGACCTAGCCTCATGAATTGGGTACCAGAGCAACTCTGGGAAGGTTAAGGAGACCGGAGTGATGTTGACCACATCACCACTAGTGTGCCGATAGTCAAGAAAATATGGGCCTAACACCATATTCCCAATGGGGGGGATAACAGGATCCTTTTCCTTTACCTTACACGTGAGGGTGTGTAAGACAGACAGAAAGAAAATACACAGATATCAACAACACTTTTTTTTACATTAAAGAATATCTCTCTCACTCCTTCAAGATCATAGGTCCACCAGAAAAGTTGACTCTATAGTAGTGGTTTCTATAGTAGTGGTTTCTATAGTAGTGGTTTCTATAGTAGAGGTTTCTAAAGTAGTGGTTTCTAAAGTAGTGGTTTCTAAAGTAGTGGTTTCTAAAGTAGTGGTTTCTATAGTAGTGGTTTCTATAGTAGTGGTTTCTATAGTAGTGGTTTCTATAGTAGTTTTACATGAGACAGATATCCCCATGCACAACCTCACTAAAGTCATCTCTTTCATATTAAATGTTACTATAAATAACTGTCATCAGACCTCAGGTATCTTCCATATTAAATGTTACTATAAATAACTGTCATCAGACCTGAGGTATCTTCCATATTAAATGTTACTATAAATAACTGTCATCAGACCTGAGGTATCTTCCATATTAAATGTTACTATAAATAACTGTCATCAGACCTGTGGTATCTTCCATATTAAATGTTACTATAAATAACTGTCATCAGACCTGAGGTATGTTCCATATTAAATGTTACTATAAATAACTGTCATCAGACCTGAGGTATCTTCCATATTAAATGTTACTATAAATAACTGTCATCAGACCTGAGGTATTTTCCATATTAAATGTTACTATAAATAACTGTCATCAGACCTGAGGTATCTTCCATATTAAATGTTAATATAAATAACTGTCATCAGACCTGAGGTATCTTCCATGTTAAATGTTACTATAAATAACTGTCATTAGACCTGAGGTATCTTCCATATTAAATGTTACTATAAATAACTGTCATCAGACCTGTGGTATCTTCCATATTAAATGTTACTATAAATAACTGTCATCAGACCTGTGGTATCTTCCATATTAAATGTTACTATAAATAACTGTCATCAGACCTGAGGTATCTTCCATATTAAATGTTACTATAAATAACTGTCATTAGACCTGAGGTATCTTCCATATTAAACGTTACTATAAATAACAATCATCAGTAGGGTGAGATAGTAAATGTTTACATAGCGAAAGAATATTATTGTTCTGACTGTCACTCTGTCTGGAACATTTGTCTAACAACAATGTCCAATAATGTCTGATAATATAAAGTAAAATGTGTTTGCACACTGGAATTCGTGTCATGTTTAGGCATTATCACTTAACATAAGAGCATTTTTTTTTCTTCTAATTAATAAAGATTACATTATGAATGAGGATGTTGAGTTGTTTCATCAAATTGGCAAATCTCATCTTGATTTGCTAATTCAGGTCTGATGGCAGTTATTTATAATAACATTTAATATGGAAGATACCACCAGAGTTGTCATCAAGTCTTTCCTAACTAGTCTCATGTCAAGTCTTAAATCTGTTAGTACAAGTCTCAAGTTGAGTTGCAAGACTCCAATACTGGCTTTCTAGCGAGTTTCAAGTCAAGCCCTGAGTTGAGCCTCACTCATTTTAGATCTAACATTGTTTATAGCCACAAAGTTTAAACCCCAAACACTGGTAACTTACTTCACCATCTGTTTCCATTTTGATGTTCTTATTTGATAAAAAATTGTGTGCTTCCATTTTGATGTTCTCATTTGATAAAGGTCTCTGGAGTAGTCCGTGTGCAATGAAGATAGTCCTTAAAACCAAACCAAGGAAGGCTACAGTAAGAGAGTTGCAAATGCTGGGATACGTGAAATTAGGTTATATGTTGTCTAAGGTTATACAGAAATAAGGAGGGCTACAGTAAGAGTGGTAAATGCTGGAATACATGAAATTAGGTTATATTTTGTCTAAGGTTATATGGAAATAAGGAGAGCTATAGTAAGAGAGTGGTAAATTTTGGGATACATGAAATTAGGTTATATGTTGTCTAAGGTTATAAGGAAATAAGGAGGGTTATAGTAAAAGTAGTAAATGCTGGAATACATGAAATTAGGTTATATTTTGTCTAAGGTTATATGGAAATTAGAAGGGCTATAGTAAGAGAGTGGTAAATTTTGGGATACATGAAATTAGGTTATATGTTGTCTAAGGTTATATGGAAATAAGGAGGGTTATAGTAAAAGTAGTAAATGCTGGAATACATGAAATTAGGTTATATGTTGTCTAAGGTTATATGGAAATAAGGAGTGCTATAGTAAGAGAGTGGTAAATGCTGGAATACATGAAATTAGGTTATATGTTGTCTAAGGTTATATGGAAATAAGGAGGGTTATAGTAAAAGTAGTAAATGCTGGAATACATGAAATTAGGTTATATGTTGTCTAAGGTTATATGGAAATAAGGAGTGCTATAGTAAGAGAGTGGTAAATTTTGGGATACATGAAATTAGGTTATATGTTGTCTAAGGTTATACGGAAATAAGGAGGGTTACAGTAAAAGTAGTAAATGCTGGAATACATGAAATTAGGTTATATGTTGTCTAAGGTTATATGGAAATAAGGAGTGCTATAGTAAGAGAGTGGTAAATGCTGGAATACATGAAATTAGGTTATATGTTGTCTAAGGTTATATGGAAATAAGGAGGGTTATAGTAAAAGTAGTAAATGCTGGAATACATGAAATTAGGTTATATGTTGTCTAAGGTTATATGGAAATAAGGAGTGCTATAGTAAGAGAGTGGTAAATTTTGGGATACATGAAATTAGGTTATATGTTGTCTAAGGTTATATGGAAATAAGGAGGGTTATAGTAAAAGTAGTAAATGCTGGAATACATGAAATTAGGTTATATGTTGTCTAAGGTTATATGGAAATAAGGAGTGCTATAGTAAGAGAGTGGTAAATTTTGGGATACATGAAATTAGGTTATATGTTGTCTAAGGTTATATGAAAATAAGGAGGGTTATAGTAAAAGTAGTAAATGCTGCAATACATGAAATTAGGTTATATGTTGTCTAAGGTCTGAGGACTAGAATGGAACCAGGCCAGGAGGAAGACAGCCGATAGGATAGTCTGGCGCTCTCTCTTCCAAACATCTACACCTCTGTGCTTTGTTTATTTTTCAGTGCTGCCTTTTCTGCTTGTCTTGCAAAATTGTCTAGGAATTTCCTTTTGTTGGCTCTGATTTTTCTTCTTCTTCTTCTTCTGCGTTCGTCCTGAAAAGTACGTCAGTTACGTTGTGTCACTGTTTACAGCACTGCAATATTTGCGCCTTTCAGCCTGCCACATCCATTTTCAGCATGGTATTTTTGGGATCGAGTTTGCCTTCCCTCTTTGATCCCTACTCTCTCGGACAGACTGCAGTGATGCAGCCTGTTTCCAGGACCACCACTTGGAGGTGGAGTAGGGTCTTGGTCAGCTCTGGTTCACTGATCCTGACGCAAGCAGTCAAGCTATGAGTTGCTGACTGCATTCATCTCGTTTGCTGCGTCTTCGGTCCCAGGGTCTGGTTTGACATGTTACTTACTTGTCCAGCTGACTGTACTGCTCGCTACATATTTCCTTTAACCTGGGGGACTTTGCTTCTATCTTCTTTCTTTTCATTTTCTTTTCTCATCGATATGGTGTTTAATGTTTCTGGTGTTATCCAATCTTCAATCTTCCTTTCCTGGAATCCCAAGCATGATTTGCTGCTTTATATACACATATAAAGGATTGAGAAATTGCCATCATAACACCAATTTTCAAAAAGAGTGACAATCGACAATGTGGAAACCATAGAGGCATATCCCTTCTCAGTGTCCCTGGTAAAATCTACTCTAGAATCCTAGAGCAGAGACTCCGACGCCTACCTGAGCCACAATTGAATGAGGTCCAGTGTGGATTCCAAGCTAACCGAAGTACCCAAGACCTAATCTTCACACTCAGACAGCTGAGTGAAAAGGCCCTTGAGTATAAGAGTGAGATCAATCTTTGTTTCATAGATCAGGAAAATGCGTTTGACAGGGTCCCATGGAGCAAACTTTGGGACTGTTTGGCAAGAAAGAACATTCCAGCACCTTTGATTCACGCTATAAAGAGCTTCTACAAGTCTTGCAGAAATTATGTGAGGACAGCAAACCATAAGTCAGAACAGTTCAGGACCACCACTGGTGTAAGACAAGGTGATATCCTGTCACCTTATCTTTTCATACTCCTCATGGATGATGTTATCAAGTCATGTAAGGAGAGAACAAGAAAGTATTCAGTGGAGTACTGGAAAATGAGACAGGTATGTATTTCAGAGCTGGCATTTGCTGATGATGTTGCCCTGATCGCTAAATCAGAGGCACATCTCCAATCCAACCTGCAAGTCTGGAAGGAAGAGCTGGAGAAGAGAGGGATGGTCATAACCAGCTCTAAAACAAAATCCATAGCGATATCACGAGAAGAAAGAAGACATCAGATTAAGCTGGGAGAACAGGTCCTGGAGCAGGTTGACCACTTTAAATACCTCGGAGCTATTATAGACCAAAAGGGAGGCATCAAAGAAAAGTTGGCCACTCGAAAAGCAGAGCTGGGAGACTTTTTCAGGCCATAAATCAAGGATTCCTCAGCAAGAGAGAGGTTGGTAAGAAAACGAAGATGGCTGTATACCGCTCCACCTATGTCCCAGTCTTGACATATGAATGCGAGTCATGGGCAATGACTACAACCCACAAAAGCCAGATCCAAACCTCAGAAATGAGGTATCTGATGAAGGTGATTAAAGTAACAAGAAGAGACATGGTCCGCAACCAGATATGTCAAGGCCTAAAATCCCACCCCCTGCAGACCCAAGTAGAACAGTCCCAACTAAGACGGTTTGGCCATGTCTGCAGAATGGGAGAAGATCGGCTACCACGACAAGCATGGGAAACAAAGAGCCAGGGATCCAGAACCCCAGGATGACCCAGAGTGCGCTGGGAGGACAACATTAGACAATCTTTGAAGGACCGAGGACTAGAATGGAACCAGGCCAGGAGGAAGACATCCGATAGGATAGTCTGACTCTCTCTCTTCCAAACCTCTACACCTCACGGTACAAGGGGAACGACTAAGTAAGTAAATATACACATATACATATATATACTACTCGTCAAAAGTCAAGGGCCACCCTATTATTTTCAATACACTTTTATATAAGCGCATAGAATGATTAAATGAAGGAAGTTTTTAGTAAAAATGGGTGCAATATCTTCCTCTGACAGTCCTCTATGCACGTTAAGCATAAAAACAACTCACCGACAACCATGGTGATCACGTGCAATTTGGTTTGCTGACCATAAATTCACATTTTTAATCTGTTTTTTCAAACTTCCGTACAACCGAACAGGTGAAGTAATCGTGCTGATTGACATTCCACGTGCAATGGCGACTTTTCGTGAACAGAGTTCACTCTTAATTTGTTTTACAATCAGCAGACTTAGGGTAGTTTCATCACTTGAAAAAACCATGCCACCGAGAAGAAGTCTTGACACCTTACAAAGAATGAGGGCTATAGCGTGGGTTGAAAGTGGTTTGTCTGTCCGTGAGGTTGCTGGACGGCTTGCAGTGTCACACTCTACTATCCAAAGAATTTTAGAGAGATTTCAGGCCACAAGAAGTGTGGAGGATCGCCACCAGCCAGGTCACCCTAGATGCAAAAATAGACATGATGACCGGTACCTCTTGTTGTCAGCCCTGCGCCATCGAACAGTGACTTGTTCCACTCTAAGATGTCAGCTGAGACAAACTGTAAACGTTAATGTCAGTCAAAGCACCATTCGCAGACGTTTACATGAATTTGGACTGGTTGCTCGACGTCCTGCAGTCAGAATCCTTCTTACTCCTGCTCATCGCAGAGCCCGTGTTGCTTGGTGTCGCGAGCACATCCGATGAACAAGGCAACAATGGAGTCAAGTTCTCTTCACTGATGAATCTCGCTTCACTGTGTCATTCAATGATGGCAGGATTCGAGTTTGGAGACGACCAGGAGAGCGATTTACTGATGATACAATTCGAGAGGTGGATCGTTATGGTAGGGGTTCTGTCATGGTCTGGGGAGGCTTCTACAGACACGGCAGGACCCCACTCTACATCATCCAAGGCAACTTGACCAGCCCAAGATACCAGAACGAAATCTTGAAACCAATTGTTCAGCCTGCTCTGGAGGCCATAGGTGGTAATGCCATCCTCCAAGATGATAACGCTCAACCCCATCGAGCTCGTGTGGTGAATGAGTTTATTCAGCAACATGGGATCATCAGGATGGCGTGGCCAGCTCATTCACCTGACCTTTCTCTGATTGAGCACCTCTGGGATGTCCTTGGTCGAAGATTGTCAACAAATCACCCCCTGCCAATGGATGTTGCACAGCTGATTGCATTTCTGCTTCAGGAATGGCAAGCTGTTCCTCAGGATACTCTTCGGACCCTTGTGGACTCGATGCATCTACGCTGTCTTGAATGCCTTGCTGCAAACGGTGGTCATACCCAATTTTGAAATGTCTATTTGTCCAATATCTATTGTGTGACTTTTGAAAAGGTGGGTGACACACTTCACAGCTTCATTGCGTTTGAATGTGTTTCCATTTCTTTACGTGACATGTCAATTTGGTATTCAATAAATGCCGTTTTGACTGATACCAATTACGTTTATATCAGATTTGTTTCATGGTTTCAACCAAGGTTTTTCTAAGTGGCCCTTGACTTTTGACGAGTAGTATATATATAAGGAAGATGAAGTATCAGGAGCTTATTGCAACAGCAGTGAAAAGATAGAAGAACCTGCAAACTCTCTGACTTTAATTAAAGAACATCTTAAAAGTAGCTGCAGTAGAAGGCGTTAAACTAGGTTCCCAGGAGCAAATTATAGGATTGCTTGGCAAGGAAAAATATTCCAGCACTGGGTGTCATCCCACACACCCCAGGCTTTCCCACCCACCTTGCTTATATTAACCGCATGACGATCTGAGAGACTACTATTTGGGGGGAAAAAAAGGAAAACACACACACACAAACACTTTTAATTTACTCTACTTACAATCATTGGACAGGCAAAATGATACCGTGATCAGGTATTGGCAATAATCAGGTTTATATTTAGCTTAGATGGTATTTGGGGTGGGGGGAGAGACACACACTGGACAGGGTGTGGGAGATGGCACTGGGGCGGAGCAGGGAGAGGGGTTGGTATTAAATCTATGTTTGCATTTTTGTTGGGTAAAAAATCTTTATAGAGTTTTGGTTGTTGGTTTAGGGTTATAGGTCATCTGTCAATAAATCAGGTCATGTGTCTCTGTGCTGTGTCATTTCGTTATCTTGTTTTTGCACATAACAAAAACTGTGGTGAGCATAATTTATTAAGAAATTATAAATGAAAGGTATTATATATCCTACTGAGGTTGAACAGGATATTTTTGCTTCATTAAAAAAATTAAACAAGCATGAATGAACTGCCAAGCCATATGGTTACACATCCGTCCGTTTCAATAGCGTTCGTGAAAATGGCAGACCTTGTTAAACTGTCGTCGCCTTCTACTAAGAATTATGAAACGCTGTAAAAAGAGGTTAGGGTTATGAATCCTAAACCTAACCCTGGTGATCTGTGCGACTTATTAGGACGACATTTATGATGACATTAGGATTAGGCCTATATTTTATTTTTGGCGCAGATCCTTAAATAGTCTGTAAAATTTTAACAATTTTATTAATAAAATATGCTTCTACTTTTAGAGAACGTAAAAAGCCAAGAAGAAAACTCCAACAAAGTTACAGAAAAAGCAGACCTCAAACTTCTTACAGACCTATTGTATTTTGGTGATAACCAGGATCCAACCAACATTTTTAAATATTCTGGAATTCTCTGGATGACATCCCACTACATTTCATTAAAAACCTGACCCAGGCTGGTTTGGTTTCCAAACCCACACTGACAAATGATGAATTAATGTACTGCTTTAAAATACTAGCATCTATAATTGTAACCGTAATTAACTTACCTCGCTATGAATCTAAAAGTGTGAAAGTAACAAGAAGAGACCAGGTGATCATTCTCAGACCGCGAACTAGTACTACAAACTCAAATAGCCTATCACCTGGTCAACAAATTAAAAATTGTATTTGTGGGGAAGACAACCCGTTAGACTTATTCTTCAAGAATGAAAGCTTCACCAGCCCATTTGAGGGAGAAACTGTCATTGACCAGGTAAATCAAATGCAAGGGATCGACTTTTCGAGATAAATCATAACTTGTTTTGGTTATAGGAGAGTGGAAAAAAAGACGAATTAGAGTTCTAGATGACCGGAAGCAGGCATTGATTTTCTTAAGCCATAATCTTGGATTGGTTGTACATTTTCGTATTACAAATTTTATTCACTTGCAAAGATATGTGAAACACAACACCGGTGTAGGAGGTAGGAAGGACTGTACAATAAGGAAGACTGTACAGTAGAGATGGCTACTGTGTGTATGTATCGATACAATGCGTTGAAACTGCATCGTACCCGAACGCTTCGAAACACAGTTTTCTTGCGGTGTCGATACAGTGTCAATTCCTGACTGTTTTGCAGAGACGCACTGTCTCACGCAGATTCGATACATAGCCTGTTTCGTGTATTGAAACTGCAGTTTCAGTTCCCGTCCGCTTCGCTGTTTTGCAAAGAGGCACACTGTATCATTGTCTAACCTTCAGGGGCCTTTGTAAAAATGTGTCAAGCGTGCGGTACATTAGGCGTTTATAAATAGTATGGAAAATCAAACAAGTCATAATTTTTTTTTTTAAATAATTCCTCAGGACTGAAAGAGGCTTACTACTATTAGGTGTCTGCTCGGTTTGAGTTGAATCATTGTCGCTGACTGTACCTATTCTAGTTTTATATAATGTGTCATTATTACTGTTATTATTATTATTTTTTTCACTTTTACTGCAGCTGTCAGCATGTTCCCCTTGCATATCATCATAATGAAAACGACTGTGTAAAATTCTTAACAGTGGTCACACGAAATACCATAGATTTGTACTAACGAGAATAAGTAAATCTGCATACTAGGGTGTCACGACTCATGTCTCATTGTTTCAGTTAATTTACTTGTAGTCTGCTGTTTCGAAACAGTTCCATAGTTCTATTTCATCCAAGCGCTCATTATACGCATGTTACGGTACTCTTGATTCGGGCGCTCTCGTAAGAAAACGTGTTTTGTTTATACATAAAATAGTGTTTAAAACTTGTGTTCAACATCATTTAATCTTCATTTATGGCGGGGAGAAGCCCTGTTTGGGATTATTTTGTAAAGATCAAAGACAACAAAGTAAAATGTAACGTGTGTTCTGGTATTTTATCATTCAAGGGTCGAAAATATGCTTCGAAACAGCGAGCGATTCGACACTTCCTGCTTGTTTGTTTCGTCTGCCTCGCTGTTTTGCAGCGACACACTGTCTGATCCTATGTAAAATTTGAATCAACCGTTCGGAACATTAGTATGGAATATCAAACATGTCATATTTTTCAGGGATGTGTTATGATGACTTGATTTTACAAGTGATATTATTTTTGCTGAGAAGTTATAGACACTGGAAATTGTGTCAGTGCTGCAGTTGTCAATGTTTTAGGCGCTATGTTAAAGTTGAAAGTGTCCGTGTGTTCGTATAAATGTAATGGACACTTTATTAGTTCTGCTGATATATGTGTAGGCCTACTCGGTGTGGATTTGAATCATTGTCTACCAAAACTAGCTTACTCTAGTTTGATATCATGTGTTATTATTACTGTTGTTATTATTATTGTTGTTTTTTATTATTTTCCCATATACTGCAGCTATCTTCATATCTACGTTTTATTTCATCATAATGAAGACTTGTGTAAAAATATTGAATTGTGGTCACACGAAACGCCATAGATTTTCACACACGACAGTAAAAACAGAGGAAATTGTCTCACACAATTCATGTATACCCGCCCCGGTACTGTCTATAAGAGACTTCTTTCTCCCCTATACGGGAAATTGTGCCGCCGTGTCGACACACTGTTTCGACACACTGTTTCGACACAGTATAATTAATTGAGCCGACTGTCTCGAAACAACGGAGTGTATCGATTCGCCCACCTCTACTGTACAGTGCCTCCTACCTGGCGGTAGCGGACACTAAACACTGAGCGGTACCTAGGTACCGCCCATTGTACAGTGAACCTTGTCTGCTAGGTAGGATGCACTCAACTTGGGTAGGAAGGACTTAACATTTTAAAGATAAAAAAAAAAAAACCGAAAATCCGTACATTTTTTTTTTTAAATTAATGAAAAAAAAAAATCCCGTTCAACCTCTGATGGGTTATAATTAGGATATATATTGTTTTCAATTCCAAATAATATGAGCATCTGCCAACATGAGAAAGTGGCATCACATTTGTCAAATCAATCTAAATAGGGATAATCGCAATTGTGCTTATTCGTTAAATAAATAGAAAAAAAATATAAAAAATAAAAACAAATAAACAAAATCAAGAAGAAACTATGAACAAGAATAATATTAAAGTGGAGGGGTGTAAAGGCCTGGTGGTTCTAGTTATATAACGGACTTTAACAGATATTTAATTGACTTTCATCTGTTTAAAGTCACATGCATTGTAAGAACATCATCAGACCTTCACATTCCCAGCCACTATATATTAACATGTGTTCGTGTTAAATATTGTTTGACTATATTATGCAGTTCCCTAGGTCTGTCTATTCTCAACACCTCTTCTATATTTATAGGTAAGTTGGATGCTTGCAAATAATCTAATATTGGTATTCTCATTTGGTCATACCTCTTACATTTTAACAAGAAATGTTCTATATTATTGTCTTGAAGACATCCTGCACAGTAAGGTTCTTCTGTTCTGAAATAGCCTTTTCCCAGCTGTAGTCTGAGAAGTTTCTTATTACATAAATACATAAATATAATTAATGCTGTATTGTATGTATTGGGAAATGGATGTGCCAGTAAAACCAATTCCTTAATACATGATAATTGCATTTATTTTTCTACTTTCATAACCCTCCACTCCCAAAGGAGCATAGGCCTTCAACAAACACATGCCAAGTCCTCCTGTCACGTGCCATCATCTCAAGTTCTTTCCATGTTCTCCTCATCATTTTCACCTCTGTTTCCAACTCTCTTCTCCATGTACTTCTTGGTCTTCCTCTGCCTCTCTTGCCCTGGGGGTTCCAGAACAAGGACTGCCTTGTAATGCTATCAACAGGTTTCCTCAGTGTGTGTCCTATCCATCGCCATCGTCTTCTTCTCATCTCTTGTTCCACTGGCACTTGTCCAGTTCTTGTCATCAGTTCCACATTGGTAACCTTGTCATACCATTTTAATCCCTCTATTCTACGCAAGCACCCATTTATGAAAGTCTGTAGCTTTTTGGTTGTTGTCTTTGTTGTTCTCCATGTCTCCGAGCCATACAATAGGACTGACTTCACATTTGAGCTGAAGATTCTTATTTTCGTGTTGGATCCTATTTCTCTTGATCTCCATATATTTCCCAATGCAATGAAAGCTCCTCTTGCTTTTTGTATTCTTATTTTGATATCGCTGTCTGTCCCTCCAACTTTATCTATATTACTGCCAAGATATGTGTATGATTCTACATCTTGTATTGGCGTTTCTTCAAGTTCAACCCTGTTTTCATTACCTGCATTTATTCGCATTATTTTTGTCTTTTCCCTGTGTATTTTCAGACCCAATTGCTGTGACCTCTCATCGAGTGTTTTCAATTTGTCCTGCATCTGATTACGGTTATGGGACAGGAGAGCCAAATCATCAGCAAAATCCAGATCATCCAACTGCTTAGTCAGAGTCCACTGGATTCCATTTCTGTTGTGTGTTGTCGATGATCTCATAACCCAATCTATTGCCAGCAAGAAAAGAAATGGAGACAAGAGGCATCCCTGTCGCACTCCTGTTCTTATCCCAAATGGTTCTGTAAGCTGTCCTTCATGAAGAACTCTGCACGTCATGTCTTCATAGGTTTTCTTTATTAAATTAATGATCTTCAGGGGAACTCCATAATGCCTCATCAATTTCCAAAGTGATTCTCTGTCCACACTGTCAAATGCTTTTTCGTAGTCCACAAATCCGATGTATAGTGGTGAATTCCATTCCAGACTTTGTTCTCAAAGTGGCTATCTGGTCTGTACATGATCTGTTTTGTCGAAAACCTGCTTGTTCATCTCTCAATTTCTTGTCAAGGATAATCCTGTTCAATACCTTTCCTGGCACTGATAGTAACATTATTCCTCTATAATTTGTGCACTCTTGTAGATTTCCCTTCTTAGGCAACTTAACCAGATATCCTTCCTTCCATTCTGCTGGTATCTCTTCTTTTTCCCAGACTTTACCAAGTAATTTATATAACATCTCTGTAGCCGTGTCGATATCTGCTTTGATGGCCTCTGCTGGAATGCCATCAGGTCCAGACGCTTTTCCATCTCTTAGAAGCTTTATGGCTTTCTTTATTTCTTCCTTCGTTGGTCTTTCACCGTTAATTTGTAGCTCTTCTTCTGCTGGCTGGATGTCCGGCGGGTTTTGTGTATTGAGAAGGTCCCCAAAATATTCTGTCCACCTCTTCATTTGCTCTTGTATATTGCTGAGCAGTTTCCCATTCTTATCTTTTATGAGGCAACTTGTTTGCTTGTATTTCCCTGTTAGCTTCTTTTTGCTGCTATACAGTTCTCTCATATTTCCTTTGGCTGCAACATCTTCTGCCTCTCTTGCCAACTCCTCAATATACTTCCTCTTGTCTCTTTTGATACTTCTTTTTACTTCTTTGTTTGCTTCTGTGTACACTTCTTGAGCCTTGGCTTTGGAACTTCTGGTTTTGCTTGTGTTTAACTCTGCTTTCTTGTTTTTTCTATCTTTTATCTTATTGATGGTTTCTGTTGTTATCCATGCTTTTTGTTGTCTTTCCCTTTTCCCCAGTATTTCTTCACATGTCTCCTTCCATACCGTTTTGACCTGCTGCCAATAGTCTTCTGTATTCTCTACATCTTCCAACTGTTGGAGCACTTGGAATTTGTTGGATACTGTGACCGCAAATTTGTCTCTTGTTTCTTGATTTCTTAGCTGTCCTACATTAAACTGTCGTCTATAATTTTGCATTGTTGCATATCTCTTGAGTTTCATTTTTACTTTGGCTATCAGAAGATGGTGATCTGATGCCACATCTGCTCCTCTATATACCTTTACATCCTGCAATGATGATCTAAACTTCTTCTTTATGCATATATGATCGATCTGATTTTCTGTTCTATGGTCTGGTGATATCCATGTTGCCTTGTGTATTCTCTTATGTGGAAACATGCTTCCTCCTATAGCCAGTTGATTTGAAGCACAGAAGTTTGCGAATAGTTCTCCATTTTCATTCATTACTCCTAGCCCATGTTTTCCCATGACTTCTTCAAATCCGGTGTTGACTGTACCTATCTTTGCATTCATGTCACCCATCAAAATTGTGATGTCTCTTCTTTTTACTTTATCCATAATTTCCTGTAGTTTAGTATAAAATGCTTCTTTCACAGACTCTTCTTTGTCATTAGTTGGTGCATAACATTGGATGACATTGACATGAATTTTCTTTTTAGCTGTTTTGAAAATAGCTGTTATTATTCTGGGTCCCACAGCTTACCATTCAATGAGTGCTTTCTGTGCTTCTTTAGATAACATAAGAGCTACCCCTTCACTGTGGTGTGAACTTTCGTCTTCGTGTCCTGAGGACAGCACCAATTCACCTGTGATGAGTTTCTTCCTGTCTACCCCCTTCCACTTTGTTTCACACATTCCCAGAACCTCGATTTTGTATTCCCTCATTTCTGCTGCTACTTGTGCCACTTTCCCTTGTTCGTTCAATGTCCGAACATTCCAGGTGCCAAATCTGGAAGTTCTCCTAGAAGAAAGAAGGTTAGTCAGCAACACAGACTCCTTTCGGCTTTCTCTGTGTTGCATCATACGCCTCCCCGCGAGAGGACCTTCCCCTGTCTTGGATGGCTGTGTTTTATTTTCTTTATTTGACTTGTCCATATTTGTTGAAGTTTTTTGTGGTTTAAATTTTTTTTACAGGATGGGGTAACCGGCCCCATGCCCAACCCTCCTTAGTCGCCTTCTACGACATGCTTGGCAGGGGACAGTGTTACTATTCTTTGCTCCCCTTTCGGGCCCCGGTAACACACGGGTGAATTTTCTACTTGAAAGTGTATAAATAAAGAAAATTAATAAAGTAAAACTGGATAGATGACATTCCTTCGACACATAGATCTAACCAACGACAATCAGTATGCGTCAGTTAAAAATCTATTAATATGTATATTGCTTATTTAGTAACTACTATTACCAAAAGAGCATTAAAAACTATTTTTTACCTTAACATAAAAAGTCAAATAATTTATAACGTCATCTTCTCGCATTGTGAAATGTGTTGTTGTTTGCGTTCGCTCGACCATATCTCACTCTTACATGCTGGCCTTTTCTAAGCGGTATGTAGGGCTATGTTGTGTCGTAGTTTACTGCTGAGCTGCGATATCTCCGCCTTTCGGCCCGACACATTCGATTTCAGCACGAAATTGTTACGGGTTTGCTTTCCCTGCCATCTCACGCCCATATGAATGCTTTACCTCATGTCCATACAATGGTCTTCTGTGTCCAGAACACTTATAGCAGAGCGGACAACGAAGCTTATTTTTTCGTCCGTAAAAAGTTTAATTGTAATCGAGTTAAGTTGTTATAGATAACTAGCTATTTTTGAATTACGTTACAAGAGCACATAAAGAAAAAACACACACGAATCTTTATGAAAGCTTCGTTAAAAAATCATTTTTCGTTTAATGTTGACAATTTTCACATCTGATTCGCCAATTTTTCTGTCACAAAATTCACTCTAGTGAGCAAATCAGGAGTCTCCTGCTCAGTTAGGATGACATGAGATCACATTTTAGTAAGGATTATCTTCCTAACCGCACACAACTCAAGGTCCGCCCACTAGTGGTAACATGCCCACGATATCTGCTGCCTGAGTCATACCTCTCACGGTTTTGTGCTCTTCCAAGGTACCGTATGTTTCTCTGGTGTCAGCCAGCGCCAAGAAGGCTAAAATCGAGGGTCGTCTCCAATTACATCTACTGCGTCTCACACATTTGTCCATACCGCCAACATGAGCACAAATAGACGCTATTCACTAGATCGACAAATAATAAATCAGTCTAAAATGACATCTTTCTGCCAACACGTTCATATATATATGCGATAAATTTAACTATTCTTAGTATCTGATTGTAAGTCCAACAAATATACACACACACACACACACACACACACACACACACTATATATTTATTCTTTTGATTAGGATTTTGATCTCTGTTTTACTCATCCTCACATTTATTAGGTTTCTATTATTTCTACTTTTCTTAGCTTCTTTATCTGCCTTTTCAGTTCCTTCTATGCCGACATGTGAATGCAACCAAGCTATTAAAACGGAATATCGTCTGGAACATAGGTAAGTGTTTGTTAGTAATATCTCTTCTGCTACATCAGGTCTACTGCCTTCTCGTAAGTTTCTTATAGCTGGAATAGCCGAAAGTGAGTCTAATATTGTCAATTTATGAGGAGGGTTGTTAGGGAAGATAACAAACTAGGGATAGGAATTTATGTTCCCATGTGGCAAATGGGGACAGGAAATAGTATAACCTATAATACATCTATTTTCACTGCAGAGATGATTGCAACTGTGAAAATCTTCTCTAACAACACTCCTCATAAATTGACAATATTAGACTCACTTTCGGCCATTGTATACAGTAAAACTGTCCGTTGATATTTGTTGAATATATTTCCTAGCTTTGGTTTTGATAGTTTCCAAATCAGTTATTTTATTAATTATGCCTGCCAAGTCTGTATCTAGTTTCTTGAGTTCCCAGGGTGGTACCACCGGCTTGCATATACTACTGTTAATAATTGATGCATTTAGGGCATCCAAGTGTACTAGTTCTTCCATGCATTTCCAACCTGTCGGTTGGTATCTACTATGTTGAGAGAACATCATGGGGCGATTTTTTAAAAACAAGTTAAAGCAAATTAATGTACCAGGAAAAGAATTAAAAGGAGACATATTATTCATCAAGTAAAATAGAATTGAAGACAGTCCTAGACCTAAAAATGATGTTGGCTGGAGATTATCGATTTTATTCTTAACATACTAGTACTCATGAACCCGTTCTGCGTTGTTGTTAATTGATACCTAGCAAATGCTGGATGAGGCTTGTCCAAAATAATTTTGGTCATGTTATTTAGTCTTGTCATCTCTCGGTTAAAATAGGTCTCCAAATAAATGCCTCTAAAACTAAAGCTATGAACTTTTCTAACGAGACCTTTGATATCATCTTGAACGGGGAAAAACTACAGAAAGTTGAAAGTTTCAATTATTTAGGCAGTAAAATGACTCAGGATGGTGACACAACAAGAGAAATCCATACTAGAATTGCTTTGGCAGCTAGCGCCTTCAATAGATTATCTAACATTTGGAAATTACGATCATTGAATATACATACCAAGCTTCGTCTGTTTAATTCAAATGTTATCTCAGTGTTAACATACGGCTGTGAGTGTTGGAAAATAACAAAATCATTGGAGAACAAGCTGAATACATTCGAGAACAAATGTCTTAGAAAACTCATGAACATCAGTTGGAAAGAATTCAAGACTAATCGACAAATAAGAGAAGACTCTAGGCAGAAATATGTCTCCGACTATATAAGGAAAAGACGATGGTCATATATCGGTCATGTCCTACGAATGCAAAACAACAGAATACCACTACAGGCGCTCACTTGGGTTACTGAGGGTAAGAGGAAAAAAGGAAGACCAAAAGAAACACTCAGAAGAACAATAATAAGAGAAGGAAGAACGTTGGGCCTAAATAATGTGCAAGAGCTAAGAGGAGTGGCGTCACAACGAACACCCTGGAGAGCACTGGTTTCTGCCTTATGCGCCGTGTTTGGTGCTTAAAGAATTTATTATTATTATTATTATTATTTAGTTTTAGTTCATTTCTCCGATGTTCCAAAGGGAGGGTTCCTAAGGTCACCTCCAGAGCACTCCTCGATGTTGATCTGATTGCACCTGCAATTGTACTTAATGCTTGGTACTGAATTCTATTTAATTTAATCTTGTGACTATGCGCTGCACAGTCGTGTACTATGCTTCCATAATCAATTTTGCCTCTAATGAAAGATTTATAAAACATGATTATTGTCTTAGTCCTTAACGCCCCATCCATGACCTTTCAAATATCTTAGCATGTAAGTTAATCCTCTACACGACTCTACCAATTTATCTATGTGTTTTATTCTAGTTCAGTTAATGGTCTAGTGTCATTCCTAGGTACCTTGTGGTTTGAACTGTACTAATTTGTTGCCCCTGTAAGTTTATATCTTACTTACTTAGTCGTTCCCCTTCTACCGTGAGGTGTAGAGGTTTGGAAGAGAGAGAGCGCCAGACTATTCTATCGGCTGTCTTCCTCCTGGCCTGGTTCCATTCTAGTCCTCGGTCCTTCAAAGATTGTCTAATATTGTCCTCCCAGCGGACTCTGGGTCGTCCTCGGGGTCTGGATCCTTGGCTCTTTGTTTCCCATGCTTGACGTGGTAGCCGATCTTCTCCCATTCTGCAGACATGGCCAAACCATCTTAGTTGGGACTGTTCTACTTGGGTCTGTATGGGGTGGCATTTTAGGCCTTGACGTATCGTCTGGTTGCGTACCATGTCTCTTCTTGTTACTTCAACCACCTTCCTCAGATACCTCATTTCTGAGGTTTGGATCTGGCTTTTATGGGTTGTAGTCATTGCCCATGACTCGCATCCATATGTTAAGACTGGGACATAGGTGGAGCGGTATACAGCCATCTTCGTTTTCTTACCAACCTCTATCTTGCTGAGGAATCCTCGATTTATGGCCTGAAAAAGTCTCCCAGCTGCTGCTTTTCGAGTGGCCAACTCTTCTTTGATGCCTCCCTTTCGGTCTATAATAGCTCCGAGGTATTTAAAGTGGTCGACCTGCTCCAGGACCTGTTCTCCCAGCTTAATCTGATGTCTTCTTTCTTCTCGTGATATCACCATGGATTTTGTTTTAGAGCTGCTTATGACCATCCCTCTCTTCTCCAGCTCTTCCTTCCAGACTTGCAGGTTGGATTGGAGATGTGCCTCTGATTTAGCAATCAGGGCAACATCATCAGCAAATGCCAGCTCTGAAATATAGACCTGTCTCATCTTCCAGTACCCCACTGAATACTTTCTGGTTCTCTCCTTACATGCCTTGATGACATCGTCCATAAGGAGTATGAAGAGGTAAGGTGATAGGATATCACCTTGTCTTACACCAGTGGTGGTCCTGAACTCTTCTGACTTATGGTTTGCTGTCCTCACATAATTTCTGCAAGACTTGTAGAAGCTCTGTATAGCATGAATCAGAGGTGCTGGAATATTCTTCCTTGCCAAACAGTCCCAAAGTTTGCTCCAAGGGACCCTGTCAAACGCCTTTTCCAGATCTATGAAACAAAGATGGATCTCACTCTTATACTCAAGGGCCTTTTCACTCAGCTGTCTGAGTGTGAAGATTAGGTCTTGAGTAGTAAGTTTATATCAATTATCTTATTATTAACAATCCTACCTTTACTGGAGATCATTCCTGCTGTCTTATTTGCATTTAAGTGAAATCCCCATTTATTCATCCATTTATATACTTTATTTGTTTGTTTTTGAAGATTATTATATGATATTGTTAGATTTTTCCAGATCTCCATATAGAAACATTGTCTGCGAACTGCGTCAAATTATTGTTGATATCTTTAAATTATTAATTCAAATCATTTACCATTATTGTATTAATTGAAGGAGATAAAACTGATCCTAGAGGAATGCCATTCTGTTGTTCATACAGTTCTGACCTGTCATTTTTAATTTGAACCGTGAAATACCTATCTTGAAGAAAGTTCTCTAAGTATCTATACATTGTACCTCAGCATATACAATGATAGTTTAACGAACCACCACTGCAAGAGCTGGTGGCTGCTTTATGCGGGTTTCTCATAGAGAACCAAAAGCAGAGGTAGTCCCAAGATCCATATGGAGCAGGGAGTGGATGATGATAGAACTGATGTACTTACTTATTATATTATTCACCTTTTCAACCAAACCAATTGTAAATATATTCAATATAAATATAATGAATGTTTTCCGCTCACTGGGATTAGTATTAATGCTCAGAAAGTGTAAAGTTCTGAGGTAGACGGGATGGTGAAATGAAAAAGGGGAAGGGGCACATGATTGTGTGTCAGGAGACCCAATACTCAGCAGGGTATTTGTTTCTCTTCTTTCATGATACTAGTCGGTGGTACCAGTTGAGGGTGCTATCTGTGGAACAAAGTGTGTGGTATAAGTGACCTGCTGTCAACGCTAGACACCATCATCAAACGGGTCTTGAAGACGCTAGACCAGCTTCGTGATTACTCGCTGATATTTCTTGGAACGTGCCACAACCTCCAGACTTGACCAGTGACGAGAGTGAATCCCCCCATAACCTGCAAAGAACCAAATCATCGGCTGGAGCAGAAACCAAAAAACTTACTGGTAGCTAAGTACAGCCTTAAAAGCTGCCAAGTGAACTTTCAGACAATTCCCTCAAAATCCATAATATTAACCTGTGATGATTACCTTTTAAAAAAAAAAAATTCATTTTACACTGTTAAATATTTTTGATTATTAAATTTGTTATTTGTATATACACATTTATAGTTGATTTAATCCTTTTGAGTGTACTGCACCCGTGTGTCTCAGACACATGAAATACACTTAAAACAGTGCTAGTAAATTAAGATTTCACTGAATTATATCAGTTGGGGGCTTGAATGACCTAAATCATACAATATATCTCTTCACGAAAGTTGTCGGGCAAATTATAATAAGTTAACTGTGCTAAGACACATTTAGCATTGTTCATGGTTTCTGAATATCTTATGAATACTCCCTCAGGGAAGAAGCACCATTATCCTTCTATTTGCATTTCTGCCAAGAGTAATCTTGTACGAAGGTAGATGACCTTTGAAGACCCACATTACATACTCTAGGTTTTGGCCATTGTTGAATCATCACTGCAGAGCAGGGGGGGGGGGGGGGGGGATCCTGTGACATGCCAGTCGCTTTGTGAGTGCATGTACATGTGAGTTCCAACTTAGGTGCTGGTCAACAGTTAGACCTAGAGTTTTATGTTCATTTACGTTTTCAATTAGTGATGTTCCAATGTAGAGCTGAAATGTTGTTTTCTGCGAGTTTTGTAGTTTTTGTCTGGTTGATATGAATATACATTTCGTTTTACTAATATTTATTTGCATTCGATTCTCGTTGGACCACTTAATAAGATTGTGTGAATCGTTTTGTAAAGATAGTTCTAGTGAGGTGCAACTTTTATTAATCGTATTAACAGTAATTTCATCGGGAAAAAGGTCACAGTATGACAGTTTGGTGTGTAGATGAAGATCGTTAATGTATAAGGCAAAGAGAAGATGGCCGAGAATAAAACCCTGAGGAACATCGGTATCGACAACGGTTGGGTTGGACAAGGAATTATTGTAAGACACCACTTGTTGTCTGTCTGACAGGAATGATTTAATTAACTTCACCAGTCTAAGAATGTTTTTTTTTTTAAGTCTAAGAAGATGCCAGTTGTCGATTATTTTAGTTAAGGCTGTGTGGCATGAATGTTCTGGTCTAAACCCCGACTGACTGCCGATTAGCAGGTCATTATTGGCTAGGAGTTTTATTGCTGTTTTGTGTATGTGTTTTTCCAGTGGTTTGGACATCGATGATATAAAAGAAATAGGCCTTTGGTTAGCAAGGTTGCTATTATCAGATGAACCAGGTTTAACAAGAGGATATATTTTAGCGATTTTAAAGGCAGATGGAAAGTAACTCCTTACGATACATTAATTATAAATCTACTAGAGTACAAGCCCGTCATATGGCGGGAATTAAATGCAAAAGCGCCAATACTTAACGGCAATTTTACTTATTCAAATACTTTTGAAAAAATAACGTTAGGTGTGAATATCCGATTGTCCGTCAGAAGAGTACCATGATTTTCTGTAGTTTTAATTTCTACTTTTGCATTGTAGTGATTTCTTGATCGAGACAATGCGACGTACAGCTGTCCGTGAGAGAAAACTGGCTCGATCAAGAAAATATTGTTACACTCTAAGTGATTATTAAACCTGTTGATCTATAATTCTACAGCTATAGTTGGATTAATCACTATTGAGTGAATTGTATGTCTGTGCGCCCATGTTAAGTAACCCAGCACCCGCATGACTCATATTGTGTTAAATAACCAAACATATAGAACACGGCTGTTTGCCCGCTATTAAAAGTCGCTACGTTAGTTCTGGAGCGTCCGATTGGCAGAGTGGTTAGAGCGCTGGTCTCTCGAGGCAAAGATGCCGGGTTTGATTCACAGTATCATCACGCTCCAGTTTACCCAGCTGTAAATGGGTACATGACTTTGCTCTTGAGTTAGGGAATGAAAAGGCAGCGAGGAAGGGAACTGGTCACCCCATCTCTCGATGCTGGACCTAGTATAATGAAGTCTCTAACACTTCACTCCCCTAGAGCAGTATCTGCCATGGGACTACCTTGACCTTTTTACGTTAGTTGTGAGCCTGAACGGTTGACTCAGTTTCTCACCAGCGAGGTCACAGCTTTTGCTGCAGCGGGAAATACCTTATTTACTTACTTACGTACTTAGTCTCTCCTTTTCTACCGTGAGGTATAGAGGTTTAGAAGAGAGAGCACCATACTGTCATTTTAGCTGTCTTCCTCCTGGCCTGGTTCCATTCTAGTCCTCGGTCTTTCAGAGATTGTCTAATGTTGTCCTCCCAGTGTGCCGTGGGTCTGGATCCCGGGTTCTTAGTTTCCCATACTTGCCGTGGTAGCCGATCTTCGCCCATTAGGAAAATACCAGTTGATTTTATTCTAACAAAAGCTTACTTACTTAGTCGTTCCCCTTCTACCGTGAGGTGTAGAGGTTAAAAGCGTGAAACTTAAATCATTGTACACGCATTTCTGTTAATTATAGCACTAAAATAATTTTGTACAAAGTCTGAAAATGCACGCCGTTCACATTGCGCATGCACACCGTGCTTAGCGCACTTTTCATTGGCGAATGTTACTATTTTAGGGAGCGTTACAGAAAAAGCTGGCATTTTATGTATATATCTTCTTCTTCCTTCTTCCTCGTTCGTCCTGAAAAGGACGTTGGTTGCGTTGTGTCTGTTTACACTGGAGCTGCGATATCTGCGCCTTTCGGCCGACACATCCGACTTCAGCACGGCATTTTTTGGGACCGGGTTTGCCTTTCATCTTCGATCCCTACTCTCTCAGCCAGACTGCAGTGATGCCGGCTGTTTCCAGGACCACCACGTGGAGGTGGAGTAGGGTCTTGTTCAGCTCTGGTTCGTTGACCCTGACGCAAGCAATCAAGCTATGGGTCGCTGACTGCATTCTCGATTGCTGCATCTTTGGGTCCCATTTTTTATATATATACTAGCAATAACCCGTCAAACTTGACGGGTTTTTAATTACAGTGTGATGTTTCCGTTCCCGGATGAGCAGATAGAAGTACATTCTTAGAGTGGTTTTGGTTTCTTTCCATTATACAGTGTAATCAAACTATTCATAAACACCGTCATTTGAACGCTTTTCTTTATTGATTGTAACTATTTTCGGGAGAGTATATATAATGGAAACAATACAATTTTTCAACACGGTTGCATTCCTCAACTGTCCAACGCACACACGGCGAGAATTATGTTATTTTAGATTCAATTTAAAAGTTCTTTGATGACAACATTTCGCGTGAAAGTGCGTGGATTGTTTTCAAAGAGTGTTCCCTGATAATAAGTCTTCCTCTTTGATCCATAACCGCCAACCGTCAAAGCAGTCAGCGGCCATCACGCCTGGTGGCGTCTTGTAGGGCAGCAACAAATTGATTCCACTTTGCTCGGTCGGCGGCCATCCTTCGTACAGTGCCCCAACTGTGGTTCATTCTTTGCATCTCAGCTTCCACAGTTCTCCGCCAAGTTGTTTTTGGTCGGCCTCTCTTTCGCTTTCCCTCGGGGGGTCCATAGCATAGCTGTTCTTGTGATGGTATCAGGGTCCCTTCTGAGGACATGGCCAACCCAACTCCAGCGTCTGCCAGCTATGATGGTGTGCATGTCCTCCTGATTACTCCGAATAAGTAGTTCTTGGTTGCTGATGGTGTTTGGCCAAAAGATTCGGAGAATTTTCCTTAGGCAGATTGTGTGATAATAAGTGGTTTTAACAAAAACTTTGAAGTTTTCATGATTTGTACATCGGGTGAGGACTCATGCACACTAATTTTTACGCACTTTTTCTTTGTCGAGCGCTACTAATTTCGTGAAAGAATTAAAAAAAAAAAAAAAACTCAAAGTATTTGTTTTAAATTATATAACACCCACGCCGCGCAAGTTGCACACCGTGCGTTGCGCATTTTTTTTTTCTGGCGCGAGTTATTATTTTGAGTGAGACCGCCCGACGTAACATACATCGGTAATTATGTTAGTTGGGATGATGTTAGTGAATCACTAATCGCTCGTGCAGCATAACGCAGTATTAGATTACCGATTCCATCAAGTCCCGGTGAGTTATTATCTTTAAGGTCAATAAGATAGTTACATTCTTCGTTAACTGTTGCAAAAGGGATGTCGCATGGAATAGTGTTAGTGTAACGATACTTGTGTATGTCCTGTTACATCAAGTTAGTTACTTCCTACATTATTGCTTCATATTTTCATTTTCCTCATTCATCGTCATATTATTTGGCATACTTTATGCCTTACATTCTGCTCTAGCCACTCCCAGACTTGTTTACGTTTAGCCAGGTGAATCGTAATAATACCAGGCTAATTAGACAGGTCAACAGATAATACGTTTATCACCTAAGTCGTCTAGACACCCTTGATTGAGCCGATCTGTGTAGATGCAAGGTGGTAGCGCACGATCGATGAAAAGAAAGCCATATAGTGTGTCTGAGAAATCCGTCTGGGGGATTTACGCAAACACAGGTGATATATGTAATCGCTTCCGCTGGACCATCTCTGTGTAATTATTACAGATAACCTGCCAGGGGGAAAAATATGGGCGGAAAGCATCTGGACAGGAAATAAGTTCACAGATTTATTTGTGAGTTTGCATAAAGATACAATCGGAAGTATTACCGCCTTATTAGAAAGAGGTCACGTGTTGGAATTTTAAAATTTGATATTTTAAAACATGCGGGGAATATTATGATTTTACACCCCGACCCATTTAGTTCTAAAGAGCACAGCATTGGCTTAATTTGCGAGCCGGAATAGACTTTGACTTTCATTGACAAATTCGTCGGAAGTACAATCTGGAATTTGAACTGATAATTGGAAATATTACCTAGCGAAATCGAAGTCACAAATCAGACTGCATCGCCACGTCCAGCTAAAAATTTACCAGAATCAGAGAGAAGGATCGGACAAAGAATTCCAAAATTATAAGTGACAGATCGAAGTATTTGGGCAACTTTGAAACTTAAAAGTAAACCGGCATTTTTAAATACAAAGACTGGAAACTTAAAGGACCAGGACAGAGTATTTGGGCAACTTTGAAGCTTAACAGTAAACCCGCATTTATAAATACAAAGACTGGAGAACTAAGGAATCAGATCACCCGTTATAAAAGAAATACTAAAATTTCCAAACCAAGTGATTCGAAAACATCTAACCTAAGTTTCTGTGTGCATTCTAATTGTGCCAGGAGATTGGGGGTAAGTTGTGAACCTATATTTTGCCAATGTAAATTTGACATGTTTTCCTTGCTAAGTGGTTATATATGAGGTAGAGGATCTTGGAGCCAGTGGAGCCCTAAAGATGTGGTGTGCAGAACGTATGGAAGAGTGGTGTATGCCCTGACACCCATCAATCCACTCCCAAGTCATGGGTCAAATGATAACTGTGTCATAAGTGAATCACTCCAAGTCTAAGGTGGACTAAAGTGTCGAGAGACTAAATGGTTGCTGGGTAAGAAGTCGCGAACATTGGCTGTCTGGAGGGCGAGCGGGGCAGCACCAGGAAGATGGACTCCGTAGGGACATCCCTTGCCTCTTCCCTAGTATGATGGCTCTACCACGGTGACCTAACATTTCCACCATTTATTGCAAATACACTATGAGTATTTCAGCTATCTAGACGTATCGCGGGAGCTACGGAGCTCGTGCTCTGTCGTCAATACCTGCAGCGAATGAAATGAAGAAACACAAATGCAGAAGGAGAGGCAGGAGAGAGAAGAGCAGAGAGAGAAAAGAGAGCAGGAAAGAGAGAAGTCAGAAAGAAAGCAGATTGCCTCTTGATGAAATATGTGCTAATAAGATACTGGAATTGTTGAAGTATCAATCAACGGGCAGTCATTATACAAACAATCATCTACAATTTCGATATCTCCATGATCCAGGAGACAAATTTAAAAGACAATACTGTTATCAATTGCCCAGGCTACAGATGTTACGCAAATCCATGTGGGCCTGGCAGACGAGTGCAAGCTATGTATGTAAAACATAAGCTCCCTCATACATGGCTGCATACAAGTTCTCAATCTAGTGAGCAAGCGGAATTGCAGGATATTGCTGTGTATATAGGCGGTCATGAGTGGCGAGTCTACAGTTTATATGCTCATGTCAACCATCTTACAGAAGAGAGTAGTTGGAATTTTCTGACGGAATTGTCTGAAGATTCTAACATAAGGTGTTTAATTGCTGGCGATTTCAATACTAGATCCAAGGAATGGGGGAGCATCACGGAAAATATGCAGGGTATAGCTTTGAGCCAGGCATTACTTAACATGAACCTTACCATTCTGAATGATGGACGCCCAACTAGAATGGCAACTAAACCTAGGGATACAAATGGTATCATAGATCTGGCATTCATCTCTAGTGCTGCCACCAACATGGTACGTTGAGATGTATTAGATGCACAGGAAAATGATCACCTACCTTGCGTCATATCCATTGCAAAGGGTAGGACCACTAGATACAGGAAACCTAAACAGACCTTAAAGTATCCTACAGGCCCACTTGACTGTAACAACCATTTACACACATTGCGTCAAAATGCCAAAACAAAAGGCAGCAAGAATATCTTTCACTCAACCTCCCTGGTGGAATAAGACAGTGGAGGAAGCATGGATAGAAAAGGAAAGAGCAACAAAGGAATGGTGTGAACGGATTGATGACGACATTATATAAAAGATACCCTCAATTCCACCTAACATAAGAGACAACGGAGACTGATGACGTAATTCATAATTAATCTCTAAAACAAAAGAAACTTAACATAGACACCAAAGACAGTTATAGGAAATGACGACATAATGACGTAAACTTAACTAGTGTAGTAACGATGACATATACATAAGTGGTGCACAAATGATTGTAAACAGTGGTTTTAGCCAATAGATTCACAGGGCTATAGGACATCCGGTATGAAGACTAATGTTTGCAGTCTTTAGCTAACTGACCTTGCAACAGGATAGCTGTGTTTTTGAGACAGACCATTGTTGAAGAGGACTTAGATAGACTCAAGCTGGCTTGCCCCCTGACATTGGATATTGCATCTTGATTGATACAGAAATGGTATGGACTCGTTCGATTTGATATATACGACAATGACAAACAAAGTCATTTGTGTTTAAGGTCGAACATTTTTAGATTTAGGTTTGAACATTTTATTTTGGAGATTAGCTCCATAATTGTCTTCCACTCTCCCATCGGCAAAATACACCAGCTTCTTAGTTGGTTTTGACGATGACACTTTGCACTACATAAACAGATACACACGAAACTGGAATAATACCAAATACTCTTTGGTACTAATTTCCAACGTAATATAATAAAGTAGGAAAGTTTAATCTGCAACCGACATTACAAATATTTGATGAAAACAACTGGTAAATTGAAGGCTTGTAAAATAAAGATTAACATTGGAATTTCTGCTATGGTTTATTACGGACATCATTGGATCGTTGAATTTTATTAAAAGTTCTGCATTCAGTTGGATCATTTGTAATGGATAGTACTACATTATATGCCACTCAAAGTCCAAGGAAACCGAATCAATAAAAACCTGGGTCCCGTAAAATATCGAAGAGAATTTACACCTCTGGTGAACCAAACCAGTATTCTCGTTTATGACTCTTCAGAAACACATATAAAAGGGAAAAAAGAGAAAAGATAAAAATATAAAATAAACTTTACCCAGTATGTAAAACGGGTACATACTAGATGGTAAACTGGTGCCGCGACAACCAGGATTCGGTGGACTGTTAGAAAATGACGCAACCGACCCCACACGTAGATAATTACATGGAAGTTTTGCAAATGCAGCATAACCAATAACAGGCATTAATGATGCAGAACCTACAGCAAAATCAACCAGAAATGAATGCACATCAAATACCACTTCCAGTGGATCCAAATGAAACAAACCTAATGGCATTACGTAACATGACTGACGCTCTTCAACGTGTTGATCAACATGCGAAATTTAACAATATAAAAAACCATTAGACAATCTTTGAAGGACCGAGGACTAGAATGGAACCAGGCCAGGAGGAAGACAGCCGATAGGATAATCTGGCGCTCTCTCTTCCAAACCTCTACACCTCACGGTAGAAGGGGAACGACTAAGTAAGTAAGGTTTTCTGTGCTGTTCGTAATTTTTGCATGTTAACACATAATGTGCTATAGTGTTTTTCCTCCAGACATGTTACACAGAAGGGTTCTTCTACCATGAAATAGCTTGTTCCTAGTTGAAGTCTAATTAGTTTTCTGTTGCATGGTATTTTTGGTTCTCTAGATATCTGACATGTCCGGGTTGGATCTTTTAGCAGCGTATAGGCGTGTTTGCCTTTCTGGCTTTCTTTCCATTCCTTTGTTATAATATTTCTAATTGTACTTTTGATCTCTGTTGTGTACCTAAACCTGAGTTTTTGTGGTTTGGGCTGGTTCTTCCTGTTTTTGCTTCCCTGTTGGCCGCCTCGTTTCCTTCTATTCCCACGTGCGAGGGTATCCATGCTAATAATACTGAGCAGCCACAATTATTTAGGTGTGTACTACGTTGCAACACTTCTTCTGCTAAGTCTGGGCGGCTACATTCATGTGGGTTTCTAAGTACTAGAAGAGCTGACAGTGAGTCAGTTAGGATTGTTAGTTTTTTGAGGTGCTTGTCAGTAATTATTGCAAGTGCTTTTGCAATTGCCACCATTTCTACCGTGAATATTGATGCGTTTTCAGTTAAATTAAAACTTTTCTATAGCTTCCAGGCTGGTATGTGTATTCCTATTCCAAGTTCTTCATTTTCTATTTTAGATCCATCAGTGTATACTTTCAAGTTACCCTTAGTTAAATGTTCTATATATTCTCTGGCTATGATTTTAATGTCGTCTTTTCCTGCTTTTTTATTTATTAAATCTGAAAGATGAGAGTTAATATTTGGTTTCTTGAGCTCCCAAGCAGGAATCACTGGTGTGTATTTATTTCTACATTTTCTTGCATTTGCTATATTACTGTTTTCTTCTATTTCCTCCATGCACTTCCATCATATTGGGTATCTTGTGGGTTCCAGAGGGGTATCCCAGGCCATCGGGAAATTCTTCACAAACATTGCATGGGCTGGGTGATTTTTGTCGATTAGGACTTTGCCCGTGTAATTCAGGCTAAGTTCTTTCCTTCTTAGCTTGAAGGGTATTATTCCTAGTGCTACCTCTAGTGCTTCAAGTGATGTTGATCTTGAGGCACCAGCTATTGTACATAGTGCCTGGTGCTGGATTTTGTCCAATTTTTTCTTATTGCTGTGAGCTGCAGAGTCATATATTATGCTTGCATAGTCCATTTTTCCCCTTACAAATGACTTGTAGAACATGAGAAGTGACTTGATGCTCGCTCCTCATCCACTGCCTTTTAGGTATCTCATCGTATTAGTGAGTCCTCTGCTGCTCTCAACCAGATTGTAAATATGTTTTTTCCAGTTTAGTTGTTGATCTAAAGTCATGCCTAAATATTTGGTTGTTTCTACTGTTTTAATTTTGTGCCCTTGGATTTTTATGTCAATTGTTTAATTTTTTTATAAATCTACCTCTGTCTAAGTTCACACTGTCTCACGGTGAAACCGCGAATGGCTCATTAAATCAGTCGAGGTTCCTTAGATGACACGATCCTACTTGGATAACTGTGGCAATTCTAGAGCTAATACATGCTTGCGGTAAGCGATTGAGGGCAAGTTCCGTATCCTACTAGAGACTAGGCTGTTGCTACTGGTGTCAGACTGTATCGGCTAGACCGTTCCTCTGACGTCCAGGCCGGATCATGCTGCATGGGCAACAGCTTGATCTAAAATTGCCCAACCTCGTGCCACCGAAAGTTATTTCGGGAGGTACGCTCCTTTGGTCAGAAATGACTGGCAGGGAAGATCACCTCTGCTGAATATCATTCTGTCTTTTTAGTGTTTAGTTGGAAGCCCCACTTAGTCATCCATTCTGCGATCTTGTTAATTTGGGCTTGCAGTTCTCTATATAATCTGGGAAGGATTTTCCCTGTCCTCCAAATAGCTGCTTCATTTGCAAATTGTGAAAGTTTGTTTCTTCTGTTGCTAAATTCCTCTACTAAGTTATTAACCGTAATAGAAAACAGGGAAGGAGATAATACTGAGCCTTGAGAGATGCCGTTCTGTTGCTCGTATAGCTCTGATTTGTCATTATTTACCTGTACTGTAAAGTATCTGTCCTCCAAGAAGTTTTCTATGTAGTTGTATATGTTTCCAGTTATGTCTATCTTGTTAATCTTATATAACATACCTTCTCTCCAGCATTCATCGTATTCCCTTGCTACATCTAAGAACACGGCTACTGTTTTTGCATTTCTTTTAAATCCTAATATTACCTCATGTTCTAGTCTGATAAGCTGGTCCATAGTGCTTCTGTTTTTCCTAAACCCTGGGCTGTAAAGATTGTTCATTTCCATGTGGAACTTTAATCTATTGTTCACCACAGTTTCCATTATTTTACCTATGTGAGATGTCAAAGATATTGGTCTGTAAGAGCTCGCATCATGAGCCTCTTTATCTGGTTTTAGTACTGGTATGACTACTGCTACTTTCCGTGCCTTTGGTAGTTTACCTGTTTTCTATATAATATTGAATAGAGAGGTATTACTTCTGTGGTATATTTTGGTATCTCTTTTAGTATTTCGTAGCTTAGAATGTCGTGTCCTGATGCTGAGTTCGATTTCTCATTTATTGCCTTTTCTATTTCCTCTATATTAATTTCAGAGTTTAGATAAGATTTCTCCCCTATACCATTTATCTCGTTTTTCCTTAGTTCTGTTATGAGTTTTTCTCTTCTCCCTATTTCTTTGTGCCCCGGGTTTTCCCTAGCACTTTACATTATAGAAGTACTTTGCTAGGGTATTTGCTTTTTGTTTGTCCTATTTCTTCTTTATGTTTGTAAGGCTTGTTTTCTTTCTTTAGTTTTGTCTGTACATTTGTTTGTCCACCAAGGAGCTGGGTTTTTATTCCAGTGTTCTGTTTTCTCTTTTCTGTTATTCTGCTTTGCAGATATGTATGGTGGCATATTGAAGTGTGGTATGTGTTTGGCGGCAATTTTTAGTATTTCTACTGTTAGATTGTTCGCATATGTATCTATATCTTCACTAATTCTGTTGTCTAGTTTCATTCCTTCCATTTCAGTTCGGAAAGCTATCCAATCAGTTTTTTTTTAATAGTGGAATATTGGTTGTTCTACTCCTTTGTTTACTGTATACTTTTGTTTGATTGTTATTTCTGTGGCTATGTGATCTGAGTTAGTATCATTCAATGTTTCCCATTTTGCTTTGACTAAGTTTACTGTTACTATGTTATCTATTGACGAGTCGGGTTGATCTGCACGTGGGTTAATTCTTGTTGCTGATCCATCATTCAGTAAAATTAGTTCTCTATTTTCAATGAAGTCTAGTAGTAGTGTCCCTGATTTATCTATTTTGTTACCTCCCCATGCTTTGTGATGTGCATTAAAGTCCCCCACTATTAAAGTTTTGTGCTGTATTCTGTCTCTAATTACTTTGATGTCCTGTTGTCGTACTCCTGTCTTCACCTCAAAGATTAGGTTGCTCTGCCCTACGCTACACGTAAAGTTGGCATAAAGGCTTTTTATGATGGACACTATGCAACTTGGAATTCCATAAGCCCTCAGTATTTTCCATAGACTGTCCCTATGTATACTGTCAAAAGCCTTTTCAAAATCAACAAAATTAATGTACAGCTGTCTCTACCATTCTGAGCACTGCTCTATAATGTTCCTGAGGGTAAATATATGATCAGCACATCTTCTGTTCTGTCTAAATCCTGCTTGTTCTTTCCTCAGTTTGTAGTCTACTGCTTTTGACATTCTCTGTCTAATTATCCTGCCTAGTATTTTGCTGGGAACTGAGAGAAGAGTGATTCCTCTCCAATTGTTGCAGTCTGCAAGATCTCCCTTCTGGGGCAATTTGACAATTATTCCTTTGTTCCTCTCTGTTGGTGTTGTCCCTGTTTCCCAGACTTGTGCAAATAATGGTTCTAATAGTTCTGTTGCTGGCTCAGGGTGTCTTAAATAGCTCTGCATTTAAGTTATCATGCCCAAGAGCTTTTCCGTTCTTTAACCCTTTGATTGCCGTGATGATTTATTTTTTTCGTGGAATGTCTGTATTAACATCTAGATCATTTTCAGCCTCAGGAACATTCAACTGTGTCTCTGGTGGTTGCGTGTTCAGAGTTTCTCTGAAATGCTCTGCCCATCTTGTTTCCTGTCCCTTTGCTGTGGTGATGAGATTTCCTTGCTTATCTCTTACTAATGTAATATTGTTTGCACCTCGTTTTCCGCTGATGGTTTTAGTTATTTTCTATACTGTGCTTTGTTCATTTCTCAGTGCTGCCTCTTCTGCCTGCCTTGCGAGATCATCTAGGACTTTCCTTTTGTTGGTCCGGGTTTGGCGTTTAACTTCCTTGTCCAGCCTACTGTACTGTTCGCTATATAATTGCTTTAAAACGGGGACTTCGCTTCTGTTTTCTTTATTTTCATTTCCTTCCTCGTCGCTATGGTTTTAAATGTTTCTGGTGTTATCCAATCTTGTCTCGTCATTTCCTTGAATCTAAAGCATGATTTGCTGCTTTCCTTATATATTGTTGAAATAGTGTTGAATTTCTGGTCAATATCATCAGTCAATTTCTTTTCTTGGCTTTTGGCAATTTGATATTGTTTCTTTATATCAGCCACAAAAGCTTTTCTGGGAAAGGGGCCCTTCAATTTGCGGATGTCATACCTTTTCTGTGTAGTTACAATTGGTCCAGCAGTTATGAGTTTCACCTTCAGTTTTGCAACTACTAAGGTGGTGATCACTTCCCACATCTGCACCTCTTCTTACCTTCACATATTGTAATGAATGTCTCCATCTACCGTTAATCATGATGTGGTCTATCTGGTTTCTGTCCTGGCCATTTGGTGATTCCCATGTTAATTTGTGAATTTATTTGTGTGAGAAAAGTGTTCATCCAATGACTACGTTGTATGTTAATGCTACAGAAACTTACTAATGTATCCTCATTCTCGTTTACTGTTCCGTAGCCGCATTTCCCCATTACTCTTTCATTATATGTATTGTGTCTTCCAACTTTCGCATTGAGGTCTCCCATTACTACGATAAAATCGTATCTAGGTGTGGCTTCCATTTCATTTTGCAGTTGTTGATAGAGTTCGTCCTTGACGCATGGTCGCTGTCATTTGTTAGTGCAGCTGGTTAATGTAACACCTTTTTTGAACACCACCAAAGAAAACTATACACATGGAAAAGCCCCGGAGATATAATAAGAAATCAAATTGACTTTATCATGATAAGAACAGTGTCACAAGCGCAAAGGCCTATCCTGGCGCTGACATAAATTCCGATCACAATCTGGTCGTCATCAAAGTAAATATAAAGCTAAAAATAGCAGGTAACAGAAGACAGGAGGAACCCCAGATAGAAATATCAGCACTGAAACAACCAGATATAAAACAAAAATATCTTGTCGATGTCAAAAATAAATATGAACAGTTACTGACAGAAAGCATAGAACAGTACAGAAGAGAAAACCCAGAAGAAAAAGTAACCACAAAATGGAAATGTTTAAAAACAAGCATACAATCAGCAAATTCAAATTTACCTAAAAAAGGAGTTTAAAAATCAAATTTGGATGACAGATGACATCTTGAATAAAATGGCAGAAAGAGAGAAAACAAAAAACACTTCAGAATATAAAACAATAGACAATGACATACGTACTATGTGTAGACAAGCAAAAGAACGGTGGATAGAGACAAAATGTGTGGAAATAGAAGACATGGAAGCAAAGCACATGACAAGGGATATGCATGAAGACAAAGAAATTAACAAATAAGTTGAGGTTTGCCCAAGCAGGAGGCTGTATCACGAATAAGAACGGTGTAATATTACTTAATGAGAGAGACATATCGAACAGATGGGCAGATTATGTAAAAGAACTATTCGAGGACAAAAGAGGTATAAGACTATCACCAGATTCTAATGAAGGCCAAAACATTCTCAGACCAGAAGTAGAGAATGCAATAAATATGATACAAAAAGGAAAATCAGCAGTCATGGATAATGTAACCGTTAGGGTGGTTAAGGGGGAATATTCGGTTAGATGTATTTTTAAGAGAAAGAGTTTTATGATTAATATTAGCTGAGTAAATTTATAGTCAAAGGGAAATAATACATAGAGAGAAGGGGGGTGGGGAAATACGTCTTACATCCCTTCTTTGTTTTCAATAGCATTTATGCCTTTGGTTGTATCATGAGATGGTCTAGGTGATCGTAATTCACGTGTTTTGAATGGAGTGGTGAGTTATTTGTCAGAGAATATGTTCTGGAATGTTCGAAAATAGTCGTCGTTGTAAACCGAAGTTTTAGATTAAATCATTTTGCTCCGAGATGTGATAGAGATAGCTTCTAGAAGTGGTAGTGAGTAGAAGTTCCATCGGGCCGAAAAGCCAAATGTTTTAGTTGCGTCTGCGGTGGCAGAAAAGCTGTGACTATCGGCCAGACGTCTATCTTGATATTTGTCACGTTTGTGTATCACAGTTTTATTTATTCTGAGGACGAGATGTCATTGTTTTCAGTGAGAGAAATGTGTTGTGTTCGAAAGATCAGGTACGTTGAACATTGTGAGTATTATAACTAGAGTGAAGTACAGTAGACAAGCTGACAGTCTAGTGAGCCGTACAGCTTGGTAAACGCATATCCCTTGGTAGTTAGGCCAGTGTCCTTAACCAGATACGTCAAAAAAGCTGCAGATAAACATATGAGAACAAAATTGAGGTAGACATAATAATGAATACATTGGAAAATAAAGAACTTGCAACAGTGGTTCTTAACTTATAGAACCAGTAGCCACTAGAACAGTTAACCAAATGGATGAAAGAAGCTGAGAGGCTTATGACTGAAAGTCACACCATTGTGTTTGCCAGCCAGCATATATTTTTGAAGGCTGAAGAAGTTTTGATGTAAAATTGCTATGTTCAAGATACAAGCTGCTCCCAGATCAATTGTGTAAATAAAGTCACCTCATTCACCATAAAAGAAAGTCAACTGTTGACGTCTTACAAAATGTCTTGGAGTGTGTATCAGCAAGCATGCCATGAATGTAAATTACAAGCAGTCTACTGATAGGGCTAGAGATACGAACCTATACAATCAACTTAAAACAGAAGTAGAGCATAATAGACAAGTCCGTACAAGGCCACAACATAAAAATTGAAAAAAAAAACAGAAGCCCTAGAGAGCTTTTGTATAGATACAATCACAGATCTGTGCAATGATATATACAATACAGGATATATACCACATGACATGAAGACATTAGTCTTTATAACATTGCCCAAAAAACCTAATGCAACAGAATGTTCAGACTTCAGAACAATCAGCCTGATGACTCATACAATTAAAATACTGCTCAAAACCATACAGGAGAGAATAAAAAGTAAGGTTAGCAGCGAAGTCTACAAACAGCAGTTTGGATTTAGATGGAACAGCAGAACAAGAGAAGCAATATTTTACTACCTAAGAAAATTAGCAGAAAAATTTACAGAGATCCAAAAAAATATGTACATATGCTTCATTGACTATAAGGCTTTTGGCAGAGTCCATAATGAGAAAATAATTGAATGCCTTGAAGACATAGGTATTGATGGAAAAGACATAAAAATACTCAGTAACCTTTATTGGGAGCAAATTGCCACAGTAAGATCTGGAAGGAATTATTCACCAAACCTAAACATAAAAAGAGGTGTCAGACAAGGTTGTGTGTTGTCCACCTGCCTATTTAATCAACACACCGAAAAAAATTTCAAACAGATGCAGGAAATGTCATAACTGAACATCAGTGGAAGGTCAATTAACAGCTTTAGGTAAGCGATACCGCGTTGTTAGCTGAAAGTGAACAGGATTTACAAGAACTAGTGAACAGTATAAGTCATGAATATGGACTGGACATTAACCTATGATAATTAGCAAAACTGATAAGCCCACTGTTGAGGACTGTTTCGCAGTGTGAAGTAGCTTGGAAATTTTGTTTATTTTGGTATCGAAGTTTTTGCATCGCGGAACACCCGCTCTGTACCCACATCTGAAAGAGCTAAAGGGGCGTGGGTTGCATTGTGGCCAAAAACCAGAAAGATAGTATCAAGGAATGGAACCTTGTCTCGGAGCGCATTATGGTTGTAAAACTAAAAGAAGGAGAAACCATAGTCAACCTGGTCATAGTGTATGGGCCAAATGAGGATGAGAGAGCAGAGGTCAAGGAGGAATTCTTCGAGCTGCTTCAAAGGACAGTGGATGACTGCCTAGATGAGATTATCATGCTCGGAGATTTCAATGCCAGAGTTAGAAATGACCATGCTAGATGGGGTGGAGTTATCGGAAGATATGGTGGAGAAGTTACTCTCAGTGACAATGGAAAGCAACTCCTTAGATTCTGCAATGAGCAGAATCTGATCATTACCAACACAAAGTTCCCCCATAAGCACATACACTAGATGTGAACCAACAAAGAATGAGAAGTCAGTGATCGACTATGCCATTGTTAGGAGGAGCTCATTCAAATATGTCCGGGATGCTAGAGTCTGGAGGGGGCCAGAGATTGGAAGTGATCACTACCTGCTTACAATCAAAAGAACAACTGAAAGAGTTGCTCAGCCTAGGAACTGCCCAGCATCACGCAAGAAACCAAGTAAACGAACGGAAGAAATGAGCATTAAGACCTACAAGCTGAGAGAGCCAGAAATTAAGACCAGATATCAGGGGCTTTTTGCTACAGCGGTGAGAAACACAGAAGAACAACCTGATGACTTGGAAACCCTGTGGCTTAAATTCAAGGACATCATAAAGACAGCTGCTGCAGAAGCATGTGGTGAAGTCCGACTTGGGAACAAGAGAAAGAGGACACCTTGGATGACAGAGGAAGTCAAAGAGAAAATAAGAGAGAAGAAAATGGCATGGAAACAATACTAAAAACACAGCAGGACAAATAGAGAAATATAGAGAATATGTGATACTCAGAACAGAAGCAAAGAACAAGGTGCTAGCAGCAAAACAGAAGTCCTGGGAAGAATTTGGAGAAAAGCTAGAAAAAGATGCGCAAGAAAACGAGAAATTGTTCTATAAGACCCTAAAGAACATGAGAAAGGAAAAACAATGCCCTCTCAAATTTATAAAGGACAAGCAAGGCAAATTGCTTACTGCCCCGAAGGAAGTAATGGAAAGATGGAAAGAATATTTCTCAGAACTCCTCGATGGTGAGCAAGGTCAATCATCAGAAATGATAACCACTAGCACAGAAGAGGAAACAAATGGTGATGAAGATGACATAAAGATGGAAGAACTGAAGGCAGCACTGGAGAAAATCAAGATGGGTCTGCAGCGGATGGGATTTTAGGCCTTGACGGATCGTCTGGTTGCGGACCATGTCTCTTCTTGTTACTTCAACCACTTTCCTCAGATACCTCATTTCTGAGGTTTAGATCTGGCTTTTGTGGGTTGTAGTCATTGCCCACGACTCGCATCCATATGTCAAGACTGGGACATAGGTGGAGCGGTATACAGCCATCTTCGTTTTCTTACCAACCTCTTTCTTGCTGAGGAATCCACGATTTATGGCCTGAAAAAGTCTCCCAGCCGCTGCTTTTCGAGTGGCCAACTCTTCTTTGATGCCTCCCTTTCGGTCTATAATAGCTCCGAGATATTTAAAGTGGTCGACCTGCTCCAGGACCTGTTCTCCCAACTTAATCTGATGTTTTCTTTCTTCTCGTGATATCACCATGGATTTTGTTTTAGAGCTGCTTATGACCATCCCTCTCTTCTCCAGCTCTTCCTTCCAGACTTGCAGGTTGGATTGGAGATGTGCCTCTGATTTAGCAATCAGGGCAACATCATCAGCAAATGCCAGCTCCGAAATATAGACCTGTCTCATCTTCCAGTACCCCACTGAATACTTTCTTGTTCTCTCCTTACATGCCTTGATGACATCGTCCATAAGGAGTATGAAGAGGTAAGGTGATAGGATATCACCTTGTCTTACACCAGTGGTGGTCCTGAACTCTTCTGACTTATGGTTTGCTGTCCTCACATAATTTCTGCAAGACTTGTAGAAGCTCTGTATAGCATGAATCAGAGGTGCTGGAATATTCTTCCTTGCCAAACAGTCCCAAAGTTTGCTCCAGGGGACCCTGTCAAACGCCTTTTCCAGATCTATGAAACAAAGATGGATCTCACTCTTATACTCAAGGGCCTTTTCACTCAGCTGTCTGAGTGTGAAGATTAGGTCTTGAGTACTTCGGTTTGCTCGGAATCCGCACTGGACCTCATCCAATTGTGGCTCAGCTAGGCGTCGGAGTCTCTGCTCTAGGATTCTAGAGTAGATTTTACCAGGGACACTGAGAAGGGATATGCCTCTATGGTTTCCACATTGTCGATTGTCACCCTTTTTGAAAATTGGTGTTATGATGGCAATCTCCCAATCCTTTGGTATGGTCTTGTTGCACCATGCTGCCTGTAGGACCTTTAAGAGTAATAGGTCGCCTGATGCTCCCATGTACTTAACCATTTCTGGTGTTATACCATCATGCCCTGCTGCTTTGCCCATCTTGATTTTCTCTAGTGCTGCCCTCAGTTCTTCCATCTTTATGTCATCTTCACCATCATTGGTTTCCTCTTCTGTGTCAGTGGTTATCATTTCTGATGCTTCATCATGCTCACCATCCAGGAGTTCTGAGAAATATTCTTTCCATCTTTCCATTACTTCCTTCGGGGCAGTAAACAGAATGTACATTGGTGAAAGCGAGAGAATCCATGTTTGATTCACACTTTTGATTATAGGAGTAATCGTTCTTGATATTGATCCGGCGCATGGATTGCTCTTACGTTTGTACTTATTTTTTAGGGCCAGAAAATATATTAATTTGCTTATTATGTTTATGGCCTGAATTCATATGTATTACATATTATTAGTACAAGTAGAATCAGTCCTATATTGTATATTTTGGATGGGTAGGCGGGACTAGATTCTTATTATTCCGGTCTAGCGGAAGTATGAGTTGTCTTGACAAGTCGTGATGAGTTCCGATGTACCGTGATAATGGCGTGTACGCACTTTTCAAAGGGCTGGTAGATTGTTAAGGAAATATAATTCATGAAGTGGTTTTCTTCTAAAGGAGATGGTATCTCTACTATAGTTTATGTTAGAGACTCTCCTAAGGTACGGTACAATGTATAATTCGGACTCCATGTATTGCCAGACCCTATTTTGATGATCTCATGTCGATTCGACCTAGATGGAACATTGTGCTTCGTATCGCTAGGGTCGTGTTTTGTATCGACAAAGATGACAGACTTTCCTACAGCGGTTATGGCTACGTGAATTAACCTGATCATCGTAGAGCTGTATGGGAACATTTATGAAATCATTTATATACCCATTATAAATTAACTCTGGCTTATATTCTCCTTCCTATGAATGAGTGAACGACAACTCAGGGAGGCGGCCATGTTAGATTTCGGTCATCATATGTTTTGATCACTGCCAAGAGAACAGATTATTTATCCTATTATCGGACAGTGACAGGGAGATCTCAATCTTGCTAGAAACCCCCTCTTTCGTGGTTTCATAATATATGCTACAAACTATGGACGTCAAGTAACCTTAGTTATTTACCGATCTGCCTTCACTGACGCGTTTAGTCAGATAGGGGGATGCGGCCATAATATATCATGACATTGAACTTTTGATGTACTGCCCATTATTTCTGAATGTGTCATGACTTCAGATCTGCTATGTATACCTACAAATTGATATGTCAACATACCATGATGTACTCGTATGTCCCAGTGTGTACGTCTGAATAAATTGAGTAAACAAAGATTCCAGCAGTCTGCATTGGTGCCTTGTAGACACATGTGTATGAGTGGTTATATTGGTCAGCACACGAACAGTACACCATTCGCGGTAATCACACTCTACACTTCTACTTCATACATACACCATCCTGCGTCGGTTGGAGTGACCAAGTTTAGGGCCTGCTTCCCCTGGAGCCTTTGCCTTCCCTAACTCAGGACTAGGGTGAGTTACCCATTTACAGCTGGGTAGACTGGGGGCATGCCTGATCTCAACAACACACCACTCTTCCTTACAGAGCATACAGACTGACACTTTACAGAGTGGAAAGAAGAAAAGATGGAAATATAAAACTTTACAGTGGCGAGCCAGATTCCTGGGTCCAGCTTACGCAGTTTTGTGTTGAGAATCACAGTTTACAGCTGAAAGAACATTTGTTTGAACACATCAACACCAGTAGGACAGCTATACAGTCGATGTCAGCTTGACCTGTATTACCGATAGGATGCTGTATCTAGGTCAGCGCTTGTTGACAGTTTTTTCGCTGTACAGACAGTATTACACAGGACAGTGGTATCAAGTGTAGAAAATATCTGGAGCAGTATTGTTGACATTTCTCAACGTACAGAAGAATCACAGTGTTGTTGAACATAAAGTGCATAGTTCATCGTTGGATCTTCATATGCTCAAAAGAGAAAAAAATTGACAGTGTAATAGTTTAGAATTAAATCTATTACTCAATAAAGTGGCAAGTTATTAGTATTAAAATAAACTGTGCCTGCTTTACAACACTATACCTGCAACACATTCCATTCATGACATAAATTATATTGTATGCTATATGCTATTTATGCTTACATGTTATTTGTTATGTATTAAATTAGTTTTTGTTCTGTGTGACTAGTACAAGGTATGCCGAGTGACATTGGTCTGGACTAGTATTCTATAGGTACACATTTTCTTAATTGGAAATTTGTTAGCAACAATTTGCTGCTATTTCTGTTAGTTGTGATGAGGTGTTCTTTTCTTCGTTGTTTTTGTTAATAATTTTGTGTTCCTTAGTTTGTTTGATTTGTTTGTATAATTGTAGGTCTCATCTTTCCTTTCATTTCAGTTTTTTACACCCTTATGTTTATACACTGTGGCGTTATTTGTCTTGTTATATTATGGCAGTTATCATCACGGTTTCTGTGATCATTTTTTTTCATTTCTCCTATTTAATTTAATTTGATCTCTGCAAATGTGTTCATATTGTCTTTTCTTGTTTGTCCTTTGTAATGTCTTTAGTTGACATATGACGTATAGTGGTATACACTGATAGTATAGTACAGATCAGTACTTTATGATTGTTATTGTTATAAAACAAAATGTACAAGACCTTTGTAAGGCTTGTCTTCCAAAGTGATTGGTAAAGGGAAATATTTTTTTCCACAGGTACTCAAGTGATCTTTGATTACATTGAGGTATACAAGACCTTTGTAAGGCTTGTCTCCCACAGTATTTGAGATACAGTTATTGTTGTCCATAGGTACTCAAGTTATCATTGGTTATTATAAACCATACAAGTTTGGACTAAGACTAAGTCTATGGTATAGACTTGTCTCTCATTAACGTGAAAGAGGGTAATTTATTTACTTTTTCAGGTTTCTGATTTAAGAAGACAATATGTCTACATTAGATTATTTCATTGCACAAGGAAAATCTCTTGATAAGACTGGAAAAGACTTAGAACAATGGGCTGTTGCTCAATATGACAAAGCATTAGCTGCAGAAGAGAAAAAAATTGCTGCTGCTGTTGAAGAAAGAAAAGCTGCTGCTGAGGAAAAAAAAGCTGCGGCTGAGGAGAGAAAACTTCAAATAGAAGAAAAAAAAGCTGCTGCAGAAGAAAGGAAAGCTCTAGCTGAAGAAAAAAGATAAGAAAAAGAAGCTGATACTGCTGCTGAACTTAAGAAATTGCAGATGCAAGTGGAGGAAAGGAGATTTGATGCAGAACAGAAAAAATTAGAAGCTGCTGCAGAACAGAAAAAATTAGAAGCTGCTGCAGAACAGAAAAAATTAGAAGCTGCTGCAGAACAGAAAAAATTAGAAGCTGCTGCAGAACAGAAAAAATTAGAGTTGCTGCTGCTGCAGAACAGAAAAAATTAGAAGCTGCTGCAGAACAGAAAAAATTAGAAGTTGCTGCTGCTGCAGAACAGAAAAAATTAGAAGCTGCTGCAGAACAGAGAAGATTAGATAGAGAAGCTGAAGAGAGAAAAGCAATAAGAGAACATGAGTTTGAATTAGAGAAATTAAAATTGACATGTATGAGTAATGTTAATCAGGCATCTGGTAGTAATGGTAAACCCTTTGTGTACAAGGTCAAGGTACCAGCGTTTAACCCTACCAGTGATGACATAACATTTTGGCTTTCTAGATTTGAACGGGCTTGTCGATCTCATAATGTTGACAAATCACAGTATGTGAATCAGTTGTCTGAAAATCTAAAAGGGGAGTCTCTGAGTAAGTTATATTTTGTTGAAGAGGCCGACAAAGATAATTATGATGCTGTTAGGGCAGCTTTGATAAAGAGATATCAGCTGTCTGAGGAAGGTTACCGTCTTTTGTTTAAAACAATGAGACCTGAGGTAGGTGTAGAATTCTCAGATTTCATCTCAAAAGCACGAATTACACTTTCACGATGGATTGAATTATCCAAAACAGAGAAAACATTTGATGGTCTTACGGATTTATTGCTAAGAGACAAGGTCATGTCTTCTGTAAATAAATCATTCCTAGAGTTCTTACATGAGCGTAAACCTGGTACAATAAAGCAAATGGAAGAATATTGTGACCAGTATGCCACGGCACACCCTGACATGATTCTTAGTAACTCTAACATTAAAGAGAGTATGCCAGTTGCTTCGGCAACAGAATATAATCAGAATTACTCACACAAATTCCAAGGAGCTAAAAATAAATTTGATAAAAAAGTTAATTGGAATAAATATCAAAACCAAGATAACCACTCAAATCAGGGTTCTTCTTTGAAGAACTGGAATCGGGCTGATAGTCCTCGACACGCGAGGGGTACCCATAATGTTAGAAATTCTCGAAAAGGGAGTAGCTATAGGAACTACCCAAGTGCTTCATGGAGACAACAGAAACAATATTACAGGGATACTCAATATAATGAGCGTGATGATTATGATCATGAATATTATGATTCAAACCCAAATAGGGGTTATAACAGAGGCAATAATAATTATAGAGACAATTATAACCGAGGTAGATCACAACACAAAAGACATGGTAAATCTTATTACCAGGCTAACTCTGCACAACAGGAGTTCCACGACACCGATAATCAGAATAATGATAAAAAAGACTCCAACAGTGTAGCAAATTCCGCTTTCGATTTTGCTAGAGCATCTGAGTGTTCGCAATGCAAAACATTATTCGATCCAACCACAGTGTCTACTTTAAGCTGCGGTCACCCGCTTCCCGCTCTCCATGCGTCAATTGCGCATAATGGAAGGGGTGCTCTTGTCTTTAATAGGGGCCTAATAGATGGTACTCCGGTATCAATTCTTTTCGATTCGGGGTGCACTACCATTGGAGTGAGGCAATCACTCGTAAATCCTTCTCGAGCTACAGGCAATATAGTCAAATGTGTAACATTTGGTGGCACATTGGAGAAGTACTCCACTGCCATTATCAATATTGCTACGCCTTTCTTTACAGGAGAGGTGCAAGCATGTCTCTTGCCGAATCCGATCGCTGATCTTATCATCGGTCGCATTCATGGAGTGAAAGAATGCACTCCACAGCAAATTTCTAATTGGAAAAAATGTTAATATGCAATCTGCTAATGCAGTAATCACTAGGGCTCAAGCTCTTAATATGCCACAATCTTCACATTCTGAAGATAATGATGCGCAGATCCAAGATGATCCCTTGGAGATTTCCCACGATTCCTTTATCAAACAGCAGGAAGATGATCCTACTCTAAAGAAATTCTTTACTCTGGCAACAAAAGGTGATCCGAATAAGGATACAAATCGTAAATCTTGGATTACGATGAAGAATGGCGTACTTGTACGTATGGTACAAGACTCCGCTAAGTCCATTCATTCTCAAATCCTTGTGCCTAAAAATATGAGAGTTAAAATCTTACAGCACGCTCATGATTCGCAGTGTGCTGGACATATGGGTTTTTCCCGTACTAAAGCTAGAGTTCTTCAATCTTTCTTTTGGCCTGCTGTGAATAAGGACATACGAATCTATTGTCGATCTTGTAAAGTATGTCAAGAGATTAAATCCAGAGGTCCACGCCATGATGCACCTATTCAGGCTGCAGACATTCCCATTCGGCCATTTCAAAAAATGGCGATAGACATCATTGGTCCATTTAAGATAAAGTCTGCTAGAGGACACCAATTTATTTTGACGTGTGTTGATATGTGCACACGTTGGCCGGAGGCTGTTCCTCTAAAGAGCATAACTACTGCTGATGTCGCAGATGCTCTTTGGTTAATATTTTCTCGTCTGGGATTTCCAGCAGAAATATTATCCGACCATGGTACCCAACTCATATCGGATACCATGTCTCAAGTAATGTCGACTCTGAAGATAGAGAGATCGCTGAGTAGTATTTATCATCCTATGTCCAATGGGATGGTGGAACGTTTGAATAGAACTCTGAAAAACCTACTAGGTAAGATAACGGAAGATCATCCTCAGGATTGGGATAGGGTTTTACCCGCGGCTCTCTTTGCATATAGAGAGGTCGCCAACGAACATACAGGATTTTCTCCCTTTGAACTTGTCTTTGGCGCGAAACCGCGAGGTCCTATGTCCTTACTTCATGATCTTATAACTGCTGATAATATTGTCGATGACACAAAATCCTCTTATGAATATGTCATCGCACTTAGACACAAGATTATTGAAGCATGCAAATTGGCAACTGCTTCTTCTGAATTTGCGAAACAGAAGGCAAGGGAATTTGCCAATAAAAAGAGATGTTTGCGACAACTTTGTCCAGGTGACAAAGCATTTGTCTTGCTACCTTGTAGGGAAAATAGACTTCTCATTTCTTGGAAAGGTCCGTACGATATAATATCAAAAGTTTCCGATGTTGACTATATCGTCGATATTGACGGGAAGCGTAAAACCTTCCACATCAACATGCTCACGGAATTCCATGAACGTCCTGATTATTTACAACCTGTTTTCCAGGCAACGGACGATTTTCCAGTCCAACATGGACAGTACTCATCTCTGTCAGTAATACAGGATGAGGAAACGAGTTTCTCGGATGTAAATTTACCTTTTCCAATGATTCCTCTTCACTCTAATGAATCATGGAAAGATGTTGCAATTTCTCCAGAATTATCTCCAGGAGAGCAGAAACAAGTTTCTACTATGTTAGAACAATTTCAGGATGTCCTTACTGACATTCCTGGTCAAACTGATGTCATTCAACATGACATTATTCTTACTGACCATAGTCCTATAAGAGTCAGACCGTATCCTATCCCGATACATTTTCAAGCACAGGTAGAGAAAGAGTTAGATGAGATGATAGAGTTAAAAATTATTGAACCATCCACATCAGCATATTCTTCGCCGATGGTTATAGTACGAAAAAAAGACAATAACATACGTCTTTGCGTGGATTATCGCAAATTGAATCAAGTGACTAAATTCGATGCTGAACCTATGCCTTTACTAGAAGAGCTACTTACGAGACTATCGAATTCTCACTTCTTTACTAAACTCGATTTGTCTAAGGGATATTGGCAAGTTCCACTATCCGAACACGCCAAACCGTTTACTGCTTTTTCGACGCCTAGGGGTCTATTCCAATGGAATTTCATGCCTTTCGGTCTTATGAACGCCCCTGCAACATTTGTACGCATGATGCGTCGAATCCTATCTCATCGCTCAGATGTCATTGCGTATCTTGATGACATCTGTCTTTTCAGTGATACTTGGAACGATCACTATAATGGTATAAATGAACTATTGTCTATCTTACGCGAGCATAACCTGACAGCGAAACCATCGAAAGCATGTATTGGTTTTAGCGAAATATCTTTCTTAGGACACCGTGTTGGTCATGGGTTCCTAAAAACAGAAGACCATAATACAAGTAAGATACTTAACATTTCTATTCCTAAGACTAAAAAGCAAGTACGAAGTCTCTTAGGTCTAATACAATTTTATGGACGATTCATCCCGAATCTGTCCTCCATTATGTCACCTCTTTCTTCCTTGCTAAAGAAAGGGTCTCCTAATGTAGTCCATTGGACTCAAGAATGTCAATCCTCTTTGGATAAGGTTAAAACTATGTTTTCTACTTCACCTATCCTAGTATTGCCTTCTAAGGATAAGACATTTATTCTTCGTAGTGACGCTTCATCCACCGGGATTGGAGCTGCACTAATGCAAGAGTACTCTGGAACTCTGCATCCTGTGATGTATATTTCTCGGAAATTAAATGCCGCAGAGAAGAATTACTCGGTCCTAGACCGTGAATTATTGGCTATGGTTTGGTCAATCCTTAAACTGCAAAGATTTCTTCTGGGCGCGCATTTCATTGTGGAAACTGACCAGAAAGCTCTTACGGCTATTCAGAGTAAAAATCTGAAGAGCGCGAGATCAACGCGATACGCGATTGCTCTACAGCCATTTCATTTTTCGGTGCGAGCTATCCGTGGGTCAGAAAATGTGATGGCAGATATTTTGTCTAGATGCCCACATGATTCATAACTGTTATACAACTTTGATACAGTTGTTTCTATGTTGAAATGTGTACACATATGTAATATATCATATATTGATTGTAACACTACTTAGCGGTTCATTGATATTTATTCACCGCTGATCTTTCAATGTTTTTCGTCTTTGATGATCATGATGTTAAGATATCTTAGATGAAATTTATGTATAAACTAATGTGGAAATTGGGTCATTGCTAATATTGTAGTATGCGTTGGTGACACCTCTCTGGAAATATTAATACTTAGAGAAGTACCTTCTCTAAGGTCATAAAACTTATGCTTATCATCTGCGCATTGTTATTGGTGCGTTGTGAGCCTATTGTATGTTGCTCCTAGATGTGTTTCAAAAAAAAAAAAATGTACCATTTTTTTTTTTTCCCGAGGGGTGTGGTAATCTGTTGCGTGCATATTTTGACGCACATATTACAAAAATCGATATGGCTATTTAATATGGGAAAAATATAGACATTCATTCATTTGTGTATGAAAATGCTGTCTATGGGAAAGCGAGAGAATCCATGTTTGATTCACACTTTTGATTATAGGAGTAATCGTTCTTGATATTGATCCGGCGCATGGATTGCTCTTACGTTTGTACTTATTTTTTAGGGCCAGAAAATATATTAATTTGCTTATTATGTTTATGGCCTGAATTCATATGTATTACATATTATTAGTACAAGTAGAATCAGTCCTATATTGTATATTTTGGATGGGTAGGCGGGACTAGATTCTTATTATTCCGGTCTAGCGGAAGTATGAGTTGTCTTGACAAGTCGTGATGAGTTCCGATGTACCGTGATAATGGCGTGTACGCACTTTTCAAAGGGCTGGTAGATTGTTAAGGAAATATAATTCATGAAGTGGTTTTCTTCTAAAGGAGATGGTATCTCTACTATAGTTTATGTTAGAGACTCTCCTAAGGTACGGTACAATGTATAATTCGGACTCCATGTATTGCCAGACCCTATTTTGATGATCTCATGTCGATTCGACCTAGATGGAACATTGTGCTTCGTATCGCTAGGGTCGTGTTTTGTATCGACAAAGATGACAGACTTTCCTACAGCGGTTATGGCTACGTGAATTAACCTGATCATCGTAGAGCTGTATGGGAACATTTATGAAATCATTTATATACCCATTATAAATTAACTCTGGCTTATATTCTCCTTCCTATGAATGAGTGAACGACAACTCAGGGAGGCGGCCATGTTAGATTTCGGTCATCATATGTTTTGATCACTGCCAAGAGAACAGATTATTTATCCTATTATCGGACAGTGACAGGGAGATCTCAATCTTGCTAGAAACCCCCTCTTTCGTGGTTTCATAATATATGCTACAAACTATGGACGTCAAGTAACCTTAGTTATTTACCGATCTGCCTTCACTGACGCGTTTAGTCAGATAGGGGGATGCGGCCATAATATATCATGACATTGAACTTTTGATGTACTGCCCATTATTTCTGAATGTGTCATGACTTCAGATCTGCTATGTATACCTACAAATTGATATGTCAACATACCATGATGTACTCGTATGTCCCAGTGTGTACGTCTGAATAAATTGAGTAAACAAAGATTCCAGCAGTCTGCATTGGTGCCTTGTAGACACATGTGTATGAGTGGTTATATTGGTCAGCACACGAACAGTACACCATTCGCGGTAATCACACTCTACACTTCTACTTCATACATACACCATCCTGCGTCGGTTGGAGTGACCAAGTTTAGGGCCTGCTTCCCCTGGAGCCTTTGCCTTCCCTAACTCAGGACTAGGGTGAGTTACCCATTTACAGCTGGGTAGACTGGGGGCATGCCTGATCTCAACAACACACCACTCTTCCTTACAGAGCATACAGACTGACACTTTACAGAGTGGAAAGAAGAAAAGAAACTTTACAACTTTTCTTGGAAAAGTGAAGTCTGACTTTGGCCTGGGTTCTAAGTAGACTTATTTGCTTGGACTTCTCAGTAGGTAGGAATTATTAACTGGATAGTTTGCTTCAGTTGGGCTACAGTCCAAGAGATGACTAGGCTTTTTGTTAACCTGGTTGTGAAATTGAGTTATGATGTTCAGGTGCTGACGAGGTGTTGAATGCCTATATGCTGTAGACTGCTCAGGTTTGCTGAATTGTGATCACCGCTAGAGGGTTTGAGACGTAAGCACTAGTTCTCTCTGTAGCATAGAGCAACTAGGCGGTTTACTCGCAACAATTTACAGCAATCAAAATCCAGAAACTGGCTAGGATTCTGCAACTGCGCTGTGGAAGATAATTAATCTTCTGTTTTATACAGATATATTACCTACAGCCACTCTGGACATTTCGTCTCAGAATGGTGCCTAATAATATATTTACCACGGCTGTTTGAGATCCGATCTTTTAGTTTTCCATGACCGCGCTATTTATAGCTATCGTGACGAGGTCACGTGGTCAACTTCCTAACGGGAAAAAAATGTGGCGGTGTTTACTTTTGATAGGGCTTAATTAATGCTTTTAGGCTACTTTATTATTATAAATACCGGCTTTAATTTTGCGTAAAGCTAGACTAGAAATGTTAGAGTAAATTTTAGAACAAGAACAAACATTTTATCACAATTAGAACAGAAGATATAATAGTCTGAAATATAGTGTAAAATTTACGTTTTTTTAATATTTTGTTATGGTTTGTTTCTAATGCAATTTACACTAAAACGATCACAATCAACATGCATAACAAATTACAGAAATCAAGAAAACCTGCAGAAAATGGATATCATAGTTTTGTTTTGGTTTGATGTGTCAAACATTAATTATTGACATATTAAATTGCAAGTCCACATTTATTACCTTAAAATAACACACCCAATTGTCCCCAAAACATGAGAGCTAACAATTATCTCAATCATACATCACGATGGTCATGTAAAAATGAGTATGGTCATGAGTAAAACGAAATGTTCAATTTAATAAATAAAACATACACCTATTAAATGATTTCCACACTCTTAATTCTGTCACTCTCACGCAACAACTGCCATAATTTGCTCTAGCCCCAACATTTTGCTCAATTATCATTCACGCTTCCTTTTTTTTTATAGGAGGAATCTGTACATTCACAGATGGAGAAATTTGTAACAAATGAGTTTCCATTATAAATTTTAATTGTGAAGTTATATTTTTAACACCGCTGGCGCGTCTTTCAAAATTCTCTGTTTTCTCTCCTGTGCCCACGTAAGACCTACTGTTTCCTTCATGGCTATTGCTAATTCTTTGGCTATTCCAACTCTACTTTTAATGCCTGCTTTCCTGCAAATTTCCTGACATGACGTTTCTGAACAGCGTTGTAGTTCATGTGCCTGTTGCAGGTCTAGTGAGTCAGTTGATGTTCCAGCAATATGTTTCCTAACAGTGTGGAGAAATTGAGATCGCTAACGTTTTGTTGGAATTCTGGTGACTGATGTTTCTCTTCTATGTTTAATTAGTTTTTGTAGTACAATAGGCTGTCCACTGGTTTTGCATTTTATGATATTATTTTTTGCTGTTTCTATTTTTTTTCTAACAATGGATGTGAATAGGGTTTCTTTCTCTTGTGTTAGTGGTTGTGAAGGTGGCTTAGCAAGTAACTGTTGTACTGTGATGTCGCTTTTGAAGACAGGCGAGGTGGATGTACTTGTATGTATAACTGACTTGGTAGGTGTAGATGTGGCAACAAAAACTGGCATGCTAGGGTGAGTAGTGTTATCCACCTCCAAATGAATAATGGTATCGCCTTTAATGTGAGATGACTCATCAACCTCCAGCTGAACCATATCCTCACTAGTGTGAGCAGGCACAACAACCTCCTGCTGTACAGAGCTATCCTGACTACAGCTAACTGACTGACTACAGCTAACTGACTGACTACAACTAATTGACTAACTACAACTAATTGACTGACTACAGCTAACTGACTGACAAGACATGGAGGGGTCAGAAAGAACATCACAGGGGATAGAGCAGCTTTTTGTTTTTAAAACACCAAAAGATGTCTTTGCAAAATAATTGCACAGTTGACATTCACTTATAGTTAAATTATGGTCATAGTCTTTCCAGATGTGCTGACTGTTTTCCGATAGTAACTTGGCTGTTTCAAGACACTTCTCATTATGCCTCCTTTTTGAGTTTTGTATTCATAAGTAACACTTCTTACAAAATATAGTCGAATGCTCTGTGGGTTTATCATCTGATACGTTAATTCCAAACACAAAGAACAGATCATTAACGTAATTAGAACAGTTTAGTGCTTTATGATTTGAACTTTTTGTTTTGGAAGTTAATGCTCTCTTGCCACAGGCTCTGCACAGTGCACTGGCACAATTCATATGATGCAAAAAAAGTATGTTCCATTTCGTTGTTATGTAGTATAGTTTACTTGTGTATGTATAAAGATAATGGAATATTTGGGAGTATCAAGTCTAACACAAGGCTGTAGAATGCTTTATCTGTGAATGAAAGAAGATATACAAACAGTTACTTAGAATTCTTTGGCAGCCGTTGTGTGCACAGGATTGTCTACCAAAGAACACTAATGGAACAGTCCTTATCTCACATACAATAAAAAAAAAACATTCATATTATAAATACAAGATTAACAAAACTTGAAAGATAGATCAAAGTATGTGGAAGTAATCTATCTATAGCTTTATATGTTTTCTGACGCTCATATATGAATGAAAATGCAAAAACAGATGGTGCTTTACAAAAAGTTCTTTTTTTACAACCTTATTTACGATTTGGGAGTATCAGGAATGCGTTTGCAGTGATTTAAATGTTATAAAATCTGGTGACAATATGCTTGTTCTTGTAATGCCAAACTCACAAAACTGACTACCACACATTCTCAAGATAAGAAACCAAAACAATAAGTATGAGGAAATAATCTTTAGCTTTCCTTCGAGAAGTCTTCATAATTATAAACTCATACGAATGGGCCGATTTTTAGATATTACATTAATAAAAAGATTACTTCTGTTATGAATTTCCTCAAATGATGATGCTGTTTTCAAAAGTCTGTAACTCCGTCAAATATAATTTCAATCACATAAAAATGCAATCACAGATAGAACACAGAACAAAGTTATAGTACACAAAAGAATTTTAGCGCTGTGTTTATCCAGAACGAGTGTGCAATGATTTATATTTTACTGATTTTACACACACATCAGCTGATTTTCCCCGCCAAAACCCCCCAGTAGTCATTTACGGTGGACATGAAAATTTTATACCCGATGTCAGAATTCCGGTCACTGACTGAAACTAAAAGAGCGCTCTGGTATAGGGTACAAACAGCCGTGTTACCTGAACCGTAACGTCAGTCTTTTCCTTAAAGGCGACTGTCCATTTGTTTACAAATTCCTGTCTAGCAGTAGTCTCACACTGGTCGGGTCAGTTAGGTCAACCTTTGTTAAAAGCAGATGCCTGTCCGTGTGCGTCCATGCGTGACTGCATTGGAGGAATGATATTTCATTCACTCGTCCATTGAACAACATGGTTCCCTCTCTCGTTCACAACAGCTTTCTTCATCATATTCCCAAAATCATTAGAATGTAGTACTTTCAGATATCAGCCAGTACTTACATCATTATAATGCAACAATGATAACATTCATAATACATAAATGCAAAATAGCTATTAATCTAATGTAAAAAAATAAAACCACAATATTAAGTATTTCACACTTTACATCAATTAACTAATCCCTTGATATTAGAGTTAGCTAATTAAGCGAATACTGAGAGTTTGCTTACCACTCAGGACTAATATCCGCAGCTTAAGAAAATAGATTTTGAGTAGCATCAACACTCAAGGCACATATACTGTAGATATGAGGTAGCTTGAGGCTTCTCTTCTATAAGCGTGCATTCTCTTCCAACGGTTATCAGCAAGTGATTTTAAAACTCAGCATTTGTTCGCATGAAGTTAAAACATTTCAGATTTCCACGCCGTTAATTATTTCCCGTTTCTTGTTCAGCCATGCCGGAAGATTCATCGTGGCGGTCTTCAGTTGACAACTGAACACAGAAATATAATCCTCTGGGAACCACTGTGGTTTCGACCAAGCGAATAAATTGTACTGATGTCCCTAAAGAAATATCTTTTAGTTCCTTTGTAGGAGAAGATAGCATTAGGATCGTATGGCAGTTATTAGTTAAGAATAGAAAAACAGCAATAGAACAGACCGCAGGTGCAAATATTTTGTAGAGAAAACAGACAAAATGTGAAGGAATAGAAAAGTAAGGAATTTTAAAATAATCTAGACGAAACCTTCGAACACTCTGTGACAGCCAGGTGTCCGAGAACATTTTTATTTAAATGTGGTGGTTCAGAAGTGTTGTGCAGTCTGTAATGTTGTGGGCATGGCCTAGTGTCACAGAACACCTCCCAACACACCATCAAGTCAAGAGAAGCCATCACCAAAACAACAAGAAACTCTACAGACCACTCACAAACACAACACAGGGAGATTCACACCACCTTCTCAATATTAACATTTTGTAAAGAACCCTGCGACATTAGTGGCGATGCTCTATATCCCACTAATCCTTGTTCGCAACACCCACATT
>JAMPIV010014822.1:0-413445 GCA_024509875.1 Oreohelix idahoensis
TTAGAGGCTAAAATATGTAGTAGGGGTATATAAGGTATTTGACCAAATATTACCAATACTTATGGCATCTAATAAAAAAAGGTCAAGCTACCCCCATAAAAGATATTGCCGTAGGGTATAAAAATGTTAGAGACGTCATCTACTACGTCCAGCTTTTTTAGGTGATAGTGATCAGTTCCTTCCTTGCTGCCTTTGCATTCCTAACACAAAAGAAGAGCCAGCTACCCATTTACAACTGGGTTACCTGGTGCGTGACACTGTCAGGTTACGATCTCGGAATCCCGCAACTGTACCGCGAGAGGAAAGAGCTTTAACCACTCAGCCAATTGGACACTACTTTGACTCAGAAGTAATGTACAATGATATCCTGGCGGAGACCAGAGAACGGGTCAACAATATAACCCTTGAGAGTGAAGATATACTTGACAGTTTATTAGTCAATGCTATGATTAAAAAACATTATCTATATGTTCTTGTATGAGTGAAGTACATTTTATTCTAGACCTCATAGAGTTCAAGGTCTCTGGGTGATACAAAAACAAGGCTACTTTTACCTGCGCTTTAAACAGACAACTAAAGCGAATCTACTGAAAACTCTAACAATCTCATTAATCTACACAAATTGTTAGGAAAACCTACTGTGGTCAAAGTACACTAAATACTTGACATCGGGATGGGATGATAAATGTAAACAACATTCTCTGTGTTCAGTCTCCAGCAGGGTGTGAGTATAGCAGATCAAAAAAAAAAATTACAACTCTAGAGATACCAATAATAGTGTTTTTTTTCTTCACGTACACTCATCATCATCATCTAATCATGTTAGCCTGTCCTTTGCAGAACGTTAGCTCTCTTCACAGCCCGCCTGAAAGACTCTCGATTTCTAGCCAGCCCTCCTGCCTCCTCCATTGTCATGTTCAAGGTGTCTTCAATGTCCTGTGTCCACCGTCGTCTTGGTCGGCCCCTGCCTCGCCTTCCAGATACCATACACTCCATCACTGCTCTCTCTAAGCCACTATGGCGTTTAATGTAGCCAAAATATTTCAGTTTCCGGGACATGATATTGTTTATGATCCAGTTTTCCTCGATCTTCAGGTCGTGTAGGATGTTCTATATTTTTTTTCTTCTTGGTCCAAGATATTCTGAGAATTTTTCTGTTACACTTTGCTTTGAAAGATTCGATTTTTTTTCTTTAATGTTTGAGTAATGGTCCATGATTCACATCCATATGTTGCTACCGGAAAGATGCACGTTCTCAGAAGTTTTACTGTTATTTTTTTGCTGGTGTTATGCCATAGGTTCTTCATTTTATTTAACCTCTGCATTGCTATGGCCAGTCTCTTTCTGACCTCTTACACGTACACTGTGTAAATAAAATTGAGGAGACCGGTGTTACAATTATGAATTCCATGATTATTGTTTTAATAGAGAATATTTTATTTGGAGGCAAATCATGGATTGTAAAATAGTAAAGCCATATGTAAATTTATTATCAATGTGTGTGTTTAAGAAATATTAGCATGTGTAGAATCATTGTGCTATTTCTGGAGGAAAACCCGAAGTGTGTAGGTTTAGTTTAATTGTGTACTAATTAAGCAGAACGAATGGATTGAGCAAGTTCGTTGTGGAAAGCGTTTTAAAGATATTATGCTTGCTGGAAAGGACTATCCAAACTGGAGGACGGAATGACTATAACAGATTGATTTTCTGTATTATTTGAAATGTGACACAATGATTACCATAAGGCCTATATGATTTTTTTTGAAGCAAATCATGGACAAAATTGTATCACGTGAAATATTGTACTATTGTGCTAGAACTTGAACGAATTCATGACTTACAGTGTCTCTTGTGATTAAACCCAGCTTGTCTGAACTGTCTCATATTACCTCCTGACTGGCCAAGGAGACAATGAGCGAAACTACGTAGGTTGTATATATTGTTTCAGGTTGTATCCTGCCCTGATTGTCATACACCAATCTCTAGTGACCAAGTCAGAAAATAGATGTTCGTCAGCGCGTTTGCCAGAATTAACTGTGTCATCTTGACGAGTGGAGGACCCGCAGTAGTGGGGTTCTATCCAATCATACCGCTTGTTACGGTGGGATATATTAGAGGATCATGCATGTATACGCGAATGATAGCAGGTGTTCATTCAGGACATTATGGTCAGTACACATAACAAAGCCGGTAGGTGAACAGGTCCACGGGAAAACATAGAAAAAGGGTAAAGGAACCCGTTACACGCCCATTTAGGCATATTGGGAATATGGTGTTAGGCCCTTATTATCTTGACCGTCGGCACACGAGGGGTGATGTGATCGGCATCACGCCGGACGGGGAAAACATGGTTGACATTTAATACATTAAGTCACTTCACAATTTTATCCATCAACACATCAAAAGTACATAGCAATGGATAAGCGTAGTAGATTATTCCTCGTCCGTCAATAAGTTTCAAAACGTTAGACATCTTTACGTGGCATATAATATAATAATGATGCACTACTTTCATCTCCACTCAATCCTGGCCGTTGTACTAAAGGTCCGTGCAATCCACGAAACCAAAGTAATGCGGCAGAAGAAATCAGGGCAAACCAAATATTAGTTGCCTCATATCTCAAAGTTACACTTGTAGTAAATTATGGTATGAACTTCTAGATAAGTTCGTGAACCATCTTACACATAACGTGGCGGCCTCATAAAAATCAATAATGCCACAATGGATATATTCATATCACGCTCCATTATCCCGGAGCTCGAAAAAATTACATCCCTCTTGGACGCAAACACAAAGACGGAAGCCCAATTAATTTACACACTGAACCCCACGACATGTGACCGAAACGTCACTAGCTGACCGTCGCTCAACACGAGTGAACGCATCGCTCACCACGGGTGGACGCTTCGTGCAAACCGTAGTTTGACTACATGCGAACACAATTCCTCACATAAAAATGGAAATGTGCTAGCGTGTAGTAACATGTCACACTATTTTATCTGCATCTCAAATCTCTCCTTAACATATCACCCCCTTCACGGTGTAAAAAAAACAAATTTTATTTGTTTTTTTTTTTCAATTCAAATTTTCCTATGCGGAAATTTCGGCCAAAATTGATCATATCACAAATATTGAGCCATATCGAAAATAATCTAGTCGCAGTCAGTCTGCATAATGTAACTTATCATTACATAACATGCTAGATGAATTTGTCATCAGTCATAAACAGTCATATGTCAATAAGTAACAAGTCATATACAGTCGATAATCCAATGATGTAACAAAAGAATACATAAATGTATGATCATGTGAGTTTACAATAACCATATCAAAAAATAGCATGCATATATGAAAATGGTATGAGATATATACGAGGTGTGTTCAAATGAAACCCGTCCCAGTAGCTTTATAACAAATATATGTAAGGTACATCAGCAGGAGTAGTAGAATTAAATACAGCAATTGCTATGAAGCAAGTACCCACTGGGGTTCTTTAGAAATAGTCACCATAGGCATTCAGACACGCATCCACCGTTTGGGTAGACGGTGGGTGCCGTTCGAGAAAAATGACTTTGGTTGCTTATTGAACCATTTGGTCACCGAGGCCCTGACGTCTGCATCGGAGTCGAATCGTTGTCCCTTTAGAGATTTTTTTAAGGGTCCAAACAAATGAAAGTCACATGGTGACAGATCGGGGCTGTAGGCTGGGTGTGGCAGAACTTCCCACCTTTTCCTTGCTAACGCTTCTTGCATAATGTTCGCAACATGTGGACGAGCATGTCGTGCAACAGAATCACACCACGCGAAAGCATGCCGGGTCGTTTATTCTTGATGGCTGTATGCAGGTTGTCTAGTGTGTCTTTGTAGCGGATGGCATTGATGTTCACGCCAGGCTCTTTAAAGTCTACCAATAGAAGCCCTTCCTGGTATAAAAAGTGCGGTCAGCATAACCTTACCGGTGGAAATCTGTGACTTGAGTTTTTTGGGGTTTTGGTTATCCGGGATGTTTCCATTGCATGCTCGCTGATTTGCTGCAAGGCTCAAAGTGGTGGCACCATGACTCATCGCCTGCCACTATGCGCAACAGAAATGCATCACCCTCCTCTTCGTAACGCAGCAGGTGGTTCAAACTCCACCCCATGCGTTCTTCCTTATGGTGATCGGTCATCATCCGTGGGACCCATTCTGAACACACCTTTCGATACTTCAGTTTCTTCCTAACCACCATTTGAACTGTCCCAAGAGACACAGCGAATTCCTCTGCTAGCGAACGTAAGCTCCGACGACGGTCCACCCGTATTGCTGCATCAATCTCGGCGATGGCTTCTTCTGTCGCATCCAATATGCACCTTACCTGGCCGCTGAAGATCTTTCGTTAACTGAGGTCCTTCTCGAAACATTCGTGCCCAGTATTTCACTGTAGTCTTAGACACACCTTTGTCACCATACACTGCTTTCATTCAGCGATGATTGTCGACTGGTCGACATCCTTCGGCTGTTAGGAACTGAATCATTGCTCCTTGATCGACCTTGGACGGATTCCTTATCACACCGGCCATTATTTTAACGGTCTGCAGCACAACCAATGAATACTAGGAGAATGAACACTTACACACTTGTACATTCGTAAGTGCTTATTACGCCAGATGTGACGTCATCATGCTCCTCCTACGAATGTTCACGTGGCGCAGCACGGTCGGGTTTCATTTGAACACGCCTCGTAAAATAAATAAAAACAAAAAATCCAAATCAAAAATTCAAAAATGCATGAATAATAATTTTTTAAAAAATAATTTAGAAGGTTATATCTCCAAGTAACAATGCTGTCAAAAATCCTAAATTAAGCTTAAACGCAATTCACGCATGATATGAATCAAATAAGATATGAAACAATGCGATATGAAATTAATGTAACTAAAGTACATGAATATCTCACAAAAAGAGAAAGAAGAGGGGAAAAAAATATAGTACGAGAACGCAAGTATAACTTATTGACACAATTATTTCATTACTTAATTATTCTGTTCTAAGTACCTTTGTACGTTGGCAAGACAAGTAATGTCCAAAACAAATTTGCAATAATACAATCATACTCCAAACTATCCGTGTTAGGAGTAGATTTCTGGTACGGTATTAATATAGCAATCTTAATTAATGTGAATGTGCCTTCTAGAATAATAACATGATGTTTTAGTTGGAAATTGTTCATGTCTGTAAGTAGTATAACACTGTTCAATGTGCCACTGGTTTAAGTGAATAATGATTATCTCAAAGTCGTTTAAATCACAAATGTTAATATGAATGATTTGAAAATCAACTTAGTGTTCATGTACTCATCGCCCGTTGTCATAATGACTACTAGTGGGTAAAACACAATGGCTTCACACATGTATAATATAAAGTCAATTAACTAATTGAATATGAATTTTCAGGTTCGAGCTGTGGGCATCTCGATTAAAGCATCTGCTACCACATTTGCAGACCCTGGTATTGCCTCGATTTCATACTGAAAAGGTTGAAGCAGGATGGCGAACCGGGCTAGCTTTGGGTTCTTGTGATTCGCCTTCTTCAATGAGGAAAGGGATTTCTGGTCCGACTGTATGATGAAAGGGGGCGCCCAACAAATATTGCTCCAGCTTGACTACCGCCCAGATAACCGCCAGCAGCTCCCTTTCTATAACTGGGTACTTCCTTTCTGCATCATTGAGCTTTCTGGATATGTAGAGGGTTGGATGTAATCTTCCCTCGAACTCTTGCATCAGTGATGCGCCGATACCTTTTTGAACTAGCATCTGTGCGGAGATAATAAGTCAGATTTGTATCTGGTAACCTCAAAATAGGTGGTACAGAAAAAATATTTTGAACATAATTTAACGCAGCCTGGCACTCTGGTGTCCAGTGCACGTGGTTCGGTAAGCCTTTTTTAAGCAAGGCAGAGAGGTCTGCAGTGATTGAAGACAAGTTCGGCATAAATTTACTATAATACTGAATCAAGCCGAGAAGACTACGAACTTGCTTCTTAGTAGTGGGCACAGATAATTTTAGGATTTTGGAAACATTCTGTGGCACGGTCTGAAGAAAACTGTGACCCACCTTATGTCCCAAGAATGAAATTTCCTCAAAGGCAATAACGATCTTTGAGGGCTTGGCTGTTAGGTGATCGAGAAGTAAAGTGTCCAGAAGAGAAGTGCTCCTCCCAAGTGGAACTTAATAGACAGATGTCGTCTATATATGTGATTATATCGGACCGATGAGAGAGAATTTTTCTCATCATACGGACAAACGTTGCCGGGGCGTTCATAAGTCCGAATGGCATTACGTTCCACTGATAAAGACCCTGTTGTGTAGCAAACGCAGTGAGTGGTTTAGCTCTGTCAGTCAAGGGAACTTGCCAGTATCCCTTGGTAAGATCAATTTTAGTAAAGAAAAGAGACTTGGCGAGACGAGACAACAAATTTTCAAGTAGGGGTAAGGGCTCAGCATCGAAGACTGTGATGTTATTCAGCTTCCGGTAATCTACACACAATCTGATATTTTTTGTCTTTCTTACGACTGATGACCATAGGTGATGAGTAAGGGGCATTGGAAGGTTCTATAATTCCTAAATTAATCATTTGTTTTAATTCTTCTTCAACCTGGTGCTGGTAGTTAATAGGGACAGGATAGGGTCGTAGACGAATTGGTCGATCATCTGTAAGGACGATGTCATGCGAAATAACTGTTGTACGACCTGGGATGTCTGTGAGGACATCTGAAAAGATTCTACAAGACTAGAGACTTGGGAATGTTGTTCCGAAGACAAAGCTGGACAAATAGCGACATCCTTCCATGTCTCAGTCGATTGAAGAGGAAAGACAGGTAAGTTCATAGGAATATCCGGAAAAGAGGATTCTTCCTCCTGAATTACCGATAGCGCCGAGTAGTGAGTAGCAGGCCTAGGGTGCTTGTGATAATTTTACCATGATACAACGTTAAAATATCTCCAAATTTAACGATAAAATGTAGGGTTAAAAATAATGCGTCAGATACTAGGAGACATGCTCGCCCATGCCAGCCTTTCCTGCCACCATTCAAATTATCTAGTTAGACGTGCAGACGGAACGTTTACCCTTTGTAGACGGGGGGGGGGATGAAACGGAGATCAAAAAAGGAAAAATATGACTGAACACGTGTTAGAAGTTCGAACGGCAAAAAGACGCAATTGGTGGTGAAAGGAAAAAAATTCACGTCACTAGTTGACATAAGTAAGGAAATGGACAAGAAAAGGACCTTAGCTCTTGTTTGAGACAGTCATTTCTTGGACGTTTTTCGATACTTGGTCTTTATTTGAATGCCGCGGCAAAACACATGAGAGAAGGTTCTCGAACAAATTTCAAAAACTAAACTTAAAAAAAAATATGTTTTTTCTTAATAATAGAGTTATGAAAATAAAACCTAGCTAGTTTGATAGCCCATCTTGAGCAGAGAAATACGATGCTTTCAATTATACAGACGGATAGATAATAAGGAAGATATTGACAAAAGACTGTATTGTTCATATCAGACGAGCGACTGCACTGTTAACCCATGTCACTAAAAGTTTCGAAAATCTTGGCCTTGAGCATGCAAACGTAAAAATCGAGCTGTAATTAAAGAGAGGGGAAGTGGTGGAGAATTGTAGCTAAAAATAACTTAGGAGGCAGATTCGTGTAGGAAATACATTTAAAACCAAGTGTGTTTTTATGAAAAAAACAAGTAGAGACAGACGGACTAACAGACCGTAATACATACTTGACTGAGATTTGACTGAAGTGACTTTTTGGTTGTAATTTGAAAGTTAGGGGGGAAGTCGGCGATTGGCCAACGCATTTTATAGTAGCGGGATAGAGATGTGAAATTTTGCCATTTGACATAAGTCTGTTCAGAGACGCAGTTTAAATTAATAGTGGTGTTGATTCCAGAAGAATACAAATATATAGTGGGACGCCATCATACAGCCAGCAGCTCAGCTGAGTTTTGCTAGCAAATTTAACTGTGTTCTCAATTCTGATTTCTGGTAAGAATGAACAATATTTATTTTGTATATTTTAATAATTCGAGTGATTGATACTGCCAAATCATAAAAATGATTACGACAAGTAAGTGTTCGCTCTAGATCCCCAGCCCAAGTTCAGGGTCTAGAGACATACATACAAAGAACATATATAGGAACGCCTAAATAAAACTATGAAAAAAGGATCTAGTGTTGAGATCAGTGGAACATATCACATATCTTATTCAATAGCAGGAAGCTATTGAACATATCTCAGATGTAATGTAGTCTTGGGGAACTAGTACTATGTGAAACCAACTAGGTAAGATGTGCTGTGTGGTCAGAGAGATCTGACCAAGTCTGTGTGGTGTTGTTGTGTGTGTAGTGTTGTGTGCAGAAGTGGCTCAGGAGATAGAGTTCTGACACATGACCCAATACTTTTGTTTCAGAATTGTGAGTTTCTGTTTGGCACAAAAGCGGTGTCAAATGCTGTAGTAATATATATACAAGTGTGGACCAGTGCAGTCTACCATTGTGTCAGAACAGCCGCATATTATCCCCCAGCACGGAGAGGAGGGGCCACCAGACTTTTGTACTAGATCGACGCAGGCGAGGTAAGTGATATATGGCCTGCTGGACGTTCACCAACTGATTTTACCAACTAACCCACCAACTAATCCACCATCAATTAAAGACTTACCATTGGGAAAATTAAACTATGTACTCATCCCCTAAATCAATGGACAATGTTTGGTAGTCATAGACTGGGAGTGATGACATCACCCCAACAGCATATCTAGTAATAAGTTCTCCTGGGACTATCTTAATATATTATTAACCAGTCATTTGAAAAAATTAGGTACACATTTTCCATTTTATTATGTCATATGATTATGCATTCCATTTATAACTCCATAATATTTCTTATGTTCTGACCAACTAAACATTTGGTTTAGAACAAAATAAATTTATCAAAAGATTTAAATTTTAAAACTAAAACAGCCTGAGTTAGTTCAGTGTGTTATAAATTTTATTAATATTATTAGACTTCTTAAATATCTGTGTGTGTGTGTGTGTGTGTGTGTGTAATCTACCACAACACATTACATATCAGTACCCTAGACTTTTAACGTAGCCACATTCATTAGTAAAAAAGATATGTGTGAGGTCGTTAGTGGTAGTAAGAAGGGCCTTCTGTAATTCACATCTACATTTATCTCAGGAGCCTTCACAGCTGACCTCATACATCACACTAGGTAACATCAACCATACAATACCATCAAAATCCACTACATATATTGGGGTCTTGTCCAGGGATAATTAGCTTATCAGTAATATTAGGATCTCCAGGTGGGAGAATTATATCAGGGGAAAAAATTGTAAAAATTAAAAGTGTCCCTTAAAATTGAAAGTGAAAATAAAAGTTGGTGAATCTTCACAGCCAGTGGTAGTTAATTAATTAATTGGTTAATTAGAATTACCCTAGTCAATAGTTAATTAGAATTACTTTAGTTATTGATTAGTTAGAATTTTACCTTGATCATTGTTATTTTGTGTGATGGCTGAGCTGGCAAAGTTCAGATCAGCTGCTGTGCTAACGGCGAAGGAAATGGGAATGGATGGTCAGGTTTTAATTCAGTATGTAACTGCTGAATGTGACAAGTATATTGAAAGGGAAGATAGGAGGTTAGCTGAAGAGAAGAGGTTACAAATTGAGGCTGATAGAGAACTTAAGAGGCTGCAGATTGAGGCAGAAGATAAGAGAAGGGAGTCAGAAGAAAAACGACAGCAAAGGGAAGCAGAAGATAAAAGATTGACTGTCGAAAGGGAGGCAGAAGAAAAACGACAGCAAAGGGAAGCAGAAGATAAAAGATTGACTGCCGAAAGGGAGGCAGAAGATAGAAGGTTGCAAAGGGAGCACGAATTACGACTAAGGGAGCTGGAGTTACAAGGCCCTGCTCCTGAAAATGGTGCCAGCCCTTTTGCCTCAGATGCTACGCCTAGTCAGGGAGCCTCAACATCAGCTATGGGGTTTTATTTAGACCATTTTGTTGAAAAAGACGATGACATCGAGGGGTACATCAGTCGTTTTGAATTATTAGCTACTACATATGGGTTAGAGAGAGAGAGGTGGAGTTTAAAGTTATCACAGGGACTGAGAGGTACTTCTTATGAAGTCTTCGCAAAAATGAACAGAGAAGACCAAGACAATTATGACATGTTAAAACAGGCTTTGTTATTGAGGTACGAAAAAAATGGTGAAATTTATCGTAAGAAATTTAGAAATGCCAAACTGTTGTCTGGGGAGACATACCACCAATTCTCTGCCAGACTGGAAACCTATTTGTAGAAATGGACTGCTCTGGGGAAGACCCAAGATCTTAAAAAGATGATCATGATAGAGCAATTGAGAGAGTCCATGGCTCCAGACATGAGAAAATTTCTCATGGAACAAGGTGCAGAGAAGTTGGGGGAGGTTTTAAATGTCGCTGAGAGGTATCAGGCAGCCCAGGCAGAGGTAAGTGGCACTAAAAAGAAGCACATAGAAACTTTTAAAGCTCCACAGCCATTTAATAAATTTGAAAATAGAGAACAGGGTAATAAGGGCAGGACAAACTTTGAACGACCAAGAAATGACTATCGAGACAGAAACTCACAGTTCAATGACCAAAAATGCAATGAAAGAAAACCGTTTAACCAAGGAAAAAGATGGTGCAAATTGTGCAAGAAAGATAACCATAACACGGAATTTTGTAGAAGGAAACCTTCAAACATTGCTGCAATGAAGTCGGGGACTCAAAGATTAAAGGTTAATCCTAATGGACAGCAGGAACCTTATCACCCCCAGTTTGTGAGGATGTTATTTGTAATGGGGTCACCATAAGGTGCCTTTATGATACAGGTTTGGATTATGATTCAGTTGTGAAGTCTAGCCTAGTGGACCCAAGTCAGTATACCACAGAAATAGTGGAAATACAAGGGGCGACTAAGGACATACCACTCATGACACTTCCCATCGCAAGGATAACGGTGAAAACTCGCTATGTGGAAGGAGAGATCAGAGCAGCAGTGATAGATGAACCAATCTACCCTCTGATATTGGGGTGTAGATACGTCTTCTTGGGGAATCCCGAGAGACCTGTGATCATGGCGACAGTGCAGACCAGGTCACAGAAAAAGGAGGAAGAAGGTGAACCTATAAATGCTCATCCAGAGGAGATGAGGAAGGCGCAGGCTGAGGATAGGACACTCAAGCCATGTTTTAAAAAATTGCCCAAATGCCACACACCTCCGAGCAAGGGGGAATATTTCATGAAGAACAAACTCTTATACAGGAAGGCCGGAACTGGAACAAATGGACACAACCAGCTGGTTCTTCCCACTTCATATAGAGATAAAGTGATGGAACTCGGGCATGCGATTCCCTTCAGTGGTCACATGGGGATCAGCGCCACAGGACAGCGGATAGCTTGTCATTACTTCTGGCCAGGGATAACGGAGGATATAAAAAGATATGTCAAATCCTGCCCAGAATGTCAAAGGGTAGCTCCAAAGCACTGGACTGCTCCTGCAACTCTAGGGGAAATGCCCATAGTGGGAACACCTTTTGAGAGGGTTGCAGTGGATATTGTGGGACCTCTCACTCGGACCAAGAGGAGGAACAGTTACATCCTTACTCTGGTGGATGTCGCATGTTACGCATTGCCTAGTTAAATGTTTGAAGACCGAAAAGTGGGACACCAGTGTTCTGGCCTTAACAAACGAATGCAGGGGTATTTTCCTGTGTGTATCTAGGGCAGCCAATCAGAGAAGGGGTTTCCCACGGTCAGATAGAATGACTTCGGCGAGTGTATAAGGAAGAATAAATCGTCCGAAATCATGGTTAGAATTAGACATCGGGAAGGAGAACGGAATGACAGACAAGGATGAGAATGGTCTCCTTTTGACGGGAATATCTTCATTTATGTAAAGGTACAAGGAAATCAGAAGGGAGTAAGTAGTTGTGAAGAATTTCGCAAGAATAGAATCCGTGCATTGAGAAATCCTGTGTTTTTCCCATTTATAATTCAATATAAAATCGTTAACACGACAGATATGGGAAAACAACATATGGATATAAAGGTCAACTCATGGAGAACGGAAATATATAACTCCAAAGGCTTGAACTGGGAAAGGTGAAATGCACGAGACCAAGGTTTGAAACACCTCTAGCACAAACCCCACGAAGTTACAACTTTTTTGGGAAGTTTGCTGGAGTTGCGAGCCTTGTTTCCTGTATGTCCGGTAGCTGCATATATAAGGGCGGACGGAAATGATTTCAAATTCACTTGTACAGCGAAGCAAGACAGAAGGATATTGGCTGGAGAGAGAGGAACGTGCAGAGGCCAATATCTTGTTATTTGCAGCCAGGCAGTTCTGTTACTCCACTAAAGCAAGTCTTTACTGATCTTAATTAGATCCTGCGAGGGTTCATACTTGTCAACCAAAAGTCAGAGGTCAATGATCAAGAATTGCTCGAGGATCAATGCAAATTGCCCCAGCAGTGCCTGGATTGGTAGAAGCACGACCTACTGAAGCTGTACATCTCATATGAACACTGATTACAAAAACAGATGAGTGATATTTGTGACAATCGTGCACCCAAGAAGTGATAACTGTCAATCAAAGTTTTATGATGACAATTTGCGTGATAAACTAGTGAAAGTTATAAAGTGAATAAGACAGTGAAGAAGTCTATTACCTAACTAATTGGAAGAGTCTAAAGAAGTGACATTTTAGTGTAACTTGTAAAAACTGTAAGGGTTTTCGCCAATTTGGTTTTTTGTATAAATATAACTTTTGTATCACCAGTCACACACAATCACCACAATTAGATAGATGTAAATAAATAGGATATAAATTGTATTCACCAGCTTTATTCATTCAATATAGTTGATACTGAGTTTGGTTGAATTTTATTAAGATCACAGGTGGTCACATAGCGGAGGTGGCGCAGTAAGGTTTGACTGTTCTCTGAATATTTTCAGTCCAGATACTTTCACAGCCGTGACTATCGAGTGATACCAGTGTACTTCTCTGTCACTGGGACCTCACACATTCTGGAGAGAATACTATTTCAACTCTAGCACTATCATCTCACACATATAAAACCTTCCGCTACAGTGGGGGCTCGATCGCGGGATATTCTCGTATATCCTGAGCCATCCTCTATCTAATACATCTATCTTTAGTCTATCTTGTTCCATCAATAGAGAAAAAAAAAAATTTTGAAAATTCTAGAATCGATTTTTTTCTCAGTAACAGTACCTTAGAATACTCAGTAAATATTGACTATCACAAGGTTGCACGATTAATTGTGTTGTCCATTTGATAATTATTTTGAGTAAGTTTATGTAAGTATTCATACCCTACTTAACTTAATATAATGGCTGACTTAGTGAAGTTCAGAACTGCGATCATGCAAATGGGAAAAGAGCTGGGCTTGACAGGTGATGCTCTCATCCAGTATGTCACAACTAAAGTGGACAAACATATGGATAGAGAGGAAAGGAAGCTGCAAGCAGAAGCTGAGAGAAAAACCTGACACTTGGGATGTATATTTACCTTCTGCACTCTTTGCATACAGGGAAGTCCCACATAATTCAACTGGATTGGCTCCAGCTACTTTGTTGTTTGGAAGACCAATCAAAGGTCCAATGGAAGCATTGCTGCGAACATGGACTGATGAGAAGGCTGAGGAAACAGTGACATCCTCATATCAGTATGTCAACGAGTTAACTTCTCGATTAAAAACAGGGTGGAAACTGGCAAATGAGAACTTGAGACATGCCAGGAGGAAGCATGCTGCTTATTACAACAAAAAAGCAAAGGATAGAGAACTTGCTGTGGGAGAAAAAGTTCTACTTCTGTTGCCCAGCAGCAATAATAAATTGCAAATTGGATGGCAGGGACCCTATGTCATTCTGGAGAAACTTTCCAGAGCTAACTACAAGATTGACAAGAAGGGAAAAGAGAAAGTGTACCATGTCAATCTTCTTAAAAAGTATTATGACAGGGAATCATCAGAAGCTGCACATATCATGACCCTAGCCATTGCAACAGAAACGGAAAATGAACCTCTTTCCCCTATGGAATACCCATTGAAGGCTACAGAGAGTTATGATCAAGTGAATATTAGTGATCATTTAACTCCTGAGCAGAGGAGGCAAGTTCAGGAGGTGTTGGAAATCAATGCTGATGTGCTCACAGATAAGCCTAGTTGTACAAGCTGTTAGAGTACAACATGACGGTAACCGATCCCACACCAGTATGTATGAAGTCTTACCCTATCCCTTATGCAAAAGCACAGGCACTACGGGAAGAGATTGATTATTTATTAAAGGAGAAGATCATCTCAAAGTCGGAATCTCCCTACAACTCCAGTGTAGTGCTATTAAGGAAACCTAGTGGAGAACATAGGTTGTGCATAGATTACAGGAAGTTAAATGCGGTCACAGAATCTCAAGTGGATCCGTTACCTGACACCAACCAATTGTTCTCTACACTGAGTAAAGCTAGGTATTTTTCTAAAGTAGATCTAAGCAAGGGATACTACCAAATACCAGTGAAACCAGAAATAAGGCACATGTTGGCATTCAGTACATCGGAAGGACATTATGAGTTCAATGTACTGCCATTTGGCTTGAAAAATGCACCAAGTGTATTTTCAAGAATGATGAGGAAACTGTTGGAGCCTCTAAAAAATCCACACATCACTAACTTCATGGATGACATACTTGTTGCTACCAATACATTTGAGGAGCATGTAGAATCACTCTCCATGTTGTTTGACAGACTAAGAGAAACTGGACTGACTGCACGTCCAACCAAGTGTTATATTGGGTGTAAGGAATTTGAATTCCTTGGTCACACTATTTCTAGAGGTCACATGTCTCCTGATCCAAAGAATATTGAGAAGTTGAAGAAGGCACCCAGACCAAGAACTAAGAAAGATGTAAGGTCATTTGTGTCCTTATGCGGATTTTACCAAAAGTATATATCCAACTTTAACTCTCTGTGTGCACCGTTAACAGACTTAACGAAGAAAGGTCAGCCTGATAATATTCAGTGGAATGCTGAGTGTGAGAACGCTTACACGGACTTAAAGAAAAAACTCACCAGCAAACCCATCCTTGCATTGCCCGATATCACTCAGGAATTTGTATTGCGAACGGATGCAAGTAATATTGGAATAGGAGCAACGCTGTTGCAAAAATCAAAAGCCCTGCCGGAAGAACTTTTACCAGTCGCCTACGCTAGTAGGAAACTAAATTCGGCCGAACTGAACTATTCTACTATAGAGAAAGAATGTTTGGCGGTAGTCTGGTCCATCGAGAAGTTCTCGACCTATTTGTACGGCAAACATTTCATATTACAGAATGACCATCAACCTCTCACATTTTTGGCGGTGTCGAGAAAATTAAATTTCAGATTGCTCAGATGGAGTCTACTTTTAGCTCCATATTCGTTTACAGTGCATTACATTCCTGGTAAAGAAAATGTTGGAGCAGATTTTCTTAGTCGACACCCAACTGAGATAGAACGAGAGTAAGAAGAACATTAACTACGGCAAAGCTTACAGTTGTTAGCTGTAGAAATCTACAGCTTAAAAGAGAGGGAGGCTCTGTCGCATGTTACGCATTGCCTAGTTAAATGTTTGAAGACCGAAAAGTGGGACACCAGTGTTCTGGCCTTAACAAACGAATGCAGGGGTATTTTCCTGTGTGTATCTAGGGCAGCCAATCAGAGAAGGGGTTTCCCACGGTCAGATAGAATGACTTCGGCGTGTGTATAAGGAAGAATAAATCGTCCGAAATCATGGTTAGAATTAGACATCGGGAAGGAGAACGGAATGACAGACAAGGATGAGAATGGTCTCCTTTTGACGGAAATATCTTCATTTATGTAAAGGTACAAGGAAATCAGAAGGGAGTAAGTAGTTGTGAAGAATTTCGCAAGAATAGAGTCCGTGCATTGAGAAATCCTGTGTTTTTCCCATTTATAATTCAATATAAAATCGTTAACACGACAGATATGGGAAAACAACATATGGATATAAAGGTCAACTCATGGAGAACGGAAATATATAACTCCAAAGGCTTGAACTGGGAAAGGTGAAATGCACGAGACCAAGGCTTGAAACACCTCTAGCACAAACCCCCCGAAGTTACAACTTTTTTGGGAAGTTTGCTGGAGTTGCGAGCCTTGTTTCCTGTATGTCCGGTAGCTGCATATATAAGGGCGGAAGGAAATGATTTCAAATTCACTTGTACAGCGAAGCAAGACAGAAGGACAACGGCAGGAGAGAGAGGAACGTGCAGAGGCCAATATCTTGTTATTTGCAGCCAGGCAGTTCTGTTACTCCACTAAAGCAAGTCTTTACTGATCTTAATTAGATCCTGCGAGGGTTCATACTTGTCAACCAAAAGTCAGAGGTCAATGATCAAGAATTGCTCGAGGATCAATGCAAATCGCCCCAGCAGTGCCTGGATTGGTAGAAGCACGACCTACTGAAGCTGTACATCTCATATGAACACTGATTTTAAAAACAGATGAGTGATATTTGTGACAATCGTGCACCCAAGAAGTGATAACTGTCAATCAAAGTTTTATGATGACAATTTGCGTGATAAACTAGTGAAAGTTATAAAGTGAATAAGACAGTGAAGAAGTCTATTACCTAACTAATTGGAAGAGTCTAAAGAAGTGACATTTTAGTGTAACTTGTAAAAACTGTAAGGGTTTTCGCCAATTTGGTTTTTTGTATAAATATAACTTTTGTATCACCAGTCACACACAATCACCACAATTAGATAGATGTAAATAAAGAGGATATAAATTGTATTCACCAGCTTTATTCATTCAATATAGTTGATACTGAGTTTGGTTGAATTTTATTAAGATCACAGGTGGTCACATAGCGGAGGTGGCGCAGTAAGGTCTGACTGTTCTCTGAATATTTTCAGTCCAGATACTTTCACAGCCGTGACTATCGAGTGATACCAGTGTACTTCTCTGTCACTGAGACCTCACACATTCTGGAGAGAATACTATTTCAACTCTAGCACTATCATCTCACACATATAAAACCTTCCGCTACAGTGGACACTTGTTCTATGTGGGGAGAGGCGGTAGCCCTGCCATCAATTGATTCAAAACATGTAGCAGAGGCACTACTTACAATATTCACACGATTAGGATTCCCGCATCAAATATTGACTGATAATGGCCCTCAGTTCAAGGGGAAACTAACGGAAGAGGTTTTTAAGCTATTTCAAGCCAGACACTTTCATTGTAGTCCGTACCATCCGCAAGGGAACGGCCAGGTAGAGAGGTTTAATGGGACTCTCATTTCTATCCTGAGGAAGCTGGCACACGAAAAACAGGATCTGTGGGATCAATTCCTACACGCCGCGTTGTTTGCATATCGGGAGGTACCACATAGTTCAACCGGGATGGCTCCCGCAACTCTGCTATTTGGGAGACCAATAAAAGGTCCATTAGAAGCTTTATTAAGGACCTGGACAGATGAGAAGGCAGAAGAGACTGTTACCTCATCTTATCAATACGTGAACGAACTGACCACTCGTCTGAAAGTTGGATGGAAACTGGCAAATGATAATTTGAGACAAGCCAGGAAGAAACATGCAGCATATTTTAATAGGAAGGCAAAGGACAGAGAACTAGCTGTGGGAGAGAAGGTGCTTCTTCTACTACCCGGCAGCCAGAATAAATTACAAACTGGATGGCAAGGTCCATATACGGTTCTAGAGAAGGTGTCTAGAACCAACTATAAAATTGACAAAAAGGGGAAGGAGAAAGTTTATCATGTAAACCTTTTAAAGAAGTATCTGGACAGACCACTCCAGGAAAGCACCCCCTTACTGACCTTGGCTATCGCAACTCAAATGCAAAAGGAACCACTCACCTCGCATGAATACCCATTACATCCTTGTGAAACAGCGGCACAAGTAAAAGTCAAAAGCACCTGACTAAAAATCAGAGGGAGAGAGTTCAACAGGTTCTGGAGGAACATACATATATATTAACAGATAAACCAGGACATACAAATTTGCTACAGTATGACATGAAACTGGTAGACTCAAACCCAATCTGTATGAGAGCCTATTCTATTCCGTTCGCGAAGGAGAAGACATTGAAGGAAGAAATAGATTATTTGTTGAAGAAGGGGATTATTTATAACAGTGAATCATCTTTTAGCTCCAGTGTCGTTTTGTTGAGGAAACCGTCTGGGGAACACAGACTGTGCATAGATTACAGGAAACTGAATGGTGTCACAGAAGGACAAGTGGATCCATTACCAGACACAAAACAGTTATTTGCCAGATTAAACAAGGCTAAATACTTTTCAAAGGTGGATCTTAGTAAAGGCTATTACCAGATTTCAGTGAAGCCTGAAGTGAGACCTTATTTAGCGTTTAGCACATCGGAAGGACATTATGAATTCAACATGCTACCATTCGGATTGAAAAATGCTCCGAGTGTATTTTCAAGGATGATGCGCAAATTGTTAGATCCCCTGAATAACCCATGTATCACGAATTTCATGCATGATATCTCGTCGCCACTGAGACATTTGAAGAACACATTGACGCTCTAAAATTGTTATTTGATAGGCTTAGGGAGGCGAACTTAACTGCTAGGCCAACAAAATGTTGTATTGGATGCAAAGAGTTGGAATTCTTGGGACACACTGTATGTCAGGGTAACATGATTCCTGATCCCAAGAACTTGGAAAAACTGCAGAGAGCACCTAGATCACAAACAAAAAAGGACGTGCGATCATTCGTGTCGTTATGCGGATTTTAAAAAAATATATCAAAAATTTTAACTCTATTTGTGCTCCTCTGACTGATCTGACTCGCAAGAGACTTCCAGATAAAATTATTTGGACTGCGCAATGTGAATTAGCTTTCCAAGAATTAAAGGAAAAACTCACTAGCAAGCCTATTCTCAAATTGCCTGATTTGAACAGGACTTTGTGGTGAGAACAGATGCAAGTATTGTAGGCCTCGGGGCGGCCTTGTTGCAGAGATCATCTTCACCCGATGGGGAACTGAACCCAGTCGCTTATGCAAGCCGCAAATTGAATAAAGCGGAACAAGGATATTCTACAAGCGAAAAGGAATGTTTAGCGTTAATCTTGTCAATAAAGAAGTTCCAAATCTATCTGTATGGTAGGACTTTTGTGGTCCAGACGGATCATCAGCCCCCTCGTATTCTTATCTCAGGCTAAGCATGAAAACGCAAGATTGTTGAGGTGGTCTTTATTGTTGCAACCTTATTAGTTTATTATCGAATACATCCCAGGGTCATTGAATGTCGGTGCAGATTTCCTCAGTCGGCACCCCTGTGATCAAGATTAGAGTAGTGGCAGGCGTGAGGAGAGATTTTATCTATGTGTATCACTGGATTTGGAACTTGCCGTAGTGCATTTTCTCAGGTGGGGAGATGTGTGATAATTTTACCATGATACAACGTTAAAATATCTCCAAATTTAACGATAAAATGTAGGGTTAAAAATAATGCGTCAGATACTAGGAGACATGCTCGCCCATGCCAGCCTTTTCCTGCCACCATTCAAATTATCTAGTTAGACGTGCAGACGGAACGTTTACCCTTTGTAGACGGGGGGGGGGGAATGAAACGGAGATCAAATAAGGAAAAATATGACTGAACACGTGTTAGAAGTTAGAACGGCAAACAGACGCAATTGGTGGTGAAAGGAAAAAAATTCACGTCACTAGTTGACATAAGTAAGGAAATGGACAAGTAAAGGACCTCAGCTCTTGTTCGAGACAGACATTTCTTTGGCGTTTTTCGATACTTGGTCTTTATTTGAATGCCGCGGCAAAACACATGAGAGAAGGTTCTCGAACAAATTTCAAAAACTAAAGTTGAAAAAAAAAATGTTTTTTCTTAATAATAGAGTTATGAAAATAAAACCTAGCTAGTTTGATAGCCCATCTTGAGCAGAGAAATAATATGCTTTCAATTATACAGACGGATAGATAATAAGGAAGATATTGACAAAAGACTGTATTGTTCATATCAGACGAGCGACTGCACTGTTAACCCATGTCACTAAAAGTTTCGAAAATCTTGGCCTTGAGCATGCAAACGTAAAAATCGAGCTGTAATTAAAGAGAGGGGAAGTGGTGGAGAATTGTGGCTAGAAATAACTTAGGAGGCAGATTCGTGTAGAAATACATGTAAAACCAAGTGTGTTTTTATGAAAAAAAAACAAGTAGAGACAGACGGACTAACAGACCGTAATACATACTTGACTGAGATTTGACTGAAGTGACTTTTTGGTTGTAATTTGAAAGTTAGGGGGGAAGTCGGCGATTGGCCAACGCATTTTATAGTAGCGGGATAGAGATGTGAAATTTTGCCATTTGATATAAGTCTGTTCAGAGACGCAGTTTAAATTAATAGTGGTGTTGATTCCAGAAGAATACAAATATATAGTGGGACGCCATCATACAGCCAGCAGCTCAGCTGAGTTTTGCTAGCAAATTTAACTGTGTTCTCAATTCTGAATTCTGGTAAGAATGAACAATATTTATTTTGTATATTTTAATAATTCGAGTGATTGATACTGCCAAATCATAAAAATGATTACGACAAGTAAGTGTTCGCTCTAGATCCCCAGCCCAAGTTCAGGGTCTAGAGACATACATACAAAGAACATATATAGGAACGCCTAAATAAAACTATGAAAAAAGGATCTAGTGTTGAGATCAGTGGAACATATCACCTATCTTATTCAATAGCAGGAAGCTATTGAATATATCTCAGATGCAATGTAGTCTTGGGGAACTAGTACTATGTGAAACCAACTAGGTAAGATGTGCTGTGTGGTCAGAGAGATCTGACCCAGTCTGTGTGGTGTTGTTGTGTGTAGTGTTGTGTGCAGAAGTGGCTCAGGAGATAGAGTTCTGACACATGACCCAATACTTTTGTTTCAGAATTGTGAGTTTCTGTTTGGCACCAAAGCTGTGTCAAATGCTGTAGTAATATATATACAAGTGTGGACCAGTGCAGTCTACCATTGTGTCAGAACAGTTGCATATTATCCCCCAGCACGGAGAGGAAGGGCCACCAGACTTTTGTACTAGATCGACGCAGGCGAGATAAGTGATATCTGGCCTGCTGGACGTTCACCAACTGATTTTACCAACTAACCCACCAACTAATCCACCATCAATTAAAGACTTACCATTGGGGAAATTAAACTATGTACTCATCCCCTAAATCAATGGACAATGTTTGGTAGTCATAGACTGGGAGTGATGACACCACCCCAACAGCATATCTAGTAATAAGTTCTCCTGGGACTATCTTAATATAATTATTATTAACCAGTCATTTAAAAAAATTAGGTACACATTTTCCATTTTATTATGTCATATGATTATGCATTCCATTTATAACTCCATAATATTTCTTATGTTCTGACCAACTAAACATTTGGTTCAGAACAAAATAAATTTATCAAAAGATTTAAATTTTAAAACTAAAACAGCCTGAGTTAGTTCAGTGTGTTATAAATTGTATTAATATTATTAGACTTCTTAAATATCTGTGTGTGTGTGTGTGTGTGTGTGTAATCTACCACAACACATTACATATCAGTACCCTAGACTTTTAACGTAGCCACATTCATTAGTAAAAAAGATATGTGTGAGGTCGTTAGTAGTAGTAAGAAGAGCCTTCTATAATTCACATCTACATTTATCTCAGGAGCCTTCACAGCTGACCTCATACATCACACTAGGTAACATCAACCATACAATACCATCAAAATCCACTACAGTGCTCATCAACTGCTTGAAAGATGGCTTGAAGATGTTCCGGTCTAGTATGGAATTCTTTAAGCATGTTTATGTGAAAGATCTTTCTTTTCCCTTTTATATCTAAGATGTAGTCAACATCAGAAATGAGTGACAACACTTTATATTGGCCATTCCAAGCAATAAAAGTCTATTTTCTTTCCTTGGAAGCAATACAAAAGCTTCATCGCCAGGTAATAGTTGACGTAGTCGTCTATTACGATTTTGGAACTGGCGTGATCTTGCTTTAGCAGCCTCTGAAGAAGCTGTAGCCAGTTGGCAGGCATCTATAATGTTACGCCGGAGGTTAACGACGTATTCATACGATGACTGGATGTCCTGAGTCATCTCTGAGTCTATGAGTAGGTCCTTAATAAGTGACATGGGACCTCGAGGTTGAGCTCCAAACATAAGCTCAAAAGGCGAGAAACCGGTCTGTTCATTTGCTACCTCACGGTATGCGAACAGTACGGCGGGTAGAACCCTGTCCCAATCTTGAGGATATTTCACTGTAACCTTTCCTAATAACTGCTTTAACGTCCGGTTAAGACGTTCCACCATGCCATTGCTCATCGCATGGTAAACACTACTGAGAGACCTGTCGATATTGAGGCGTTTAATAACAGCAGTCATAGTGTCAGATACAAATTGGGTACCTCGATCTGAAAGACGTTTTCGGGGAAAACCAAGTCTAAAAAAAATCAAGAAGAGGGAATCAGCAACGTCATTAGTGGAGATGTTCTTAAGAGGAATAGCCTCGGGCCATCGAGTGCACATGTCAATACATGTGAGCACATACCTAGCGGACATAACAGGTAAAGGACCGATAATATCAACGGCCATTTTCTCAAAGGGGCGTACAGGTATATCACACGCCTAAATTGGGGTCGTATAATAGGCTCCTCTTGATTTTACCTCTTGACAAATAACGCAAGAGCGACAATATATGGAGGTGTCTGTGGAAATTCCCGGCCAAAAGAAAGAGGACAAAACTCGGGAACGCGTCCTAGAGTAGCCCATATGGCTAGCACAGTGAGAATCATGTGCATGTTGTAAAATGTACAGACGACGTTTTTGGGGAACCATTACCTGATGTCTGATTAAAGATGAATCTTTAAAATTCCTAACTAATACATCATTTTTAAGTGTGTACCACTGTTTTGGTGACACACTATCTTCAACGTAATCATTATCTTTAACTAATCTAAAGAATTTCTTCAAATAGTTGTCTTCTCTTTGAAGTTTGATAAAGAATTGTCTGTCTATATCAGAGTGAACGTGAAAATTGTCCTGAGTTTCAGGATCGGCATCATCATTTTCCTTTGGTGCCTTGGCCTGGGCACGCGTAGTAACTGCAGCAGCAGTTGATAAATTTTGACGTTCCCATTGAAAAATTAGTTCGGGTGATCAATCATTGCTGCCGTGTATCCGGCCAAGTGTGACATCCGCTATTGGACTTATTAACAAACACACTTTAACCTTGCCTGTAAAAAATGGTGAATGAATATCTACCACGGCTGTGGGATAAAATTCCACTGTCCCGCCAAAAGTTACACATTTAACAAAGTCACCCGTTGCATGAGACGGATGTACTAATGACTGTCTCACTCCGACAGTCGTGCAACCAGAATCACGGAGTACTGTAACTTGAGTGCCATTCAATAAGCCTCTATGAAGCTGTAGTACCCCTGTGCCATCATGTGCTGATGAAGCAGTATCTGCTGGGAGCGGATGACAACATTTTAACAATGAAGTCACATTAGACTGGAATAGAGTTTGGCAATCTGGACACTGTGAAGCAGTATCAAAGTCAAACGAACAACATGAAGCTGAATGATTAACAACATTGTTGTCCTGCGCGTTCTCAGGTGTGCTGAGTTGGCATGGTAGTTCGAATATGCATTTTTTCTAGAGCGTGATCTATGTCTCTGATTGTAAAAAGAGTTATTTTGACTCCTGTCATTATTTCCTTGGTTCCTATTGTTGTTTCCTTGATTTCTATAGTCCTGTGACCTATTACGATGTGAGAAATTTTGGTTATTGGGTTCCCAGTTATTCCAATTCTTATTATAGTTACCAAAATTATCCTTCCTTCCCTCTCCTGAGTTTTGTTGGAAATTACCTCTGTTTTGGGGTGAATAGTTCCTATATGGTTGTCTACCTCTATATGGTTGTGAGTTATTGAATTTACTTGGTTTGAAATTCCCATCAAAACTGTGGGATCTTTGTCTATAATTGTTGTGGTTCCAAGTTTTAGCTGCGGCAACAGGTAAAGCTTCCTTAATATGGTTGTTACTGACACAAACTCCCGGATGTGCATTACAATATTGATTACATAATTCCTCCATTGAACTCAAACTCGACGGCTTCCTTTCCTGTAGATATTCTCGCAGTGGTCCACTTACGGAAGACAAGACTTTGTCTCGCAATAACAAGTACTTAAGGCCCTCATAATTCTCTTCAATGCCGGAAAGTTGTATCCATTTATTAAATGTTAGTCGAGTTGCTGCTACAAACTGTGTAAAATCTTTATCAGTTTCAGGAATCATATGTTTGAACTTCATACGATAACCTTCCGCGTCTAACTGATGAAGTTTTAATAATAATATTTTAGCAGCATCATAATTGCGTCTATTCGGCCCGTCCAATTGGCACAGAGCCGTTAAGGATTCACCAGTCATTAAATCCATTAATCTTGTACACCAATGAGACCTATCAAGATTATTTTCTTCACAAACATTTTCATAGCGTTGTAAGAAGGACGAAATGTCGTCTATTTCTGGCTTAAACCCAGGCAAACGAAATTTAACAAACCCGCTATCGTGGTTGCTAGAGGAACCTCTATGTTCAGAGTCATCATTTTGTCTACTCTGATGTTGCACTTTTTGTTCTTCAATACGTAAAGTCGCCATTTTTTCTTCATGTGCAAGTTTTGCTGCTTCAGCAGCTTGTTTCAACTTTTTCTCCTCTACCTGTAATTACTGTTCTGCAATCCTTTTGTTCTCTTCTGCAAGTAGCTCTGCTTTTCTGAGCTCTCGCTCCTCATACCGTGCATCTCTTTGTCTTTTATTTTCAAGGGCTTCTTGATTTTCTTTGGCATTGAATTCCGCTTTGGCAAAGTCCATTAATTCCTTCGCTTTGTTACCATATTCTTGGCCCATAGTAATATATTCCTGATACTCCATTATTTACTTCTTCAGTATCTTACTATCAATATTATATATTATGTAATAAATGTATCTCGATTAGTCCGTCAATACCAATTCACTAACTTTGTGCTTTGCAATATTATCAATGCAAATAGATTCTTAATATTACTAATCAATAACAAAATAGTATAGTATGACAGATCAACAGTAGTAAAGATACGAGGGAAACGAGAAAGAGAGGAGAAAAAATGTAATGTACAAGAATAGAATTGATGGAACTAAACAAAAATACAAGTAAAAGTGATCAAGACAATGTAATAATAGCAGCAAGTAAACGAAACAGAATGCAAATTGGAAACTAAGGAGAAATAACAAATAGAACAGACTTACTGCTTAAAACAAAACAAAAAACAGGACAGGACCTGTAACAATATATATAAATGTAAACAAGTGATAGAAGGTTAGACTAGCATTACGAACAGAATGGTTATCAACTAAGGAGAAGAAAAAAAAAACCAACACACTACAAAAACTGATAACTAAAAAGACGGGGCAGCACACCTAACAAATTAGGTCACACTAAACAGGCAGTGAACCACGTCGGTGAGTAAACTCAGGCCGGAAATTTCACTGCTTGAGAAATGTAAGCAAAACCTATAGAAATATCTGCTGAGCTTTCATTTTACAATGACATGTGTCGCTAACAACAGATTTGTATAAAGACATAGAACAAGAAAACTAATAACACAGATGTAACAAAAAGGCTTACACCACGGCAAAGACACCAGAGTGTATTAACAGGCACTTATCTTATCGTAATCCGATCAGATGCAAGTCCGGAAAAAGGTGTCAACACTGGAAAACGCTATCCCTGAATACAAGTGAAGCACGGATAAAATGTAAATAGTATACGGTCTCAATCAGATGGGCATCATGAACTGTGTAGATCTTGAAACGTTGTGTTGACTTGGTACAAAATAACTTGACATCGCCGTGGCAGGACTTGAAACTTGAAAGAATCTTATAAACGTTATGATGTAGACTGGAACACAAAATAAACTTGGAAACTGGTTGGCTTGAAATTGTAATCTTGAACGTTACAGCGAACAATAGGACATTGAAACTGGAACATTGGATATGCGCAGTGGCAAAGTTCGTTATCCAACTGGATCCGCTGGCAATGACTGAGTTCATGAGGTGGTGTGTTTACAATACCACGCTAAACAGAGGTGACGATCGAATATACAGATTAAATGGCAGCTGTAGATTTGCAAAGTACGAAGGTATACTTGCTTATGTGAATTTGAAAACCATTCCCTGATGAAAGTATCGATCCAAAACCATAAGGCCCACCAAATTATATGGTGTTACGGTGGGATATATTAGAGGATCATGCATATATACGCGAATGATAGCAGGTGTTCATTCAGGACATTATGGTCAGTACACATAACAAAGCCGGTAGGTGAATAGGTCCACGGGAAAACATGGTTGACATTTAATACATAAAGTCACTTCACAATAGTATCCATCAACACATCAAAAGTACATAGCAATGGATAAGCGTAGTAGATTATCCCTCGTCCGTCAATAAGTTTCAAACGTTAGACATCTTTACGTGGCATATAATATAATAATGATGCGCTACTCTAATCTCCACTCAATCCTGGCCGTTGTACTAAAGGTTTGGGCAATCCACGAAAACCAAAGTAATGCGGCAGAAGAAATCAGGGCAAACCAAATATTAGTTGCCTCATATCTCAAAGTTACACTTGTAGTAAATTATGGTATGAACTTCTAGATAAGTTCGTGAACCATCTTACACATAACGTGGCGGCCTCATAAAAATCAATAATGCCACAATGGATATATTCATATCACGCTCCATTATCCCGGAGCTCGAAAAATTGCATCCCTCTTGGACGCAAACACAAAGACGGAAGCCCAATTAATTTACACACTGAACCACACGACATGTGACCGAAACGTCACTAGTTGACCGTCGCTCAACACGAGTGAACGCATCGCTCACCACGCGTGGACGCTTCGTGCAAACCGTAGTTTGACTACAGGCGAACACAATTCCTCACATAAAAATGGAAATGTGCTAACGTCACACTATTTTATCTGCATCTCAAATCTATCCTTAACACTGCTGTATGAGGCCTAGGAAGGACTTTGTTTCAGGTAAGTAGCTCAGTGATGGGCTACTCTTCAAGTTTCAAACATCTAATTAACCCACCTACGAATAGACTATGTGATAATGAACACACTGTATATAGAAGACATTTGACAGTCATATGAGTCATAAAGTAACATTAATATTTATCTTTTCAAGAGAGCACATAAATAGAGACAGATTCCATAATTAAGCAGCAAGAAAACAGTGAATAGGAACTATATTAGTTTAAGACATTAACTGTAAATGGGTTATGTATATATGAAAGTGACCCATAATTTTATTTTGCATTCAATTGAATTTTTTTTGAAAAATTAACATAGAACACAGAAGAAAAGATCGTGTATATAAATAAATTAGAAATTGTACCCAGTCTTCAGTGAATTATTTGAATTTGGTTTAAAATTCTTATTGTGAAGTTAATTACCCTTAGCAGAGTCATTATCTAAGGTTAGTCTGGAGAGACGCCCATATGTTTCCAAGATAGTACAGTACCATCTCATCTAGGAACCTATACAGCTTGACTATACCTTTGATGTCGATACACCATTACTCTTTTCAGAGAATGGGGTATTTCTTGTAAGACCAGTCTCTTATCTGGCACTATCCTGGTATCATCTGATACATCTATTTGTCCAGGACAAAATCATCATCATTATATCTTTTCTCTCGTTACAACATCGTCCATGAGGAGTGTGAAACTATACTACTGGACAAAAGTTAAGGGCCATCAAGAAAAACTCCACTATGGACCAATTAAATACAACCAGGAGTAAACAATTTATTACAAAATAAAGTTGATTCATCCGTGGAAAAGATCTGTCAAGTGTTTTTTTAATAATGTGTGACTTACTAACAACAAGATATTCAACTCACTTTTTTCACCTTTTGAACTAGTGGGGCGTGTTGCAAAAACCGCGAGTTTTTGCAGCAACAATGGCAATTTTCACGTGCGGGTTAAAGTGACCCAGTTTTTGGACATTTAAAAAACAATTTACCTAGTGCACACAGAAATGCATAAGATGCTGAACAACAAAATTGAAGGTCTAACGTTCAACAGCAAAAGTTCAACTTAATTGAACATTGAGCCATCGCGTCGCTCTTCAACGAGGTGTACCCTAGAGAAGTTATCTCACCTAAACTCTGTTTCATTTAAATAGACGATATGGGAGTCGCGCTGGTGTAATGGTTACCACACTGCGATGGCGATCAGTTCTTCAAGGTTCAAGCCCGGGCGTGTGCATTTGAAGAAGTGTCATCGACCAGGATTTAGACTTAAGGGGTTTCCCTACAGTGAAAACTAACTTTTGTTCTAATAACATTTTCAAACTTTTTATGTGCTCAATAGACACAGTGTATGTTCATGAACCAAATTCCACAGTTTATTTTGATAAAAAACATGTGGTTACCATGGTAACAAAAAAAAACATCCGCCATATTGGATTTTCACCACTTTTCGAGAGCTAAAAACTTATGTTTCCCATTGACCAAACTTTATCAAATTGCACACACATGTTGTGACTGACAATTAAAACAATTTGTCACATGCTTTTTTTGATAAGTTTAAAATTCTATTTTTAATGATTTTTAAACAAAATTACACTTTATTTGTATAAAAAAAATGAAAAAAAAATATTTAAAAAAATATATCAAAGCAAATTACTAAAATATCAAAAAAGCATGTGATAATATAAAGGTACATATGTGTTCTACATGCATGCCAAATTTCAGACTGATCTATTAGATAGTTTGTAAAAAATAACATTTTTTGTTAATAAAATGTTAGTTTTGAGAAAAATGCATTTTAGTCACCGAGTTACTTGTCTTGTCCAATATACTCCATTCTGGGAGGCTGAATGTGTTTAAAATTGTCCAGCACTATATGCTGCACCTCCTTCAGCTTCCTGCGGCTGCTCCTCTTGCCTTTATCTTGCCTAATTTTTCTTCTTTCCTTCTACATGGTAACCAAAAAAAAAAACCACCGCCATATTGGGTTTTTCACCAACTTTCAAGAGCAAAAACTTATGTTTCCCATTGACCAAACTTTATCAAATTGCACACACATGTTGTGACTGACAATTAAAACAATTTGTCACATGCTTTTTTTGATAAGTTTAAAATTCTATTTTTAATGATTTAAAAAAAAATGCACCTTATTTGTATGAAAAAAATGAAAAAAAAAATTTTAAAAAAATATATCAAAGCATGTGTTAATTTAAAGGTATATACGTGTACTACATGCATGCCAAATTTCAGACTGATCTATTGGATAGTTTGTAAAAAAAAAACATTTTTTGTTAATAAAATGTTAGTTTTGAGAAAAATGCATTTTAGTCATCGAGTGACTTGTCTTGTCCAATATACTCCATTCTGGGGGGCTGAATGTGTTTAAAATTGTCCAGCACTATATGCTGCCCCTCCTTCAGCTTCCTGCAGCTTCTCCTCTCGCTTTGTCTTGCCTAATTTTTCTTCTTTTCTTCTAACTTGGTAATCAAAAAAAAAAACAAAACCGCTATATTGGGTTTTTCACCAATTTTCAAGAACAAAAATTTGTTTCCCATTGACCAAACTTTATCAAATTGCACCCACATGTTGTGACTGAAAATTAAAACAATTTTACTCATGATTATTTTAATAAGTTTAAAATTCTATTTTTAATGATTTAAAAAAAAAAAAACTATATTTGTATGAAAAAAATTTTTTTAAATATTTTTTTTTAATTTATAAAAGAAAATTACCAAAATATCAAAAATGCAGATGTGTTACTTTAAAGATATAGATGTGTACTACTCATGATTATTTTTATAAGTTTTAAATTATATTTTTAATGATTTAAAAAAAAAAACTATATTTGTGTGAAAAAATATTTTTTTAAATATTTTTAAAAAATTTATAAAAGAAAATTACCAAAATATCAAAAATGCAGATGTGTTTTTTTTAAAGATATAGATGTGTACTACATACATGCCAAATTTGAGACTCCTCTGTTTGATAGTTTTAGTGAGAAATCGTGCATTTTCGGCACAAATTTGAAAATCATAGCATGGGGGTGGTGCCGACAATATGCTTTTTGATACATCAAATGCATTTTTTATGTTATAAAACCTTGCTCAATCGATTCCTCGATGATTATTTAATAAAATAAGCTCAAAAGTAAAAAATCTATATTTTGTACGTAAAATCCAGTTTTCATAGTAGTGGACCTCCTTAATAACCTGAACGGCTCCTGAGATAAACCCTCTGTGGATGGGAAGGAGCGAAACTTCTGACCGGGTTGGAAGGAAAGTCCACAGGCTCCCCAGCCTTGCAAAGAAGGGCTGAAAGCCCAAGTGCCTATGGTTAAGAAAAAATAAATAAATAAACGATGTTGCAGATAAACTGTCCATGCGTATCTCTATGGCTCTCCATGCTGACGATTATGCGGCCTGGTGTGCCACATAACACTTGTTTACTGCAAAGTTCAGGATGCAGGCAGCACTAAATACCGTTTGTAATTGAGCAACGTACTGGGGAGTACAAACTGACCTCTCAAAGACTGTAGCATCCTGCTTCTCGCTGTAAAATTTCCAAGAAACGGTCAAATTGCAAGTAAAAGGGAGTGAACGTCCATATGAAGAAAGTCAAATAGACCGGAATGGAACTGTTAATTGATTATGATAAGCCAAACTACTGCCATGAAAAATATATATATCACAAAAGTTATTGAAATAAGAAAGAAAGGCCACCTGGACCTCCGACGACTAAATACTTTTGCTCAGGAGATGATTGAAGGAACGTGTACAGCCAAGAAATCGAACCATGTATAAACAAATGGATCCGCAGAGGGGGCAGTAAAGAATGGTGTCAGATTTATAGATTAGAGGATCATCCGTAAGGTCTTTCCTACCAGAAAGATCTCCGATTTCAAGGAAGAAGCAATGTCACTAAGGCAAGCTTTGAGAATTCTCACTTTAGCAAATCAGCAGCAACCAGCTAAAATGGTAATCCTTATTGACAATAGATCACTATTAGAGCAATACAGAACTTCAGAAATAAAAACATAATGCAAGAGATAAAAAAACGTAAAGGATCTCGTTACACGCCCATTGAGGCATATTGGGAATATGGTGTTAGGCATATCGGCACACTAATGGTCATATGGTAAGCATCACGCCGGCCGCCTTAACCTTATCAGAGTTGCTCTGGCACCCAATTCTTGAGGCTGGGTCGACAATGGAGCCGTTTGCAGTCTAAAAAAGTCCACATCAACTGGGGATCGAACCATGGACCATCGAGCTAGGAAGCCAGTACACTTTATGTTGCATGAGATCAGATCTGTCCTTAACATCATCCAAAGGCCGTCAACCATTCCCTGTCAGTGGTTACCCTCCCATTGGAAATCAACGGAAATGACAGCGCAGATGCTTTATCTAGAAGTGGCAGTAAACTAAATCAGTTCGGACACCAACTGTCTTATCGAGAAGCTAAAACATCGTCAACAACAAGTAGAAATTCCTGTAGAAAAAGGAAAGTGATATATACAAGAGAAATGAGCCAATCCACCAGCTTAATGGACACCAGCAGACCATCATTTTCTGCCAGACTACTGGATACTGTAGCAACATTGGTATCAATACCTTTGGGCTCGATTCTAGCAGTGCAATTTTATTGTTAAATGAAACACCGCGAGGCCACGGCCCTAGCAGAGACAAAATATGCCTAGGAAATATGGACGATATACAGAAACATTTTTTGTGTTATTGGTGACATCGTTCGAATGGAATTATATCAAACAGGGTCTATGAAAAGTGATAAATCTGTCACCTTTGATTCCATTATGAAACAGTGTATGTTTATGTATAAATAGCAATGCAAGGAGTGCAGTATTTGCTTAGTAAATTGCAGATGTTTGTGTCAACACGTAAGCTGATAAGACGTTAGTAAACTTCTGTAAAGCCTAGTAAGTAGTAAGATGGACAGAATGTATTGAGAAATATATGGATAGAAAGCTCGACGTCATCTGAATAAAACGAGATATAGATGAAAACGATAGAGTGTGTATAGTAAGAGAACGAAGCAGGGATAGAGAGACCCAAAAATACAACTGACCACAATGTATCAGTTTTGGCCAAGAAATTTTGTCAGCGAAAGCTTCTGACGTCATGCTCTGGAGGGGGTCTGCTATTGGACTATATATACAAGAGTTAAATTTGAATTTGGACACACACACACACACAAGCTAAGTTATTATATGCACTCGGACAGCGGATAGAGCTGATCACAACTGTTTTGCATTCCGTAACTGTGGGCAGCCTACCTGAATCAAGTATTGTCCAGTGTATTTCTGAAAGGCTAGAAGGTGAGTAGGACTTCAAAATTAATTGTGTATGTAATGTCATATTCTTTGTCTCCTGACGGACCGTTAAATAATTTTATTCTTTGTCTCCTCACAGAACTCTGACGACTTCACGTGACCAAACATGTACCATCAGAAATCTCCTTTACGTTGTTTGCAACAGTTTTATTGTTGACGAGAATGTTGCTCCATGTTATTATAAACTGACATCTGGTCGCAGCTTCTTTCTTTAATTTCAGTTTTAAAACTGCAGTCAGATGATATAACAGATCCAGTGTTCGTGTTAGGGAGAAACTGTAACGTCCAAAGGAAACAATAAAAGTGACTTTTTAAAAAAAAACATTTGATGAGAAAGTGAAATAAAAAAAAACACTACAAGTACGGTGGATCTGGCTGGTTCTTTGTGCAGGCTAATAATGGAATTGAATAACACTGGGACACATAATTCAACAGTAAGTATAGGCTACACAAGTGTACATTACTGGACAACCTTGGTCAGTAAAACCCAAAGACAGGTAGACATTGACAAGGTTTTGAAAGAAGGGCTTCTGAAGAAACTGAGAAATTGTAGAGTGAATGGTAAGATGAGTAGTATACAATGTACGCTACGGTTAGTATTGTGGAGGAGCGATGGAGGAGCTACGGAGGAGCGATGGAGGAGCTATGGAGGAGCCGATGGCGCGTGACATTTTATATAAGGAAAATGTGGTGGCGCTTTGTGGTGGCGCGTGACTTTTTATATAGCGATATATTTAGATAACAGGAAGTAGACAACAAGAAGACGATGTTACAACAAGAAGACGATATATTTAGATGATATATTTAGACAACAGGAAGACTTTTAGATAACAAGAAGATGCTGTTACAACAGGAAGGGGATATATTTAGACGCTATATTTAGACAACAGGAAGACGCTATATTTAGATAACAAGAAGACGATGTTACAGCAAGAAGACGATATATTTAGACATACAAAAAGTAGACATACAGGACATCAGGAAGAGGATATATTTAGACGATATATTTAGACAAGAAGACGATATATTTAGATAACAGTTAGACGATATATATTTAGACATACAATAAGTAGACATACAGAACATCAGGAAGAGGATATATTTAGACAATATATTTAGATAATGGTGTTGATTATTTAGATAACAAGAAGACGATTTTTATAGACATATATTTAGATAACAGGAAGAGGATATATTTAGACTATATATTTAGATATACAAACAGTAGACATACAGGACAACAGTTAGACGATATATTTAGACTTGAGATGATATATTTAGATAACAGTTAGATGATGTTACAACAAGAAGACGATATATTTAGATGATATATTTAGATAACAGGAAGTAGACAACAAGAAGGCGCTTTATTTAGATAACAAGAAGACGATATATTTAGATAACAAGAAGACTTTTAGATGATATATTTAGACAACAGGAAGACGATATATTTAGATAACAAGAAGATGATGTTACAACAGGAAGGGGATATATTTAGACATATATTTAGACTTGAGACGATATTTATTTTTACAACAGATATACGAACAGTTATATATATAGGTAACAAAAATGAATGTTAGTTAATATATTTTATTTTTCAAATAATATCGAGTTAAAGTACAAGTCTCAGCCGTTTGGTAGGTTTCTTCTTCGTCTTCGGTGGTGGATTGGTGACATCGGGCAGGTGGTTGTCTGTGGTGGTTGTACAAGGGTTAGGAAACCAACTCAGTTCTGGTGATACTGGACAGCTAGAGTTAATGTATTCGTCAAATGTGTTACTGGCGGAGTTAGTAGGTGTCTGCTTCTTCGGTGGTAGATTGGTGACATCGGCCAGGTGGTTGACTGTGGTGGTTGTACAAGGGTTAGGAAACCAACTCGGTTCTGGTGATATTGGACAAGTAGAGTTCATGTATTCGTCAAACGTGTTACTGGGGGAGTTGGTAGGTGTCTGTTTCTTTGGTGGTGGATTAGAGACATCGGCCAGGTGATTGTCTGTGGTGGTTGTACAAGGGTTAGGAAAGTGTTGATGACGAAAGCAGCCGTCTGGTTCGGATCGATGCGTAGAGGTAATTGGTCACGAGCTAAAACTTTAACGAGCCCAGTTCGTTTAACAGATATATCTGACAGGAGGATGGTCCATATCTCGTCTGTATTCATCGTTTAAGTGGTGTTGTCTGTCAAAACTTGGCGCGATTTCGAAAAATTTTTATAGAGAAAAAGGTTTATTGTTCTTGTGCCCATGTCTTTTACTGGTGTTTTTATTCTGGTTGATGTTGTTGTCGAGCCGCGCGGCGATGAATATATCGCAACATGGTTCTCCTTATTACCTCTACGGTTAGATCGACAAGATGGTCATATGGGACCACCCGTAGGAGGACGGCCTCTAGGTGTATATTAATCAGATCCTCGAGCGTTGCTGTCAGGCAGGAATGGGCTTCCTGATTCGGCTGTTCATCCAGACATCCTTCACAATACAGAGACCGATTCGCTTGGAGGTAACTTAAGATCGAGGTCAGAATATTCCGACGACGTGAAGACATCTGTAAAAAAATGAAAAATAAAAAGGAGAAAGTTACTATAAAAAATAGGTGTATATAGCTATGGATAAGGAGAAGATATGATAGACCCCAAGTATTCAAAAATATGACAGGGAATATCCGTTGTTGGGTAAATATAATTACATATTGATGTACACGGGTAGTTGTATCTTAATTATTGTGTATCAGAATTAATAACGATACTCATGTCAATACCCATTTAGTGATATGTAAATTTGGACTTTTGTTCCTGTCATGTTCTGTATGGTTTGCTGCTCCCTCCTTAATGTGTGTGTGTGATCGTGTGCGCGCGCGTGTGTGTGTGTGTGTGCGCGCGCATGTGTCTGTTGTTTTGCTTCAAGCTTATCCCGCCCCCGGCCGGTAATGTGGTTTGCGTTATGTTCGATTTATTTGATCATATTGTGCTACAAATATATGGTCTATACGAGTTATCTTTTACTCTTGTTAAATACTATTCCTCTATATTTATTTTATACCCACCATCGAAATGACTTACAATTAGTATTTATGCTCTATCTATCTCCACAGCTAAATTAACACATAACAAGTTATTAATTATCTTTAGATACCAAGAGTTAAAAGCTAGACATATCACGCTGGCACATGTGAATTAAGGGGCTGAACTACAGTGAAAACTAACTTTTGTTCTAATAACATTTTCAAACTTTTTATGTGCTCAATAGACACAGTGTATGTCCATGAACCAAATTCTACAGTTTATTTTATTAAAAAACATGTGGTTACCATGGTAACCAAAACAAACTTCCGCCATTTTGGATTTTCACAAATTTTCGAGAGCTAAAAACTCATGTTTCCCAATGACCAAACTTTATCAAATTGCACACACATGTTGTGACTGACAATTAAAACAATTTATCATAGGCTTTTTGTGATAAATTTAAAATTCTATTTTTAATGATTTTTTTAAAAAATACACTATATTTGTATAAAAAACAATAAAAAAAATATTTAAAAAAGTATATCAAAGCAAATTACCAAAATATCAAAAAAAGCCCTTGTCAATTTAAAGGTATATATGTGTCCTACTGACTTAGGCATATTAAACAACATTAAGTGCGAAAACAGGGAACTCGGAAATGCAGCAATATTACGGGAAGAAGTGGAAGAGGCTATATGTTCGATGAAAGGAGGGAAGTCACCGGGTGTGGATAATATCCCAGCAGAGCTCTTGAAATATGGAGGACCAGATATAGTAAAAATCATGACAACAATTTGCCAGAAGATATGGAGTAAAAAAAAATGGCCAAAAGAATGGACGCAGTCATTAGTAATACCGCTTCCAAAGAAAGGAAATCTAAAAATGTGCAAGAACTACAGAACCATTAGCCTTATTAGTCATCCAAGTAAGGTGATGTTAAGGATACTTTTGAACAGAATAAAACAGAAATCAGAAGAAATCTTGTCAGAGGAACAGGCTGGCTTTAGACCAAAAAGAAGTACCTCAGAACAAATCTTCAATATTAGATTACTTATCGAAAAACATCTCCAACATCAACACGATTTATACCATAACTTCATCGATTTCACAAAAGCCTTCGATCGAGTCTGGCATGAAGGCTTATGGCAAGTAATGAGAAAATTCAATTTTGATACCAACATCATAGATATCATTGAAGCACTATACAAGGACGCAAGCAGTGCTGTTTTTGCAAGCAACGACATTGGAGAATTTTTCAAAACAACTGTAGGAGTTCGGCAGGGATGTATCCTGTCCCCAGTGCTCTTTAATATTTATCTAGAACATATTATGCAGGAGGCTCTCTACGATTATAAATCAACCATATCGATTGGAGGCCGACCTCTGTGCAACCTACGTTTTGCTGATGATATTGATCTGATAGCTGGATCAGAATCAGAACTTCAAGACCTTACCTCTAGACTGGAGAAAGTAACAAGAACGTATGGGATGGAAATTAATATAGAAAAAAGCAAGATATTGGTGAATAGCCATAAGAAACATGTTCCGACCAACAATACGTTAAATGGGCAAACGTTAGAAGAAGTTAACACCTTTAAATATCTCGGGTCCACTATATGCAGTGATGGAAGATCAATTAAAGAAATCAAGACAAGACTTGAGATGGCCTCAGCTGCCATGACAAGGTTGAATGTGATCTGGAAAAGTAACATCAGTTTTCCTGTGAAGATCAAATTATACAAATCACTTGTATTATCTATTCTCTTGTATGGGTGTGAGAGCTGGACACTCACTGCAGATACGGAGCGAAGGATTCAGGCTTTCGAGCATAAATGTTATAGAAGAATTTTGCGCATTTGCTATAAAGAGCACAAAACAAATGTCTATGTTAGAGAGAAGATAAACACCTATGCAGGCCACCAAGAACCACTTTTGTCAACAGTGAAACGTCGAAAGCTTGCCTGGTTTGGGCATGTAACTCGTCATGACTCCCTTTCGAAAACGATCCTTCAGGGAACAGTCGAAGGTAAACGGAGAAGAGGAAGGCAGAGAAAATCCTGGGTTGATAACATCAAAGAATGGGCAGGACACGGTTTTTCCACACTTGTACGCATTGCTGAGGATAGAGAGCAGTGGAGGACCCTGTCTGCTGATGCTTCCACCATGGCACCCCTACGACCCATGACCGGTTACGGGCTGAGATGATGATGATGTGTCCTACATGCATGCCAAATTTCAGATTGTTCTGTTAGATAGTTTGTAAAAAATAACATTTTATGTTAATAAAATGTTAATTTTGAGAAAAATGCATTTTAGTCACCGAGTGAATTGTCTTGTCCAAAATACTCCATTCTGGAGGGCTGAATGTGTTTAAAATTGTCCAGCACTATATGCTGCACCTCCTTCAGCTTCCTGCAGCTCCTCCTCTCGCCTTTATCTTGCCTAATTTTTCTTCTTTCCTTCTACATGGTAACCAAAAAAAAAACATCCGCCATTTTGGATTTTCACCTATTTTCGAGAGCTAAAAAATTATGTTTCCCATTGACCAAACTTTATCAAATTGCACACACATGTCGTGACTGACAATTAAAACAATTTGCCATAGGTTTTTTTGATAAGTTTAAAATTCTATTTTTAATGATTATTTTTTAAAATACACTATATTTGTATGAAAAACAATGAAAAAAAATATATAAAAAAATATATCAAAGCAAATTACCAAAATATCAAAAAAGCCCTTGTCAGTTTAAAGGTATATATGTGTCCTACATGCATGCCAAATTTCAGACTGATCTATTAGATAGTTTGTAAAAAAATAACATTTTTTGTTAATAAACTGTTAGTTTTGAGAATAATGCATTTTAGTCACCTAGTGACTTGTCTTGTCCAATATACTCCATTCTGGGGGGGCTGAATGTGTTTAAAATTGTCCAGCACTATATGCTGCACCTCCTTCAGCTTCCTGCAGCTCCTCCTCTCGCCTTTGTCTTGCCTAATTTTTCTTCTGTCCTTCTATCATGGTAACCAAAAAAAAACAACCGCTATATTGGGTTTTTCACCAATTTTCAAGAGCAAAAATCTTTTTTCCCATTGACCAAACTTTATCAAATTGGAACCCACATGTTGTGACTGACAATTAAAACAATTTTACTCATGATTATTTTGATAAGTTTAAAATTCTATTTTTAATGATTTAAAAAAAAAAAGCTATATTTGTATGAAAGAATATTTTTTCAAATATTTTTTTAAAATTTATAAAAGAAAATTACCAAAATATCAAAAATGCAGATGTGTTACTTTAATGATATAGATGTGTACTACTCATGATTATTTTGATAAGTTTAAAATTCTATTTTTAATGATTAAAAAAAAAAAAAACTATATTTGTGTGAAAAAATAAAAAAAAATTTTTTTTAATTTATAAAAGAAAATTACCAAAATATCAATAATGCAGATGTGTTACTTTAAAGATATAGATGTGTACTACATGCATGCCAAATTTGAGACTCCTCTGTTAGATAGTTTTAGAGAGAAATCGTGCATTTTCGGCACAAATTTGAAAATCATAGCATGGGGTAGTGCCGGCAATATGCTTTTTGATACATCAAATGCATTTTTTATGTTATAAAACCTTGCTCAATCGATTCCTCGTTGATTATTTAATAAAATAAGCTCAAAAGTAAAAAATCGATATTTTGTACGTAAAATCCAGTTTTCATTGTAGTGGAGCCCCTTAAATTTAAGTATGCTTGCGCGCGCGCTCACCCATGAAAAAGCGGCAATATCGAGTCGCGTGGCAGTAACATGAGTCTTCAAATTATCGGGAACACGAACGCCGCACCCGATTTCTCCCCCTTGTCAAACAAATTTCTTCCCCGTGACAAACAAATTTCTCCCCTTGTCATAAGAGTTGGTAATCAAAGTTTGACTTCTTACAAATTATTGAGGCCCTAGAGATCTTTTGTAGATAAGGGTTGTACCGCGATGATATGACAATATCAAAGAAGGTGTTCATTATAACGAACATAGTTGTCACCGCATTGATCCTCAAATAGACTTTCCGCGTACCATATTTTGAGAGTCATCGTTCGTATGTCTTTCTTTTATTCAGCTGATAATAGCATTCGGGTTCTTTAGCCCTAAGAATTAGACACCCGATTCTGGTTAACTTTAAAGTGAGATATTCTAACAGAACCTTTAACTACAAACCTAGGCATTTTACAAGCTGTAGCTCCCACCATTTTGTGGATCCAACATAATTTATTTCGTGTCTACATTACAACCAAGTTGTATATTTCAAAACCAAACAACAACCACCGCTCACCCCCTTCTACGCGAACCCAGCTTAGAACACATGGATAATCGATAAGAAGCCGTCGTTTGTCGTGTTACCATGTGGGATATGTTAATTTACTATCGATCCGGTGATATCGCGGTCTTGATTACAAAGCACGTGAAAAACATCCAAGGCGAGTTGTCTTTTTTGGTTTGTAACTAAGAAAAAAATTTAAACAAGAAAATAGAAATATTGTGCACACCACACAAGGGTCAAAATTGGTTTATATATATATATATATATATATATATATATATATATATATATATATATATATATATATATATATATATATATATCATATATAGTCTGTTGTAGAAAATACCTACCACGCTCTTACATGCTCTCTGTCTGGATGTGGATAACATGGGTGTGCAGACCACTGTTCCCCACTGTTTGTGTCTCTACCATGAATTGAAAATACGGTGTCATATACGGCAGACAAATGGTTATTTCAGACATGTGTAGCCCCGATATCACCCTCAGATAGCGCATGTCATAGAAGAACGATAAAACCGCTATTGCCAAGATGTGATAGTTGTACGTTAACAAGTTCTCGTCGCATAATGAAAGATTACACAGTGTAATTATTTGTTCCATCTCTACCTCTGTAACAGGGACATTTGCCGCTAAGCTGATAATCCCGAGATAGATTTCTACCCACGATAACATTGTCATCGGATTCACTGTGAATTTTATTGTTTTTAGTATACGTCGTTCTAGACTGATAAGTTCAGTCGGGGTACGCATGTTGCAATATAAAGCCAATAACTCGCGCACCATAAACACATACCATTCTTCAACCTTGCTAGCTATGAAGAGACAGGTTAAGCCGACAAACTGAAAGTTTTCTATGTTTAGTTGTTCTTTACTCCCATAATGTTCTAAAAGAGTGATAGTTAACTGAAATGTTTGTTTCTGACATTTATAAGCACCACAAACGGCTGAAATCCATTCTAGTAATATAACTCTCGCTCTGTTACTAATGTCACCCGGTATAAAAACAAATCTGGGGGTCTCAGGAATTACTTCTAGCATCCCCTTTAACTCCGTTAACTTAAAACCTATGTTATGATATCCGACACTAAAGCTCGCTGCCATTTTTTTTAAAAACTCACTTTTTTTCTTAAAGAAATATGTAGGCTCGGTTTTGCTGTTGTGGGGCACTTAGTCGGTTGTATTTATATATAACGAGAGATGCAATAGTATCTTGGTGAGTCATATTCGTATCTTTGTGGAGGGTACTGAAGCACGATCTTAATTAAGACCAGCTGTCGTTAGATAATTCCACGTGTAAAACATCGTGAGCACTTTGTTCTTTGTGTGTATGTCTCATTGTCACCGCTCAATCGTAAATACCATCTGCCCTCCCCGGTACCAGAAACCGAATAATTGTCATGCCCGCTCAAACAAAGCCAAAAGCCAATTTCATTCATATAAGATCGAATGACAGATGTACGCGCACGTGCATGTAATAATTTCAGAGATCTGCACGTACGGGGTTGTGAACAAATAACGGAATCGATATGCAATTTCATTACGGGCATGTTTAATTAGTAGCAGATGTTGCTAAAAAGTCATATTCCATTGTCGAAAAATGACTTATTTTACACAGCTGTTCCCCACACGTGTCCAAATATTCAGAACCCACGTCTTTGTTACAATGCTCGATTATCGAGAATGTTATTACACGAACTGTAATTACACACATCTGTTCACGCATATTTGGTCGAAGACAAGTTCGAGCAAACTTTTGAACAAAATAGAAATGTCCGTTAGTGTTGTATGTAAAAATATATATATATTGTCTGTGTGAAAAGTGTATAACTTAACACTTTTAAAAACAAAATTAAAAAAAAAAACAAATCTTTAATATTGTTATACTGTGTTGACGAAGAATAACAACCGGTTATATTTGTTGTCAATGTTTCACGTGATTGTGTGACTGAGTAACGGATGGTTTGAAACATTGTGTTTATGTTTTTAAGGTGATTCTCACGTTGTTGAAAACACAGTGATTCTCATGATTTTTAGCACGATTCTCACGTTGTTGAAAAGGGGTTCTCACATTGTGTCTTAGATATAAAATAACTGTCTGTAAGTGTAAGTTATCATTGTTAGCTATGGATCCGCGTTGGTCTCATCCGTTCACGGGTTTGGTTTCAGGGCCAACTGGTAGTGGTAAATCTGTTTTTGTACAGCGTTTCTTAACACATATTCGAGATATGATGACACCTACCCCCGACGAGATTTTATGGTATTATGGGGAATACCAACCCCTATACAATTCGATGCCTGGCGTTCAGTTTATTGAAGGACTACCGGACAGTGAGCAGTGGAAAGGTGATTGTTGCTGTCATTTTCGACGGAGTCATCTGTCAAGTTATTTGCTTATGTTTGTATCATAAGTATAATTGTGTCTTTACCTGCGATGTCAGGTTGATTAGGGGTTGTCTTCCCTTGTTTATTCATTCATTGTGTTTGACCTTTAGGGTCAGAGGTTGACAGTTCGGCGTGGGCCTATGGGAAGGTTTTTTAAGCGGGAGTGAGATATACTTCCGGGAAGCCGGGAGGTCCTGTTTTTCTGAAGGGACCAAGAGTCCATTGTTTTTCGGGGAGAATCTTCGAAGTAACTGCTATGGCAGTTTTCCCCAGTGAATCTCTGTGCGTCGGGATGACGACAGAATTCCTTGTGTAGTTCTGAGGATTCATTTACCAGGTAATACCGACCTTTATGCATTATTACGCTTTTCGGTGGCAGAACATGTAAAGGATTACCTAGGGTGAACAGCAGTTCACGGATCCGCCATTTCAGAACTTATATATTTGTGCTCGAGGTAGCCATCCAAGACTGTTAGTCTTATATTGTCCAGAAATCCAGTGACGAAGATATATTGTGGGAGCCGCAGATTGGCGGAACTTCTATCTACAATAAGTATTACTGCAGGGTTGGTGATAACCTATTTAACAGAAGTACACGGCCGACGTTAGGACGAGGCCTGTGCTTCCGGCTATTATACTACAGCCTGATATGTGCAATTGGCAGGGAGTGCCAAGTTGCACCTGTGTGTCAAGGTAACTAAGGCATCTGACGCGTTTAGTCAGAGACGCCAAGGGCGACGCTACGAACTGTCATTATTGAAGAACTTTGCTATTGACCATGCACGTCTATTCTGATGTTTACCTTTTTGAATGCCAAATGTATACCTATCGATGTCAGGTCAGCATGACCTTGTTACACTGACTGTTCCTGTTGATATTATGTGTGTTCCCGTCAATAAATGTCTTGAAACATGCCTGCAGTGTCAAAGCATCCTTGATTACTGCATGTGAGAGTATGGGTTGCAGGATCTACATCTATACGAGCCTAAACACATTCGCGTCTTCATTCGCACCCACACTCAACTCATCATACGCTCGCACTACACATCTAACAACATGTAAACTGTCTTGGGCCAGTGATCACCTCAACAAGAAAAAAAGACAGTTACATTTCTGGTGGACCAGTTACGTGGGCTCTTATGATACATTTCTTGTCGCCAATGTGGCCTAGAAACTTACATTTCTGATGGACCAGATCTGTGGGTTTAAAAAGAACAGAGCGAGCATTTGGCATTATTGTTGACATTTATGGATCCAGAAATTTACATTCCTGGTTGGCTGTTACATGTATGATGTCTCCAGTTTTGTCGAGAAAGTTACAAGAAGGACAAGTACACATTACACTTCTGATCTGTGGGTCTAAGCTACACACGGGACAGCCGTAACAGCGCTAATTCTACACTTGCAAGTTTTGGCTACAACAGGACAGATATAGGTCATCAACGGTTGACACAAATAAACAGTACGAGCATTTATATTATAATGCTACATAAAGCATAACAAGACAAGTACTGAAGTGAACTACTAGGCATTTGCTACGTGGACCATAACTGCATAGAAGGCGGGTTCCTATTGTAAACAGTACTGCGGGTTGTTACACGTTTCATTCAACAACAGACTTTTCTAGGTCAGAGCATTCAAGCTACATTGTTGGAGGTCAAGTGTCTGTAAACAGTACGTGAAATTGTAAACATTCAATGTGCAAGCCCTAATTTGAGAAGGTCATAGTAACTTTGGTTCGTGAATACCACTTTATGTTACAGTGGATTTGACGTTCAGTGCGCGTTTGACATTTCGTTTCTGTGTTCGCAAGGAGCAAGAAATTTATTTTAGTTTCAGCTGTGACTGAACTTGTTCTGCAACACATTGAAATTGATTGCTATATGTTTATGTCACTTCTACTGTTTTGTGTATTTTTCTGCGGGTTTTTCGGTTGGTGGGTCTTACGGTAAATATGCCACTTGATCGAGGCTTACTGTAAGCGGTCTGTAGGTGCAAATTTTCTTAATTTGGAAATTTGCTAGTGACAATTGGTCGCTATTGATGTTAGCTGTGATGTAATTGTACTTAACGTTGTTTTTGTAATATTTTGTCTGTTTTTCAGTTTTGATTGTCGATTTGTTTTGTTTGTATTCTGTAGGTCTCTCCTTTCTTGTGTATTTCTCTACACATTTTTGGTTAAAACAGTGTTGCCATTTGTATTGTTTTGTATTTTTGTCTTTGTATTTTTTTTTTGGTTGTACTACATTACTGTCATGCACAGTCTACATACACATACTTGGTCATGTTTTGATATTATTGATAAGGTAGACTCTTCATATAGAGTTTGTTAAATAATATTATATAAGATATTTATACAAGTTCTTTGATAAAAGACTTGTTATCTACAAAGATTGAGACAGTAAAAAAAGTGAGTATACAAGTCTAGCATTTCAGACTTGTCTCCCATTGAAGTGGGATAAGGTAATTTATTTAATTTTTTTTCAGGTTTCTGATCTCATTAGACAGAATGTCTACATTGGATTTCTTCATCCAGCAAGGGTTGACCCTTGGTAAGTCTGGTAAAGAATTGGAAGAATATTCATCTGCTCAATTCGCCATTGCATTAAAGTCAGAAGAAAAGAAACAAAAAGAGGAAATTAAATTGAAAGCAGAAGCTGAACTAAAGAAGCTAGAAGCTGAGAATAGAAGATTAGAACTTGAAGAAAGAAGGTATCAAAGAGAGGCTGAGGAGAGAAAAGCTCAAGCTGCTGCTGAGGAGAGGAAAGCTCAAGCTGCAGCTGATGAAAGAAAATTCCAGATGGAAAAGGAAGACAAAAAACTTCAAGCTGCTGCAGAGGGGAAAAAACTTCAAGCTGCTGCAGAGGAAAAAAAACTTCAAGCTGCTGCTGAGGCTGAAATTAGAAAAATGGAACATGAGGAAAGAAAACAGAAGATGGAACTTGATGAAAAACTCGCAATTTTGGAGTTAGAGAAATTGAAATTGGCGAGTACGGGTGCTCAGCAAACAACTTCGAGTACGACAAAGGAGTTTGTTAGTAGGATTAAATTGCCTCATTTCAATCCTTTAAAGGATGACGTAGCAGATTATCTAGATAGATTCCAATTTTTGTGCGATACGCATAACATAAAAAAGGAAAAATATGTTGAACAACTGATGCCATTTTTTACAGGTGACACAGTGACTACTCTTATGACAATAGACGAACATGAGAGGACTAATTATGATGTTGTCAGGGCAGCATTGCTAAAAAAATACCAATTAAAACAAGAAGACTATCGTCTTCGTTTTAGGACAATGTTGCCAGAAAATGGAGTAGATTTCTCTGATTTTGTTACAAAGATACGTCGTACATTTACACGATGGGTTGAGTTGTCTCAGATTGAGAAAACATATGAAGGTCTAATGGACTTATTATTGCGAGATAAGGTTTTGTCATCTGTTAATGATTCTTTTCTTGCATTCCTTCATGAGCGTAAGCCTAAAAACTTAAAAGAAATGGAGGAATACTGTTGTCAGTATGCCACAGCACATCCCCATGCTACAGTTAGCAATTCTAAAGTGAAAGAAGGGTTGCCAGCTGCTTCGGCAACACCATATGGCCCTAATTTCAGAAAAAAATTTCAGGGTGCTCAACAAAATTGGAATAGGGGAAGTAATCAAAATTACACTCAGAAGCGGAGTAATCCAACACATGATGGTTCTTCGTCTATGCAGTGGAGACAAGATGGTAGTTCTCGTAATTTTAGTGGTAATAATTTGAGACACTTTCGTAAAGGCTATCCAAATAATAACTATTCAAATTTTCGAGGTAATCATTCTCGACGTCAAGATTATGACGATGGTGAATTTAGAAACCGGGATTCAAACCGGAATGATGATTACAATAGGCAATATGATAACAATTACAGGGGAAATGATAGTCGAAATAATTACAGGGGAAATGATAATCGAGGTAGACCTAGGTTTAACAAAAAAAGACCTTACCAACAGGCAAACTCTGCGCAACAAGAGTTTGATGGAGCCTGTAATACAGTAAATGATAGTGGTAACTCTAGGGCTATCACTGGTTGTGCTTTCGATTTTGGGAGAGCAACTGAATGCCCCCAATGCTTAACATTGTTTGACTCATCAACTGTATCTACGCTAAGTTGTGGTCACCCTCTTCCTGCTCTACCTGCTACAGTTGCGCATGATGGGAGAGGATCTCTCATCTTACATAAAGGTCTAATAAATGATAGGCTAGTCTCAGTACTTTTCGATTCGGGATGTACTACCGTCGGGGTTAAGGAGTCTCTGATAGATCCTTGCTGTGCCACGGGAAAAACAATCAAATGTGTTACATTTGGTGGTACTATGGAAAGCTATCCTACTGCTATTATTAGGATTGACACTCCTTTCTTCACAGGAGATGTCCATGCATGTCTTCTTCCTAATCCTATTGCGGATCTTATAATCGGTCGTATTCATGGGGTTAAGGAATGCACCCCGCAACAAATTTCTAGTTGGGAAGAAAAAAACATTCAAACGGTCAATGCAGTGGTGACAAGAGCTCAAGCTCTTAATCCCCCAACTTCATCTGATAATAGTAATGAAGTTGATAGCCAAGACGAGCACTTGGTGATTTCCCATGACTCGTTTGTTAAACGTCAAGAAGAGGATCCTTCTTTGAAGAAATACTTCCTTCTTGCAAAGAAAGGGGATCCCAATCAAAATACGAATCACAAATCGTATATCACTATGAAGAATGGTATATTGGTACGAATGGTACAACACTCGGACAAGTCTATGCACTCGCAAATTCTTGTGCCTAAGTGTATGAGAGCCTTAATTCTTCGGCATGCACACGATTCTCAGTGTGCGGGACACATGGGTTTTTCCAGAACTAAAACTAGAGTCCTTGCGTCATTCTTTTGGCCATTCGTGAATAAAGACATCCGAATTTATTGCCGATCTTGCAAAATTTGTCAAGAGGTCAAGTCTAGGGGTCCGAGACATGCTGCTCCTATTCAGGCTGCAGATATTCCGATTCGGCCGTTTCAGAAAATGGCTATAGACATCATTGGTCCGTTCAAAATTAAGTCAGCCAGAGGACACCAATTTATCCTCACTTGCGTGGACATGTGCACGCGTTGGCCAGAGGCTATTCCTCTGAAGAGCATATCAACTGTCGATATCGCTGATGCTCTTTGGCTCGTATTTTCTCGTCTGGGATTCCCCGGAGAAATACTGTCGGATCACGGCACTCAGTTAATTTCGGACGTTATGTCTCAGGTAATGGCTACGCTAGACATTAAAAGGTCTCTCAGTAGTATTTATCATCCAATGTCCAATGGATTGGTAGAACGTCTTAACAGGACACTAAAGAACTTACTTGGCAAGATAACGGAGGATCATCCTGAAGATTGGGACAGGGTTTTACCTGCAGTCCTCTTTGCCTATAGAGAGGTTCCCAACGAGCATACAGGGTTTTCTCCTTTCGAACTTGTCTTTGGCGCGCAACCGCGCGGGCCAATGTCCTTGTTACACGATTTGATAACTTCCGATAATATTGACGATGATACACAATCGTCATATGAATATGTTATAGCTCTTAGAGAAAAGATTATCGAATCGTGCAGGTTAGCAACTTCATCTTCCGAATTTGCGAAAGAAAAAGCTAGGCGATTTGCTAATAAGAAAAGACGCCTACGTCAACTTTGTCCTGGAGACAAAGCATATGTCTTACTGCCCTCAAGAGAGAATAGACTTCTCATTTCTTGGAAGGGTCCATACACTATAGTCTCGAAAATTTCTGATGTCGACTATATTGTCGATGTGGATGGAAGGCATAAAACCTTCCATATAAATATGCTAACAGAGTTTATTGAACGTCCAGACTATTTACAGCCTATTTTCCAGGCGACGAACGACTCTCCAGTTCAACATGGTCACATCTCATCCCTGTCCGTTATACAGGATGAGGAAACTATTTTTTCTGACGTGAACTTACCTCTTCCTACGATTCCACTTACTTCAACGGAATCGTGGAGAGACGTTACAGTCTCTTCTAACTTGTCTTTTGAGGAACAACGTCAAGTATCCTCTACGTTACAATCATATCAGGATGTCCTTACCGACATTCCTGGACACACAGATGTCATAGAACATGACATCATACTTACTGATCGTAATCCGATCAGAGTAAGACCATACCCAATACCTATTCATTTTCAAGCACAAGTCGAGAAAGAATTGGATGAAATGATTCAACTACAAATAATTGAACCATCCACTTCAGCTTATTCTTCGTCGATAGTTATTGTTCGAAAGAAAGACAATAACATACGTCTTTGCGTTGATTATCGCAAATTAAATCAAGTTACGAAGTTCGATGCTGAACCTATGCCGTTATTAGATGATCTACTTATTAGACTTTCTAAAGCTAAATTCTTTACTAAACTAGACTTGTCGAAAGGTTATTGGCAAGTCCCATTGACGGAACACGCCAAACCTCTCACTGCTTTTTCGACACCTAGGGGTCTGTTTCAATGGAATTTTATGCCTTTCGGGCTTATGAACGCCCCAGCGACTTTCGTGCGCATGATGCGACGAATTCTATCAGATCGTGCAGATGTCATTGCATATTTAGACGACATCTGTCTTTTCAGCGATACTTGGGAAGAACACTATGTGGGTCTGAAGGAATTGCTATCTACTCTACGTGAGCATAGTTTGACTGCTAAACCCTCTAAAGCTTTTGTTGGGTTTAGTGAAATTTCCTTCCTAGGTCATCGAGTTGGTCATGGTCTGTTGAAGACAGAGGACCAAAACATTTCAAAGATATTAAATATCTCGGTTCCGAAGACAAAAAAGCAAGTGCGTAGTCTCTTGGGATTGATACAATTCTATGGAAGATTCATTGAGAATCTGTCCTCCATTATGGCACCACTTTCAACGTTATTGAAAAAAGGTTCTCCTAATATGGTGCGTTGGTCCCAAGAATGCCAATCTTCATTGGATCAGGTTAAGAATTTGTTCTCATCTCATCCTATCTTAAGACTACCGACGATTGATAAGACTTTTGTCCTTCGTAGTGATGCCTCTTCCACTGGCATTGGAGCGGCACTAATGCAGGAATATTCAGGAACTCTGCATCCTGTAATGTATATTTCTAGGAAGCTGAATGCGGCAGAAAGGAATTACTCGGTTTTGGACCGTGAATTGTTGGCTATGGTTTGGTCCATTCTTAAGCTACAAAGGTTCCTTCTGGGCGCGCATTTCTTTATGGAAACCGACCAAAAAGCTCTTACGGCTATGCAAAGTAAGGATTTGAAGAGCTCGAGATCTACTCGTTATGCTATTGCTCTTCAGCCTTTCCATTTCACGGTGCGAGCTATCCGTGGTTCGGATAATGTGATGGCGGACATATTGTCTAGATGCCCACATGATTCCAGTTAAATCTTGTGTCCTAGTTTTTCCTGATATATTTTCAGACTTAGGTCTGTCCTTAATATCATAATATGTTGTAATACAAATGTATTTGGATGATGTTTAGATAATTTAACAAATTTCATTTTGTCCATCCATCAGTGATATGTTGCTAAAATAGCATTGACATTTGTATATTGCTATGATTATATTATTTAGTAATGTTTGATATATGATTGGTATTGCCAGCAACTTAGGTTTCTTGAATGGTATCCCTTAGTTTGTTTGGCTTAAAGGAAATATTTTCTCCTATGTTGGGAGATGATTTGTACCCTCTTCTATTGTACCTGATATTAGGTTCATTGTTTGCATGAGCACAGAAGTGATACTGGTGCTATCTTGCTCATGAACATATTAAAAAAAAAAATTGCATTTTTTTTTTTTACAGGGGGGTGGTAGTAATGTTGCTGTCATTTTCGACGGAGTCATCTGTCAAGTTATTTGCTTATGTTTGTATCATAAGTATAATTGTGTCTTTACCTGCGATGTCAGGTTGATTAGGGGTTGTCTTCCCTTGTTTATTCATTCATTGTGTTTGACCTTTAGGGTCAGAGGTTGACAGTTCGGCGTAGGCCTATGGGAAGGTTTTTTAAGCGGGAGTGAGATATACTTCCGGGAAGCCGGGAGGTCCTGTTTTTCTGAAGGGACCAAGAGTCCATTGTTTTTCGGGGAGAATCTTCGAAGTAACTGCTATGGCAGTTTTCCCCAGTGAATCTCTGTGCGTCGGGATGACGACAGAATTCCTTGTGTAGTTCTGAGGATTCATTTACCAGGTAATACCGACCTTTATGCATTATTACGCTTTTCGGTGGCAGAACATGTAAAGGATTACCTAGGGTGAACAGCAGTTCACGGATCCGCCATTTCAGAACTTATATATTTGTGCTCGAGGTAGCCATCCAAGACTGTTAGTCTTATATTGTCCAGAAATCCAGTGACGAAGATATATTGTGGGAGCCGCAGATTGGCGGAACTTCTATCTACAATAAGTATTACTGCAGGGTTGATGATAACCTATTTAACAGAAGTACACGGCCGACGTTAGGACGAGGCCTGTGCTTCCGGCTATTATACTACAGCCTGATATGTGCAATTGGCAGGGAGTGCCAAGTTGCACCTGTGTGTCAAGGTAACTAAGGCATCTGACGCGTTTAGTCAGAGACGCCAAGGGCGACGCTACGAACTGTCATTATTGAAGAACTTTGCTATTGACCATGCACGTCTATTCTGATGTTTACCTTTTTGAATGCCAAATGTATACCTATCGATGTCAGGTCAGCATGACCTTGTTACACTGACTGTTCCTGTTGATATTATGTGTGTTCCCGTCAATAAATGTCTTGAAACATGCCTGCAGTGTCAAAGCATCCTTGATTACTGCATGTGAGAGTATGGGTTGCAGGATCTACATCTATACGAGCCTAAACACATTCGCGTCTTCATTCGCACCCACACTCAACTCATCATACGCTCGCACTACACATCTAACAACATGTAAACTGTCTTGGGCCAGTGATCACCTCAACAAGAAAAAAAGACAGTTACAGTGATAAGAAACGTTTGGTAATTATCAATGATTTGATGACTGAGACAGATGAGCGAGTAACTAAATTATTCACAAAAACAAGTCATCACCGCAATAAAAGTGTATTATATCTTGTGCAAAATTTATTTGGCAAGAACAAAGAACACAGAACCATTAGCTTGAATTCTCATTATATAGGGCTTTTCAAAAATCCACGCGATGGATCTCAGATTGTTAATCTAGCCAAACAGATGTACCCAGGTCGGACTGCCTATGTCCAAGAACGTTTTAAAGACGCGACGTCGACCCCACATGGCTATTTGGTAATCGACCTTCGTCAAGAAACACCAGACACTCTGCGTTTACGCACCCACATATTCCCACACGAACAGCAAGTCGTATACGTCCCGAAATAACGAAATGGGAGAAAAGGTAAAAAGACATGGTGAAATGTTAAAGTTTCTAGGTACGGCCAAACCACCAGTCATCATGGCTGTTATGAAAACAGCGTCAATCGATCTGGTAGGAACACTCTGTGAATGTTGTCACAACGTATTAAAAGGTAACGTTACACTGACACCCCCTCAGAAGAGACTATGCGTCGTTACAAAAACACCCTGCGAACGCTTACCAAGAAGAATATCGCTCAAAAGACGAAAACAATTTTTACAATCTGGAGGATTCTTGGGTGCTCTCCTTGGACCAATACTAACTGTACTAAGAGGGCTCTTTTGATGGATCCTCGGTTGTTAGAGGCTCAAAAACCTTATAGACCACCCGACGCTGTAAGAGATAACTTGGGAGAATTGGATACTCAAATGCAACTAGTCTTGGATCGAGAAGATTTGCCACTGGGTGACAAAGCTAGACTATATCATCGAACGCTGCAGCGTTATTTGAATCGACTAGAACAGTACAGTCACGAACCTTTAGATCTCGTGGATATTAAGTCTCCACTTAACGAATCGAAGCCTCACATCGAACAACCCACTGTACTTAAAGATGAGGTCGTTGACAAAAAGCTTTAGTCCCCACCCGTCACACCCACTAATCGAAAAAAGGTGGTTGCCAGTAAATTGCGAGAAACATCGTCGTATTCGCTCAGAAGAAGGAAAAAAACACCAAAGTGGGAAACATGGCCAAAGAAGTGAATAAGATTTTAAAACAACAGTACTACGATCCAAAACGATCCGGTTCGTATGGGGGAGTCGGCGCCTTAAAACATAGCACCAAACATACTCGTAAAAAAATTGAAGAGTGGTTAGGTCACCAGGATACCTACACCTTACACAAGCCGGTGCGCAGAAAATTTAATCGACGTACCACCAATGCGGGTGGTATCGACCAACAGTTTCAGGCTGATTTAATTGACTTGCGAGGTTTAAAAAAAATTCAACGATGGGTTTTCCTATCTAGTAACGTGTATTGACGTATTTAGTAAATTTGCTTGGGCTGTTCCTCTGAAAACCAAGACTGGGACAGCGTTAGTAGCAGCGGTAAAAACAATTTTTAACAGTCGCAAACCGATACATTTTCAAACAGACAAAGGTAGTGAGTTCGTCAACAAAACATTCTTAAAGTTTCTTAAAGATGAGAGTGTCCATTTCTTCACTACGGAGAATGAGGATACCAAGGCCGCTATTGTCGAGCGGTTTAATCGAACCCTCAAAGAAAAAACGTGGCGTTACTTTACTAAAACCAACACTCTTCGCTACGTCGACGTGATACAGCAACTGGTCAACAACTACAATTATTCGTATCACCGGAGTATTAAGATGGCACCGGCGGAAGTTACCCCGAGCAATGAAGAAGAGGTGTGGCATACGTTGTATTCGACCCTTGACGTCATCGGTAGAAAAGTCTATTTTAAAATTGGTGATCGCGTGCGGATCGCTAAAGCCAGACAAACTTTTAAAAAGGGTTATACACCGGCGTGGAGAGAAGAACTGTTTACGATCAGTCGACTAAACCAAACAAGACCGGTCACATACGTCCTTAAAGATGATTCGGGTGAGGAACTGAAAGGTTCTTTTTACCAAGAAGAGCTACAGCGTGTCGGTGACAAGATAGTTTATTGAATCGAGTCCATTTTGCAAGAACGCCGAGGTGTCAGGGGTGTAAAAGAGTATTTAGTCAAATGGTTCGGTTATAACTCACCATTCAACAGCTGAATTTCCGCCAAACAACTAGCGAGATATCGAGACTGATGGAGATTGAAGAAAAAGTGAGCACCCCAGTTTTGCGGCCACCCCCTCCCAAGACCGCGAGAACCTCGTTCTGGCCTTTTTTGGGGAAACTAGTCCCGCGACTAGAGATCGTTTTCATCTGTCAGATGATCGTTATATATGTCGTCATCGGGGTCTCGTTATTCAATCTGAGTCGGAGCAACGCAGAGGGACCAGACGGCAAATTTGGGATCGCCTTAATGAGCAGTTGTCTGGGTTACATGTTACCTAACCCTAAGATAGGATGAGTTTTTACGTGACTTTACCCAGCAATGCCTCGATGAAAATATACCCAAACAATATCGCCGGTCACTTTTTCGTCAAATTGCCGCAGACTATAGACTTGACTTCGCGTTATGAGGTTGGTTTGGTTGAGATTCAATTTCCCAAAAGTTATTTTAACGTGCTAGAGGATGATGTATGGATACATTACTTTCCCAACAAAGAAGATGAGTCTATACTACTCACGTTACCAGCTGGTCTATACACATCACCCGACACGCTGATCGACGAGTTGAATCGTTTGCTTTTAGACACGGATGTGAATGAAAAAGCCCGAGTTAGATTCCATTTTAACAATAATAAGGCCACCTTGAATCTGTATGATCCGGAGGTTGAAGTTAGAATTAGCGAGACGTTGAAACACATGTTAGGTTTTCCTGCCTCGCTCGCCACAGACATCGACCCAATACTACGAGGCGAGACTGAAGTACAAATGGATAGCAACATGAAAAATGTATACGTGTACTGCGATCTCGTAGCGGCGAGACCGATTGGAGATGCCTCTGTCCCTTTGTTACGGATTGTTCCTATTTTGGATAGGACTACCGCTTCGGTTTTCAGGATTTACGACAAACCACACTACGTACCCCTGAGCCGTTTTTCGTTTGACGCGGTGGAAATCCTTTTAACTAACGATCACGGTAAGACTATCCCACTCACTAGCGGAGCTTCGGTGTTGCCACTTCACTTCCGAACTCACAGACGGTTTGATTTTGAATAGAAGAAATGGTGAGACACGTACCCATCCAACGAAATCCCAAGATGTATGAGGAGTTTTACTGCAACCAAGCTGGCCATGGGATGCCAGTGTTTATCGGACGCAGAAGTCAAAGAGGACATGGTTTGGGTAGTTTTTTCGGCGGGCTCGGTCGCATGGTTCTCCCGTGGTTAAAAACTGGAGGCAAAGCTTTACTCAGAGAAGGGCTTGGCACCGGTCTACAGGTCGCGAGCGATGCGTTAGCCGGCAGAAATATTGGTGAGTCATTTCGTGAACGAGCCAAAGAATCGTGTCAGCGTTTATTACAGGGAGCAGTTGAACACCTCACCACTAACCAATCGGGTAGCGGGCTTAGAAGAAAAAGAAAAACGAGAGCTGCCCCACCTGGCGAGCCGAAACGAATAAAACGCAGTAACCGAGCTCGCCTTCTCATTCTCACCAGAAGAAGTGACGGTACTCTGATATATTTGAATGATGGCGCTTATTCACCCCAACTCGTGCGAGTGTCTTCACAGTGGTCTAGATTTGTTTAGCGTACCACCAACGCAGACAGCCGTAGAAGAGGGACAATTTGTGGAGATACATCCATTAGCCGCCTTAGCCCCCGGAGCCCAGGTGGAATTTGTAATATCGGGAAACGGTGAAGAATATCTAGATTTGTTCAATACTTTTCTACACGTGCGCGCCAAAATCACGTTAGCTAATGGCGGCGCATTACCCGCTGATGCGGAGGTGGCCCCGATCAACTATTACCTGCACAGTTTATTCTCCCAAGTCAACGTTTCACTAAACGACACGCTGATTACACCCAGCGAGAACATCTACCCTTATAGAGCTTCCCTGGAAGCCACGTTGAATTACGGGGAGGAACCCAAACGAGGCCATCTGACATCGGCTCTGTTTTACAAAGACACGCCAAATTTTATTACGGACACAATTGGTGATAATAACAACGGGTTAAGACTGCGTCGACATATAGCGGCTGGTTCTCAGGACATTGATATGATGGGTCGTTTACATTCAGATATCTTCGCTCAAGATCGTTACCTGTTAAATGGTGTGACCGTTAAAGTAAAACTCACGCCTTCTAAAGATGCCTTCAACGTTCTGGGACACGACCCCACCGCTGGTTATAAATCTATTATAACTTATGCGGCCTTGGTTGTCCGGAAAGCCAAATTAAACCCAGCCGTCTCTCTAGCCCACGAGAAAGCCTTGGTGCGAGGTAATACCAAGTACCCCTTGAAACGAGTTGTGCTAAAAACTTTCTCTATCCCTAGAGGTATGCTATCGCACATGCAGGATAATCTATTTCTCAGTCAAATACCCACACGGATCGTGATTGGTCTAGTCACTTCGACCGCTTTTAACTGGTCGTATACGTCTAATCCGTTCAATTTCGCTACCTTTGGTCTGATATATTTGAATGTCAGCGCGGACGGCAGAACAGTCAGTGGCAAGCCTTTGTCCATGGATTATGAGCACAACCAGTACGTGAGAGCTTCCTTCGGGACGAATCTAGTTATGGGACTGGTTGGTAAAGACGCCGGCAACGATCTCTAGTATAGACATTTTAAGAACGGTTACGCCTTATACGCCTTTGACCTCTCCCCCAGTCTACTGGACGGTGACCAGTTTGAGATGGCCAAGTCGGGCCCTGTCTCAGTAGAACTTAAATTCTCCGAGGTCACATCCGAACCATTACAGGTTCTCGTCTACGCCGAGCAAGACTCGATCTTGGAGATCTCGAAATCGCGCCAAGTTTTGACAGACTACACCACTTAAACGATGAATACAGACGAGATACGGACCATCATCCTGTCGGATATATTTGTTAAACGAACTGGGCTCGTTAAAGTTTTAGCTCGTGACCAATTACCTCTACGGATCGATCTGACCAAGACGGCTGCGTTCGTCATCAACACTGACCCTAGCTATCGCCCGGGTGACCACTGGGTCGCTCTATATTATAATGGACTTGGTACTTTTGAATAATTTGATTCTTTCGGCCTACCACCTACACACCCGGACCTGATTAATTTTATAATCAGAAACTCTACTCGACCTGTTAACTACAACGCCAGACATTTACAAGATGTAGTCACCAACGTTTGTGGGCTCTACGCCATTTATTTCATCTTGGTCAAAATACGAGGTAGTACTATGCAGCGGGTCCTACTACCCTTTTCGGCTAGACAACACGTCAACGATCGATTAATGTTTCGATTAGTCAGAGGAACCACCAGATGGCTTTTTTCTTCATAGACAAAGGAAGAGATCAATAGACACGTGTGTGTATGTTTTCTGTCGTTTTTTCCCTCACGACAATACGTTCATGAGTCATCCACTTCTCCCCACGCAACCGCGTCAACGATCGATAAGATTTTTCGACGAATCACGCCCTGGCCAACTCAAATCTAGTCACAGCGACAAGGATTGATTAATATTTCAACTAATCACGTCTCGGCTAGCACACGCCTCAAAAAACCAGATTGAACTGGTATTCCTGCATATAAACAGACACTTGGAAGACCCAGACACTCATACTTTACTAACGCAGTGGCGTGATAACGACGGATACTTACACCTCGTTCAAGATGACTGCTTCCACCAACTGGGTCTACATCAAGAGCTGTGATGAAATGCTTAAACCTTTGGCTAGTGGTCTGAAGGCCGCGTCTGTATGTATTTACCGAGGCCAACCTTTACTGCACGTGCGAAAATATTTTGGTGAATCCTACCTCAAGTTTCCTACCAAAACCGGCATTACGTTAACTCGATCCGAGTTTGAACATTTGGTGACGTTACAGAGTGAAATCCTCGCCGAATTTGACCGATTACAGACACCACGCGCGGATACCTATCCAACTACTTGTACCACTAATACGTTTGACGACTACATCAAGTCCAGCTGTTACCAACCGATTTCCCCCGACCCGTGTTGGTTTCCTAACCCTTGTACAACCACCACAGACAAGCACCTAGCCGATGTCACCAATCTACCACCGAAGACGCAGAAACCTACTAACTCCCCCAGTAACACATTTGACGAATACATGAACTCTAGTTGTCCAGTATCCCCAGAACTAAGTTGGTTTCCTAACCCTTGTACAACCACCACAGACAACCACCTGACCGATGTCACCAATCTACCACCGAAGAAACCTACTACCTCCCCCGGTAACACGTTTGACGAATACATGAACTCTAACTGTCCAATATCACCAGAACCGAGTTGGTTTCCTAACCATTGTACAATCACCACAGCCAACCACCTGCCCGATGTCACCAACCCACCCCCTAAGACGAAGAAGAAACCTTCCAAACGGTGGAGACTTGTGCTTTAACTCGATATTATTTGAAAAAAATATATATATTAACTAAAATTCTTTTTGTTATCTATATATAACTGTTGTAAAATATCGTCTAACAGTTCGTATAACTGTTGTAAAATATATATGTCTTAATATATCGCCTTCTTGTTGTCTAAATATATCGTCTAAATATATATCGTCTTCTTGTTGTCTAAATATATCGTCTTCTTGTCTAAATATATCGTCTAAATATATCCTCTTCCTGATGTCCTGTATGTCTACTTATTGTATGTCTAAATATATCGTCTTCTTGTTGTAACATCGTCTTCTTGTTATCTAAATATAGCGTCTTCCTGTTGTCTAAATATAGCGTCTAAATATATCCCCTTCCTGTTGTAACACCATCTTCTTGTTATATAAAAGTTTTCCTGTTGTCTAAATATATCATCTAAATATATCGTCTTCTTGTTGTAACATCGTCTTCTTGTTGTCTACTTCCTGTTATCTAAATATATCTCTATATAAAAAGTCACGCGCCACCACAAAGCGCTACCACATTTTCCTTATATAAAATGTCACGCGCCATCGGCTCCTCCATCGGCTCCTCCATAGCTTCTCCATCGCTCCTCCATAGCTCCTCCATAGCTCCTCCATCGCTCCTCCACAATACTAACCGTAGCGTACATTGTATACTACTAAGATGTACAAATTGGTGAAAGCATATTTGCATAACAGAAGAGCCCGAGTCCAACAAGATGGCCTCAAGAGTAAGAAAATTCGACTGCGTCATGGCGTCCGTCAGGGAGGGGTTCTGTCCCCCACACTTTTCTTAGACTACATCAACGACCTGGTTGCTGAACTACCACATGGAATGAAAGTGGCAATGTACGCTGATGACCTGGTAATATGGTGCACAGATGAGCATGCAACAGTGGCCACCAAACTGCTACAAAGAGCTATAGATGCCTTAACCACATGGGCAAATAGATGGTGTGTCAGCATCAACACAGACAAGTGCAGCACTACGCTCTTCACCCTCTTTCCCAAACAAAAAGCTGGTGTCATCAAGATAAATGAAGAGCTCCTGGGAGAAGATAAACAACCCACATATCTCGGAGTTACATTCGATGATAGGCTGACATAGAAGAAACACATCAACAAGGCAGCAACAAAGGTCAGGAGGAAGCTAGCCATCCTGAGAAAATTACGTGGAACCACATGGGGAGCCAGCGGGAAAATACTTAGTAAAGTTTACCAGCAGGGCATACGACCACACCTGGAATATGGGTCAGCTGGGGGGTGTCCAGCATCAAACACCACATTACAAGAGCTAGATAAGGTGCAACACCAGGCGCTTAGGGTCATCACGGGGGCAATGACATCAACGCGCCTATTGTGAAGATGGAGAAAACGGGGAGGATACAAGCCCTGAGAGAACGCAAAGACACGAAAATGCTAACACAGGCATAAAAGTTCCTTTGTATGCCGAGCCATCCAATGAAGGACAGATTACAGAACCTAGCAATGGGGCGATTGAAAAGAAGCAGCTTTATCCACCAGGCCAAACGATTTCGTAGACAAACCTCAGACCTGTCTGAAGTTAACAGCCCCCTAAAGTCTGTGCCAGATCAAACCCCTTGGAGAGAGGAGCCTGGACTACCAGTACACATCCAGACAAAAATGAAAGAAATATTCGACAGGGATGAACGTAGGACAGTAACTCACAGTGTCCTGGATGATGAATACCCACAGGACTTCTGGGTCCGAGTATACACGGATGGGTCAACACATAATGCAGTAAAGAATGAAGGAGCAGGAGTGTACATAGAATACCCAAACAACACTAGGGATACGGTCAGAGTACCAACGGGGAAATTATGTAACAACTATGATGCAGAAATCCAGGCAATCAAGGTGGCAACTGAGAAACTGTTGAACACCAATCTCGGTCCACAGCATGTAGTATTCCTGACAGATGCAAGATCAGCATCCAAGCAATTCAGTCTAGAAAATTGCCAGCTATACAAGCCCTACTTTCTTAACTGTGCAACCAGCGCAGGGTCGCCGTGCAGCGGATACCGTCTCATTGTGGAATACCAGGAAATGAGAGAGCGGACGGACTGGCTAAAGAAGGTGCTGCGGACGCGCAACCGGGTGTACCAGTTACGTACCATCAGAAGAAAAAGATGATCAAATCAATCAGAAAGCCACCAACACCAAAACAGGATGATTACCAAGCTATGAACAGATCAGAACAAATTGTCATTCTGCGCCTCAGAACAGGACACAACCGACTCCGCAGCCACATGTATACAAAAGTCAAGATTGGCAATTCAGCCATGTGTACATGTGGGCAGACACCCTAGACTGCGGAGTACGTACTTCAAGATTGCCCCGAATATGATATATTGAGGCAAACACACTGGCCCAGAGAAACAACACTGGAAGCAAAACTATACGGACCTCAGTATGAACTACAAAAGACAGTGAAGTGTATACAAGACACAACATTGCAGATATAGACAATATATTTCAAGCAAAAGAAAGAAGAAGAAGAAGAAGGTAGTCATTGTTGTGTATTACGTATTTCTGTGTGGATTTATTAGTTTATTCGGAACGATAACTAATGTTATCAACTTGGTTATTTTTTATAGACAAGGTCTTTTTACAACCATCAACATTAGTTTCTTAGCCATAGGTGTCGCGGATCTCTGTAGTCTGATTATGCAGCAGTTACGTAACTTCTATATGAACATATTGTATGAGACTTTGGATTTACCCATGGTGTACTCTGATGTTCAGCATCTTACAAGTGGAGTTATGCAAGAAATATTTGCTAGAATCACCTGCTTAATTACCGTTTATGTCACAGTGTCGGAAAGGTGTCTGTGCATAGTTTTTCCCTTACACGTCAAACAGATGATTACTCCAAACAGAACAACCACAGTTATAGTTCTTATTTACAGTTTCTTCTTCTTTCTCGTTCGCCCTGAAAAGGACGGTGGTTGCGTTGTGTTTGTTTACGCCGTAGCTGTGATATCTGCACCTTTCGGTCGACACATCCGACTTCTGCACGGCATTTTTTGGGACCGGGTTTTCCTTCCTTCTTCGATCCGTACTCGCTCATCCAGACTGCACTGCTGCAGACTGTTTCCAGGACCACCACGTGGAGGTGGAGTACGGTCTTGACCAGCTCTGGTTCGCTGATTTACAGTTTGACATTGTTGTATGCAGTTCCACTGTACTCAACAACGTATATAAATTGGAAGTTCTACGCAGACTGGAACAAAACCCTTCTAGGTATGAAAGTTACAAGCGACCACCATACAGTTGAAGCTGCTGTTTACTTTATCCACGCTGTTGCTGTGATGTTGTCTTTCCTAGCGGTTGTGATTTTAACATTGAAGCTAATGAGGAACCTGAGACAGAAGAACGTTTGGCGTCAAACAGCAAGTGTGAGTCAGGGAAAGTCAGAATCACTGTCTTACAAAGATAAAAAAAACCATGAGTATGGTGGTCCTGATCGCTAGCATTTTAACCATGTGCTACGCTCAATCTATACTATTAGCTGTAACCACATTCTTTGTACCAGGGGTAAGTGTTGGTGGCAGATATTATAATATGTATCATGTTATGGTCATTCGCGCTGTTGTTTGAGACTATTAAGAGCATGCAATACAGTGAAAACTAACTTTTGTTTTAATAATATTTTCACACTTTTCAATATACTCAAAGGACACAGTGTATGTCCAGAAACCAAATTCTACAGTTTATTTGGTTAAAAAACATGTTGTTACCATGATAACCAACAAAAACATCGTCCATTTTGGATTTTTAACTTATTTTCAAGAGACCATATCATATGTTTCCTGTCGTCCATGTTGTGACTGACAATTAAAGAAACTGATCGGAAGCTTGTTTTGATAAGTTTAAAATTCTATTTTTAATGATTTTTTATTAAATACACTAAATTTGTAAGAAAAAAATATAGACAAACTTACATTTTTTTAAATTACCAAAATATCAACATTCTCTTCTGATCAAATAAAGATATATATGTTTACTACATGCATGCCAAATTTTATAATGGTCTGTCAGACAGGTGTTAATATTTTCTTGAACTTAAAAATGAATACAGAATACAGACACAGTTTTTATGAAATCTTTCACAGCTGCAGACAATCTAAGAATACAGACAGTGGAATTGTAAGTAAACAGTGAAACAAATAAGAGGATAAACAGGTCGTCTTGGAAATGTTTCACTATTTGATGCCACCTGAAAAAACTTGGATGTGGCTTTTGTTTGTAGTAGTCATTGCCCATGACTCACATCCATATGTAAAGAGTGGAACATAGATGGAACGGTATACAGCTATCTTCGTCTTCTTGCCAATATATCTTTCGCTGGGGAATCCTCGAGTTATCGTCCAGAAAAAGTCTTCCACTTGGCTCTCTGCGGTAGCCAACACTTCTTTGATGCCCCCCTTCCTGTCTATGGCAACGCCAAGGTATTTAAAGTGGTTGACCTGCTCCATGACTTCTTCTCCCACCCTAATCTGATGCCTCTTTTCGTGATATCACCATGGCTCTGAACGATTGACGTGATATGACAATATCAGCAATGGAGAACATATGAAGAAAAGTAAACAAACAACCAATGAAACACGACATCAGGAGAAAACATGGGCGTTTAATATTATTCTTATTATTATTAAGAGTTTAGTCTCGTTTCGGTGAGGCACATCCAGTTCAACCCAGACACAAGGTTCGCCGGTTGTATTAACTCATTCTCTCCCAGGCTGTTTTTGGGTTTTACCAAGGCCTCAAAATGGATGCTATTTTTTCAGACGTGAAGTTTTAAATACAGAGAGTGGACAAATATGCAAGTTCAGTAGGTACATATGTTATACATTTAAATGTGTGAAATTGACTGGAGTATCTTATGAATTGCTTCATATAATTAATTGATATGAAGAAGTGTGTGTTATGTCTTGTTAAGTGTAGACTTGATTAAAAAAGTGTTTAAAAAAAATAAAATTGTATACTTAAACTTAAATTTTTCAGCTCCCAAATAATGTATGGCAATAACATGTTCAGAATATCAGTGCACATTTCTTTCTTCTTCTTCTTCCGTCCTTAGCCAAAGACCGACCAAGCAGTCAGAGGCCATCACGCCTTGTGGCGTCTTAAGGGCAACAGCAGATTGATTTTCTCTGTTGTAGTTTCCCATCACGCCTAGCGGCGTCTTTAGGGCAACAACAAATAGATCCATCTGCCGTTGTTTCCGTAATCGGTGTGACAAGCCAACGGGTGATCAGCCCATTGGGCAGTGCACATTTAGCCAAGCATAAATGTCTTTGTGGTCCGGTATGTAAAACACGACCAGCTGATAATGTTACAACACCAAAGTATTCTGTAATATCCAGATAACAGATTAGATGAAAACAGAAAACAAAAACACAGTATTATTCTGTAATATCCAGATAAGAAATAAGATGGAGACAGACAATTAAAAAAAAAACACACGGTGAAGTGAAGGCACAATAAATACGCATGGACTAAGGAAACAAATGGAAAACAGAACGCGCTTATTGTTAAACACAATGACCTTTGTAAATGAGAAAAATAAATTTATCTACACAATCGATCTTTTTTTTACAAACACCTCAAGTTGGTATTACAGTAAAAAGAGGGCCATGTTAGAAATGCAATCATAACAAATCAGGTTCAATTCCAGAAGTAGACGAACGTAACAACAACAGGATAACACCACAAGTTGGTATTACAGTAAAAAGGAGGCCATGTTAGAAATGCAATCATAACAAATCAGGTTCAATTCCAGAAGTCGACGAACGTACCATCAACAGGATAATACCTGAAGTTGGTATTACAGTAAAATGGAGGCCATGTTAGAAATGCAATAATAACAAATCAGGTTCAATTCCAGAAGTAGACGAACGTACCAACAACAGGATAACACCTCAAGTTGGTATTACAGTAAAAAGGAGGCCATGTTAGAAATGCAATCATAACAAATCAGGTTCAATTCCAGAAGTAGACGAACGAACCAACAACAGGATAACACCTCAAGTTGGTATTACAGTAAAAAGGAGGCCATGTTAGAAATGCAATCATAACAAATCAGGTTCAATTCCAGAAGTCGACGAACGTACCAACAACAGGATAACACCTCAAGTTGGTATTACAGTAAAAAGGAGGCCATGTTAGAAATGCAATCATAACAAATCAGGTTCAATTCTAGAAGTAGAAGAAGGTACCAACAACAGGATAACACCACAAGTTGGTATTACAGTAAAAAGGAGGCCATGTTAGAAATGCAATCATAACAAACCAGGTTCAATTCCAGAAGTAGACGAACGTACCAACAACAGGATAACACCTCAAGTTGGTATTACAGTAAAAAGGAGGCCATGTTAGAAATGCAATCATAACAAATCAGGTTCAATTCCAGAAGTAGACGAACGTACCAACAACAGGATAACACCTCAAGTTGGTATTACAGTAAAAAAGAGGCCATGTTAGAAATGTAATCATAACAAATCAGGTTCAATTCCAGAAGTAGACGAACGTACCAACAACAGGATAACCCCGAAGATACAGACCTTAGTCGGTCCGCCCCCCAGCATGTCAAAGATGATCAGACTATCAAAATTATGGGAAAAGATATTCCTATAATATACATAGTATTGAATCTATACAACGTGTCAATAATCTAGACTACATAGAGGCAGTGCTGTTCTTAAAACAGCATCTATAGGCTCAATTGTGAGTAATCTACATTTGTTGTTGACCGTGTAGACTTATGTCTGTGAAGATACTAGAACAAGACCATTGCTCTACATTCAGGTCTTAACTAGCGACTAAAGTCAGGTTGTAGAACGTGTGAACAATCTCATAATATGGTACATAAACTACTGCAGCTAACTACATGTTAACTGACGACTAAAGTCAGGTTGTAGAACGTGTGAACAATCTCATAATATGCTACATAAACTACTACAGCTAAGTACATGTTAACTGATGACTAAAGTCAGGTTGTAGAACGTGTGAACAATCTCATAATATGGTACATTAACTACTGCAGCTAAGTACATGTTAACTGACGACTAAAGTCAGGTTGTAGAACGTGTGAACAATCTCATAATATGCTACATAAACTACTGCAGCTAAGCATATGTTAACTGACGACTAAAGTCAGGTTGTAGAACGTGTGAACAATCTCATAATATGGTACATAAACTACTACAGCTAAGCACATGAAATGTAGCACTTCGAGATTGGCAGGTTAATCTAACAATTTATGGAGGCTCGTTACGTAACATATGGGCATGACATATGACAGAGACAGAAAAACGTTGGACAACCCCATTAGTCTTGTCTTCTAGAGATGGCAATATATATGATATTTTATCTTCACGTACAATGCTATAATGAGGTAGGGAGAGGGCCGTCAGATTAGCGGGTTTACCGATTATGTTTGCAGAATTTATGTTACGCTGAAGACAATCATGGACTATAAATAAATTACCCGGAGGAGAGGATAAATGGGGAACAAAGTTATATGGTGTTAGACAGTAGTGTAGCAAATAACATGAGCACATGAAAAATGTGATTATAAAGTATTGTTAGAACCAGATGTTGGTAGTGTAGCAAATAACATGAGCACATGAAGAATGTGATTATAAAGTATTGTTAGAACCAGATGTTGGTAGTGTAGCAAGTAACTTGGACACATGAGGAATGTGATTATAAACTATTGTTAGAACCAGATGTTGGTAGTGTAGCAAATAACTTGGACACATGAGGAATGTGATTATAAACTATTGTTAGAACCAGATGTTGGTAGTGTAGCAAATAACTTGGACACATGAGGAATGTGATTATAAAGTATTGTTAGAACCAGATGTTGGTAGTGTAGCAAATAACTTGGACACATGAGGAATGTGATTATAAACTATTGTTAGAACCAGATGTTGGTAGTGTAGCAAATAACTTGGACACATGAGGAATGTGATTATAAACTATTGTTAGAACCAGATGTTGGTAGTGTAGCAAATAACATGGGACACACGAGGAATGGGATTATAAACTATTGTTAGAACCAGATGTTGGTAGTGTAACAAATAACATGGGACACACGAGGAATGGGATTATAAACTATTGTTAGAACCAGATGTTGGTAGTGTAACAAATAATATGGGACACATGAGGAATGGGATTATAAACTATTGTTAGAACCAGATGTTGGTAGTGTAACCAATAACATGGGGCACTTGATGAATGGGATTATAAACTATTGTTAGAACCAGATGTTGGTAGTGTAACCAATAACATGGGACACATGAGGAATGGGATTATAAACTATTGTTAGAACCAGATGTTGGTAGTGTAACAAATAACATGGGACACATGAGGAATGGGATTATAAACTATTGTTAGTACCAGATGTTGGTAGTGTAACAAATAACATGGGACACATGAGGAATGGGATTATAAACTATTGTTAGAACCAGATGTTGGTAGTGTAACAAATAACATGGGACACATGAGGAATGGGATTATAAACTATTGTTAGAACCAGATGTTGGTAGTGTAACAAATAACATGGGACACATGAGGAATGAGATTATAAACTATTTTTAGAACCAGATGTTGGTAGTTTAACAAATAACATGGGACACATGAGGAATGGGATTATAAACTTTTGTTAGAACCAGATGTTGGTAGTGTAACAAATAACATGGGACACACGAGGAATGGGATTATAAACTATTGTTAGAACCAGATGTTGGTAGTGTAACAAATAACATGGACACATGAGGAATTGGATTATAAACTATTGTTAGAACCAGATGTTGGTAGTGTCAATACGAAACTTTCAGACAAGCCAAGAGCGAAGGAAAGTAGGATTCAAATAAAGGAGACCGGACTAAGTATTGAGGATCTTCTGAAATTAATGAGAAAGAATTAATTTTATAATACTGGAAACCACAAAGTACTCGGAACCTATATAAATGGATAACAATGGGATTAGAAATAGTGTTAACACCCTAATTACCTGTAAGACAGCCTCATAACTAGTGGATAAGACATTATTCACAAGTTTTGCTATGCCAGACGTCTGTATAATTTTATTCCTGAAAAGAAACTCCGGGTAAGTGGTATTTTTTTACTATTTTATATTTTGCATTTGACTTGCTGGTGGTTGTACAGGTTCATAAGAGGCTGGAAATCTCAGCATATGAAAATGATAGATTCGTGAAACCTCACAGCAAGCTCTGGTGATTGCTTAATCATGCAGGTTCTCTCACAGGAAAATTAGAAGCAGAAGTAGCCCCAGGCTTACAGTAGGGCAGGGAGTGGAGAAGATGACAACATGGTGTACATATTTATTATATTTAAATGTTAATAAGTTTATATGTATATTTAAACTTGTGTAAATCAGGCAAAAGTATTTTCCGCTGTCCAATCACTTTTGTTCATCATATTAACTGAAAGTACTGATGATATTTCATCCAATTCACTGGGTTTATGAATGACGCTCTGTGAAGGTAAAACTACTGAGAAAAAAAGGAAAAGGTTGGTGTAACTGACAGCGGGAAGGCGCCTGACTAGAGTCAGGAAACTTATACTTAGCAGAGACATTTGGATGTTTTGAAAGTCTGTGGTTCAGTTTGGAGATTTCAGTGTGGGACCAGCTTGATACGAGTCTGTGAATCAAGGGCTTGTAGTCTGCAATAGGTGCCTGCCTTTGACTGGTTGTAAAGATCCTTGCCTTGACGTTCGGAGCGGTTACCCGTGCAATTACTCTTAGGACGTACCCTCACCACATAAGTCGATAATTGACGGAGCAGTCAGCATACCAGTTTCAACATCTGGCCATTTAAGTTATTTTAACCAGGACATAGCATAAATAATTATCACCACCGCATCAAACCACTTTAATTATTTTTCTGTGAAGAAAAACTCAACATTTTTCAATTCATCAACTTCACTTTATTTATTTACTCGTGATAAACAGTTATTGAGTATTAAATTTGTAATATGTATTTACAAATTAATAGTTGGTATAATTATTTCAGAGAGATGTGCACATGTATGAATCAGTTATCTTAAATATAATTACAGCAGAGCTACTAAAGTAATATTTTACTGAATAATTCAGTGGGGGCGGTGGGGGTATCAGAAAGAGATAATATGTCTGTATTTTCATGGGAAGGGGTGGGGGGAGGCAGATATAGCATTCATGACCTCTTGGAGAACCTCATACGAAGACTCCCTAAATTAAAAGCACCATCTTTCTATTTACAACTCTACCAAGAGTAATCTTGAGCGAAGGTAGATACCTTTAAAGACCCTCATTGCATACTATACATTTTGGCAATTGATGGATTATAATCCATCACTGTATATTTATCACTGTAGAGGAGAGGAGACAATCATGTGACAAAATATCGCTCATTTTCGCTTACATTAATTTTAAGCGATAAAACAAAAATTAAATGTAAGGTAAATATATCAATAACTGCAGGTCTTACTTGTTTTAAATTTTCATAAAATAATGTTAAACTTGAGAGAAAATCCACAAAAGTTCAAAGGTTAAAAACTAAAGTTGTTATCAGTGAATGATTTATCTCGGTTATTATTATCAAACAGAAGTGGAAGATAATTCTCTATTGAACTAACTAGAATTACACTTGCTTCCAGATAACATCGTTCTTTGAAAAGGTGTATGTTATATAATTTTTTTTTTTTTTAAATATAATGAAAAAAAAAACTTTTAAACGAGTTAAAGAGTATAACAATTAGGGGTCGTCCACAAATGACATCACGCAATTTTTGGAATGTTTAACCCCCAACACTCTCCCTTGTCAAAATTGTCACAAAAATTCAGACTACCGCTTACGTGACGTCAAAAAAATCATCTCTCTCTCTCTCTCTCTGTCTCTCTCTCTCTCTCTCTCTCTCTCTCTCTATATATATATATATATATATATATATATATATATATATATATATATATGTATATATATATATATATATATATATATATATATATATATATAATTATCCGACATTTCAGCTGCTATCATATAATTATCCGATATTTCAGCTGCGATCATATAATTATCCGATATTTCAGCTGCGATCATATTATTAATATTAGTCGCCCAAGGAGGAGTTCCGAAAGGAGTCTGTGTTGCTGACTAACCTTCTTTCTTCTAGGAGAACTTCCAGATTTGGCACCTGGAATGTTCGGACATTAAACGAACAAGGGAAAGTGGCGCAAGTAGCAGCAGAAATGAGGGAATACAAAATCGAGGTTCTGGGAATGTGTGAAACAAAGTGGAAGGGGGTAGACAGGAAGAAACTCATCACAGGTGAATTGGTGCTGTCCTCAGGACATGAAAACGAAAGTTCACACCACAGTGAAGGGGTAGCTCTTATGTTATCTAAAGAAGCACAGAAAGCACTTTGTTGAAGGCCTATGCTCCTTTGGGAGTGGAGGGTTATGAATGAATGAAGGAGGAGTTGATAACTATTGCGGATTAAAGTTAAATAGTGAAAATGAAAGTTAACTATTGCTGATAAAAATAGGATCAACTCCTCTTTTACGTGCGTGATGTCATATGTGAATGACCCATGTGACATCTAACACCCATTTCTGCTTGTTGTAATTGCCTCTTTTTGCATAATGTAAGGTGACGCTGTAAACTGTATCTCCACATGGTGCGAACGGTAGCTCCGTCCTGATGTGAACTCACTGATGTAACTCACTGATGTGAACTCACTGATGTAACTCACATTTCTGTGTTCACTACACAGCCAGACCTTGACATTGAGAGCTCTTGTTGATTTTCTATCAGGATCACCTTGCATATTCACTCATACTCAAGTGTTAATGTACAGGTATTGAAATACCTATGGGACGTAATTTGTATATTATTTTTTTACCAAGGGATGCAATTTATTTGTAAATCTTATTATTACATTTAATGCATTAAATTATAAACTTCAAACTTTTTTCAAGCACATTTCTTAGCAAAGAAAAATGGATAAAATGTTTACACAATTTAATGAAAATGTTTGTGATATAAGTATAGGAGTGTAAATTTACATTTTATAAATAAATAACTAAAACTAATACACCGCCCAAACCTCTTCTCGCATTTTGCAAAGGTTGTTTTTGTTAGCTCGTATGGCATTTCCATAGTATACCTGCAGCTTATCAATGACACTATCTGTTAGTCTACCCTTACCACCTATGGATTTACCATCAGGCAAAGACTTCCCTTTAGAAAGTTTCTTAAGATTTCTCAGCCGAGTACCCATTCTTTTCTGAACATGGCCCACACATTCAATTTTTTCTATCAGACAATCCTCTCCATAAGGCTTGTATTCAAACACCTTTTTGAAACTGTTAGTTTCTCCATCCCCAATGAACTTTGTTTACCTGAGATTATACGTGTCTGCTGAGCAAGAAAAAATATTACAAGCTGCTGCTGCTTCCATTGGCCCTGAGGATCCATGATGGGTCATCGTACAAACCTCAGCATGACTTTGTTTCCATTGTTGAAATTTGTCTGTGTTGTGGTCTTGTTTCTCCCAGTACTGACAAGATTTGCACTTTTTACTCTTTGTCTGAGTATCTATTACCTTTCCAGTTTGCAAGCCAATCAGAGTTGTGGCACCAACAGTAGATGAATGTCCTCTGGTCATCCAGGTACCATCACAAGATACATCAATGTCTCGGAACTTGTTGTCACCTTCTTCTGCCCTCCCATACTCTTGAACAGCAGCATTTTTCATGCTAATAATTTGCACCCTAGTAGCAGCATCCTCCATTCCTTTCTGTATAATAGCATTGCTGCTGCGCCTAACTGGGGGTGGTAAATCCATTATACCACAGAAAGTGTTTAAGTCGGTGTGACTGCAGCCAATACAGCGTGGCAAAAGCTGCACGCCGATTGATAAGATTTATCTTTGCATTCCCTACTGAGAGCTGACTATTTTGAAGGGAAATGTTTTTGTTCATGAAAGTTTGAACTGTTACAATGAAATACAAATTCACTCCCAAGTCCTTGCCTTTTGACTTCAACTAATTGTACAGAACTTTGGCAAAAGGTACACAACAATTTTTCAGCAATGTTCTGACCAAGAAGACCCATGTCAACAATTTTGTGCCCCTCAAGCAAATCTGTAACTGTCTTTTTCTCTTGTTGAGGTGATCACTGGCCCAAGACAGTATACATGTTGTTAGGTGTGTAGTGCTGGCGTATGATGAACTGAGTGTGGGTGCGAATGAAGGCGCGAATGTGTTTAGGCTCGTATCTGTGGTGTAATGCAACCCATACACTCACATGCAGTAGTCAAGGATGCTTGAACACTGCTGGCACGTTTAAAAACATTTATTGACGATAACACACATAGCATCAACAGGAACAATCAGTGTAAACAAGGTCATGCTGACCGGAAATCGCTAGGTATACATCAGGCATTCAAAAAGGCTGGTAAACATTTCAATATTCGTACATGGTCAATAGTAAGGTTCTTCGATGACAGTTCATAATGCCGCTTTGGTATCTCTGACTAAACGCGTCAGATACCTTAATCACTTTGACATACAGGTACAACTTGGCATTCCCCGCCAATTGCACATTATCAGGCTGTAATTTATTAGCCTTAACACAGGCCTCGTTATGACGTCATCTGTGTACTTCTTCTAAGCAGGTTAACATCAACCCTGCAGTAATGCTTATGTAGATATAAATACCACCAATCTGCGGTTCCCACAATATAACTTCATCACTGGACTTCTGGATAATATAAAGACTAATAGTCTTGGATGGCTACCTTGAGCACACAAATATAAGTTCTGAAATGTAGGACCGGTGAGCTGTAGTTCACAGACTAGGTAATCTTCTAACATGTTCTGCCACCGAAAGCGTAATAATGGAAAAAGTCAGTATTACCTGGAACCGAATCCTCAGACCACAATAAGGAACTCTGTTGTCATTCCGACGCACAGAGATTCACTGGGGAGACCTGCCAACGCAGTCACTTCGAAGATTTTCCCCGAAAACACAATGGACCTCATGTCCCACAGAAGCCAGCTTACATCCCGGCCTGACGGAAGTATTAACTTGGCGCTCAAATCTGCGCATGGGTATAAGCCCCGAACTGTTTACCTTTGACCCTGTCTTCATACAGGTCAAACACACTGAAAGAACCAAAAGGGAAGATAACCCGAAATCAACCTGACATCGCAAAGTAAAGAAATAATTATCCACCTTTGACTAGGGTGAAAATACGACAAATAACTTGACATATGAAACTCCGTCGAAAATGACGGCAACATATTACAACACCCCACCCCCCCCCCCCCTCCTGTAAAAAAAATGACACATTTTTTTCCAAATATATTCATGAGCAAGACAGCTCAAGCATCAATTATGCGCTCATGAAAAAATGAACCTAATATCAAGTACAATGGACGCACAAATAAAGCGTCTGAAGAGGATACAAATCATCTCCCAGCATAAGAGAAAATATTTCTCAAAGCAAAACACATTCAAGAGGTATCATTAAAGAACCTGAGTTGCTGGCAATACCAAGACACATATCAAACATTATTAAATACTATAATTATAGCAATATACAAATATCATGAATTACAATGCTATATTAGCAACATATCACTAATGGATGGACAAAATCAAATTTGTTAAATTCTTTATACATCATCCAAATAGTAAAACATTTGTATTACAATATATTAGGATATTAAGGACAGACTTAAGTCTGAAAGTGTATCAGGAAAACTAGGACACAAGATTTAATTGGAATCATGTCGGCATCTAGACAATATGTCAGCCATCACATTATCCGAACCACGGATAGCTCGCACCGTGAAATGGAAAGGCTGAAGAGCAATAGCATAACGAGTAGATCTCGAGCTCTTCAAATCCTTACTTTGCATAGCCGTAAGAGCTTTTTGGTCGGTTTCCATAAAGAAATGCGCGCCCAGAAGGAACCTTTGTAGCTTAAGAATGGACCAAACCCTAGCCAACAATTCACGGTCTAAAACCGAGTAATTCCTTTCTGCCGCATTCAGCTTCCTAGAGATATACATTACAGGATGCAGAGTTCCTGAATACTCCTGCATTAGTGCCGCTCCAATCCCAGTGGAAGAGGCATCAATACGAAGAACAAAAGTCTTATCAATCGTTGGTAGTCTTAAGATAGGATGAGATGAGAACAAATTCTTAACCTGATTCAATGAAGATTGGCATTCTTGGGACCAACGCACCATATTAGGAGAACCTTTTTTCAATAACGTTGAAAGTGGTGCCATAATGGAGGATAGATTATCAATGAATCTTCCATAGAATTGTATTAATCCCAAGAGACTACGCACCTGCTTTTTTGTCTCTGGAACCGAGATATTCAATATCTTCGAAATGTTTTGTTCCTCTTTCTTCAACAGATCATGACCAACCCGATGACCTAGGAAGGAAATTTCACTACACCCAACAAAAGCTTTAGAGGCTTTTGCAGTCAAACTATGCTCACGTAAAGTAGATAGCAATTCCTTTAGACCCAAATAGTGGTCTTCCCAAGTATCGCTGAAAAGACAGATGTCGTCTAAATATGCGATGACATCTGCACGATCTGATAGAATTCGTCGCATCATGCGCACGAAAGTCGCTGGGGCGTTCATAAGCCCGAAAGGCATACAATTCCACTGAAATAGACCCTTAGGTGTTGAAAAAGCAGTGAGAGGTTTGGCGTGTTCCGTCTAAGGGACTTGCCAATAACCTTTCGACAAGTCTAGTTTAGTAAAGAATCTAGCTTTAGAAAGTCTAATAAGTAGATCATCTAATAAAGGCATAGATTCAGCATCGAACTTCGTAACTTGATTTAATTTGCTATAGTCAACGCAAAGACGTATGTTATTGTCTTTCTTTCGAACAATAACTATCGATGAAGAATAAGCTGAAGTGGATGGTTCAATTATTTGCAGTTGAATCATTTCATCCAATTCTTTCTCGACTTGTGCTTGAAAATGAATAGGTATAGGGTATGGTCTTACTCTGATCGGATTACGATCAGTAAGTATGATGTCATGTTCAATGACACGTGTGTGTCCAGGAATGTCGGTAAGGACATCCTGAAATGATTGTAGCGTAGAAGATACTTGACGCTGTTCCTCAAGAGACAAATTCGAAGAGACGGTAACGTTTTTCCATGATTCCGTAGAATTAAGTGGAATCGCAGGAAGAGGTAAGTTAACGTCAGAAAAAATAGTTTCCTCATCCTGTATAACGGACAGGGATGAGAGGTGAACATGTTGGACTAGAGAGTCGTCCGTCGCCTGGAAAATAGGCTGCAAATAGTCTGGACGTTCAATAAACTCTGTTAGCATATTTATATGAAAGGTTTTATGCTTTCCATCCACATCGACAATATAGTCGACATCTGAAATTTTCGAGACTATAGTGTATGGACCTTTCCATGAAATGAGAAGTCTGTTCTCTCTTGAGGGAAGTAAGAAAAACGCTTTGTCTCCAGGACAAAGTTGACGTAGGCGTCTTTTCTTGTTAGCAAATCGCCTAGCCTTTTCTTTCGCAAATTTGGAAGATGAAGTTGCTAATCTGCACGATACGATAATTTTTTCCCTAAGAGCAATGACATATTCATATAACGATTGTGTATCATCGTCAATATTATCGGAAGTTATCAAATCGTGTAACAAGGACATCGGACCGCGCGGTTGCGCGCCAAAGACAAGTTCGAAAGGCGAAAACCCTGTATGCTCGTTGGGAACCTCTCTATAGGCAAAGAGAGCTGCAGGTAGGACCCTGTCCCAATCATCAGGATGATCCTCAGTTATCTTGGCAAGTAAGTTCTTTAGTGTCCTATTAAGACGTTCAACCAATCCATTGGACATTGGATGATAAATACTACTGAGAGACCTTTTAATGTCTAGCGTAGCCATTACCTGAGACATAGTGTCCGAAATTAACTGAGTGCCGTGGTCCGACAGTATTTCTCCGGTGAATCCCAGACGAGAAAATACGAGCCAAAGAGCATCAGCGATATCGACAGTTGATATGCTCTTCAGAGGAATAGCATCTGGCCAACGCGTGCACATGTCCACGCAAGTGAGGATAAATTGGTGTCCTCTTGCTGATTTAATCTTAAACGGGCCAATAATGTCTATAGCCATTTTCTGAAACGGCCGAATAGGAATATCTGCAGCCTGAATAGGTGCAGCATGTCTTGGACCTCTAGACTTGACCTCTTGACAAATTTTGCAAGACCGGCAATAAATTCGTATGTCTTTATTAACAAATGGCCAAAAGAAAGACGCAAGGACTCTAGTTTTAGTTCTAGAAAAACCCATGTGTCCAGCACACTGAGAATCGTGTGCATGTTGAAGAATTAAGGCTCTCATACACTTAGGTACAAGAATTTGCGAGTGCATAGACTTGTCCGAGTGTTGTACCATACGTACCAGTATACCATTCCTCATAGTGATATACGATTTATGATTCGTATTCTGATTAGGATCCCCTTTCTTTGCGAGAAGGAAGAATTTCTTCAAAGAAGGATCCTCTTCTTGACGTTTAACAAACGAGTCATGGGAAATCACCAAGTGCTCATCTTGGCTATTAACTCCATTACTATCATCAAATGAAGTTGGGGAATTAAGAGCTTGGGCTCTTGTCACCACTGCATTGACCGTTTGAATGTTTTGTTCTTCCCAAATAGAAATTTGTTGCGGGGTGCATTCCTTAACCCCATGAATACGACCGATTATAAGATCCGCAATGGAATTAGAAAGAAGACACGCGTGGATATCTCCTGTAAAGAAGGGAGTGTCAATCCTAATGACAGCAGTAGGATAACTTTCCATGGTACCACCAAATGTAGTACATTTGATCGCTTTTCCCGAGTAACAGTGAGGATCTATCAGAGACTGACTAACCCTGACAGTAGTGCAACCAGAATCAAAAAGCACTGAGACTAGCCTATCATTCACTAGACCTTTATGCAAGATGAGAGATCCTCTCCCATCATGCGCAACTGTAGCAGGAAGAGCGGGAAGAGGGTGACCACAAATTAAGGTAGATACAGACGATGGCTCGAACAATGTTGAGCATTGGGGGCATTCAGTTGCTCTCCTAAAATTGAAAGCACAACCAGTGATAGCATTAGAGTTCCCACTATCATTTACTTGATTACAGGCTCCATTAAACTCTTGTTGTGCAGAGTTTGCCTGTTGGCAAGCTTTTCTTTTGTAATATCTAGGTCTACCGCGATTTTCATTTCCCCTGTAATTGTTATCATATTGCCTATTGTAATTATCATTCCGGTTTGAATCCCGGTTTCTAAATTCACCATCGTCATATTCTTGACGTCGAGAATGATTATCTCGAGAGCTCAGATAGTTATTATTGTGATAACCTTTGCGAAAGTGTCTAAGATTATTACCACCAAAATTACGAGAACTACCATCTCGTCTCGAGTTCTTAGAAGAAGAACCATTATATGTTGGATTACTCGGATTCTGAGTGTAATTCTGATTACTTCTCCTATTCCAGCTTTGTTGAGCACCCTGAAATTTTTTATTGAAATTAGGGCCATATGGTGCTGGCGAAGCAACTGGCAACCCTTCTTTCACTTTAGAATTGCTAACTGTAGCATGGGGGTGCGCGGTGGCGTACTGGCAACAGTATTCCTCCATGTCTTTTAAGTTTTTGGGTTTACGCTCATGAAGAAATGCAAGAAAAGAATCATTAACAGATGACAAAACCTTATCTCGAAGTAATAAGTCCATTAGGCCTTCATATGTTTTCTCAGTCTGAGACAACTCAACCCATCGTGTAAATGTACGACGTATCTTTGTAACAAAATCAGAGAAATCTACTCCATTTTCTGGCAACATTGTCCTAAAACGAAGACGATAGTCTTCTTCTTTTAATTGTTATTTTTTTAGAAATGCTGCTCTGACAACATCATAATTAGTCCTTTCATGTTCGTCTATTGTCATAAGAGAAGTCACTGTGCCACCTGTAAAAAATTCCATCAGTTGTTCGACATATTTTTCTTTCTTTACCTTATGCGCATCGCATAAAAATTGGAATCTATCTAGATAATCCGCTACGTCATCCTTTAAAGGATTGAAATGAGGTAATTTAATCCTACTAACAAACTCCTTTGTCGTACTCGAAGTTGTTTGCTGAGCACCCGTACTCGCCACTTTCAATTTCTCTAATTCCAAAGTTGCGAGTCTTTCCTCATGTTCCATTTTCCGTTTTCTTTCCTCATGTTCCATTTTTGCTTTTCTCTCTTCGGCCTCAGCTTGAAGTTTTCTCTCCTCAGCAGCAGCTTGAAGTTTTCTCTCCTCCATTTCCATCTGGAATTTTCTTTCATCAGCTTGGGCTTTTCTCTCCTCAGCAGCAGCTTGAGCTTTTCTCTCCTCAGCAGCAGCTTTTCTCTCCTCAGCAGCAGCCTGAGCTTTTCTCTCCTCAGCCTCTCTTTGATACCTTTTTTCTTCAAGTTCTAATCTTCTATTCTCAGCTTCTAGCTTCTTTAGTTCAGCTTCTGCTTTCAATTTAATTTCCTCTTTTTGTTTCTTTTCTTCTGACTTTAATGCCATGGCGAATCGAGCAGTTGAATATTCTTCCAATTCTTTACCAGATTTACCAAGGGTTAACCCTTGCTGGATGAAGAAATCCAATGTAGACATTCTGTCTAATGAGATCAGAAACCTGAAAAATTCAAAAAATTACCTTATACCACTTCAATGGGAGACAAGTCTGTACTATAGAATTGTATACTCACTTCACTTTATTTCACTCTCTTAGTCTTAGTCAAAGACTTTGTATGGTGATAAAGCTTGTTTCTTGCACCAGATTGACATGGACTGTTTTTTTTGTGATATTGCTCGTCCAGTCACAATGTTCTGTAAATGGGTTAGGTTACCGACTGTTGGGGCCCTGACAAGGTGTACTGTTAAGTGCGTATATTCTGATGCAATGGGTGAGTGTAAACATCAATAATGACAAACGCGACTGGATGACAGTTCGACAGGTTTACAGGACACTCACTCCAATCACAGGTGGAAGTCAAGGATGGCTGGACTACTGTGGTCGTTTCATACTGTTTAATAGGACGCACACACTTAGACAGTACGTGTATAGTTACAGCAACATAGGTCGACATAAATAGCATATTGTTGATCAATGGTCTACCATCTTAAGTTAGCATTCATGTTGAATAACATCACAATGGAACATCTGTAGACAAGCACTTAGATTTCCACTGTTTATCAATATAATCATCAGGCCTTACTGACCAAGCGTGTCAGTTGATAAATACTGTTCAAGTATGACTCCTAAACAGAACCTCTTTTCTAGCGACGATTCCTTTAGGTAAAGTACAGTAAATCTATCTGAAGATAATGTTAACCCATCAGTATTGGGTTTTCTTTATAAATGTGATCTCTTAATCATCACCTGATAATAAGGGGCATCCCTGTTCTCTGATCGATGATCGACAAAAAGTTAGAATCCAAAATGGCTTCTGGTTCCCTTTTGAGCATCGCTCACTATACAGATGTATAGCAAATCTTCAATAGAAGCTTTGTTCATAGACACAAATGTTTCTACAAGAATCAGCATATTCTTTCATCTTAAATGCTGCATACAATCATCTACAGTGCTGATAGGTAACGTATCATCCCGACATATGGATATGGCTAATCCTAATGTAGACATCTGCCCAATTAAGCCTAGGACGAAAAAGTTCAGTAAAATGTTCTTTTACCTGGGCATAGGAAATACACTAGCAAACACAAACGCTCTCCTGGCGTCACTGAAACAACACTGGGGAACTCATAGACCTAACAGTCCTAGAAGAAACTATCTTCGTTCCCATAATAATTCATAGAGATCACAGACTTTGGACAGGTCTAAAGCCATGACATCCCGCCAGGCTCCTTCATCACCGAAGCACTCCCTAACGTATCTTCATGCGCCGAAAGTGGTTGACCCCAAAGTACAGTACAAGGAAAATAGTCCGACATAGACATACAAAGATAACATGATATAAGACCGAATCGTCTCAAACAGACAAGGAGTAAACGTAGATTCGGATCATAAACATCCCTGCATAAACATCAGCAAGAATAATCTGTTTCTGGCTATACCAGACACAAAATATGACATAAGTCTAGATTCATACGCCAAGTTCGATACTCAGGAAAGATACAAGAACAGATAACTCATAGAATGAATACACATCGACTAATCTGAGTTCTGTCCCTTAGACTGAGAATCGTGAATTCAAAGATAAATATATTTTTATCAGACAAATAAATATATTTTACATTTGTATGCGTGTCAACAGTAATCTGTGCGTCACACAAACGAATATGTGCGCAACAGACTGTTATCTTGTTTATAATATAAGAAATAATCACTTAAGTACCTGTGGGAAATAATACCTTTATATCCCACTCACTGTGGGCACAAATCTTTTTTTTTTTTTTAAAGAACTTGCATATATATTTTACCTTGTCTTAATCTTTGGACAACAAGTTTTTTAACAGAGAACTTGTATAAATATCTTATATAATAATATTTTATCAACAATCTCTATATGAAGAGTGCACCATATTAATAATAATACTAATACATGACCAAGTATATGTATGTAGACTGTGTATGACAATAATGTGGTACAATCATAAATACAAAGACAAAGATACAAAACAATGACCGAAAACGTTCGCGGAAGTCAAATAAACATTACAGTAAAAAGTAAAGAAAATGTTACACAAATGTGTAATGATGACCGCGAAAAGTAAACAAGACAAATGGCAACACTGTTATAAACAAAAAGGTGTAGAGAAATAAACAAAAGAAAGGAGAGACCTACAGATACAAACAAATGAAATAAAAACTGAAAAACAGAAAAAATATTACAAAAACAACGATAAGTACAGTTACATCACAGCTAACACAAATAGCCACAAATTGTCGCTAGCAAATTTTCAATTAAGAAAATTGCTCCTACAGAACGCTATTATAAGACCACTATTTCTTACAGACCGTGGTATCTCTTATAATAGACACCGCCCAACCTTAAACCCGCAAAAGAACACAAGAAAAATACACAACAACAGTAGAAGTAACATAAATATATATAAAGCAATCAATTCAATGTGTTGCAGAACAAGTTCAGTCACAGCTGAAACTAAAGTAAATTTCTTGCTCCTTGCGAACACAGAAACAAAATGTCAAGCGCGCACTGAATGTCAGATCCACTGTAGCATGAAGTGGTCTTCACGAACATAAAGTTACTATGACCTTCTCGTATCTTGAGTCTTGCACATCGAATGTTTACAATTTCACGTACTGTTTACAAACTGGAACTTGACCTCAAAAAATGTAACTTAAACGCTCGTACGTTGAAAAGTCTGTAGTTGACTGAGACGTATGAACGACCAGTGGTACCGTTTACAAAAAGGACTCGTCTTGCAGTTGTGGTCCACGTAGCAAATGCCTCGATGCTAACTCCAGTACTTGTCATGTTGTGGTTTATGTAGCATTATAACATAAATGCTAACACTGTTTATAATGTCCTGTGCAGCCAAAACTTGGAAGTGTCGAGTATGTGTGTTACAGCTGTCCACCTTGCTTATTCCGACTAAATGTAAATTTCTGGACCACACTGGAGACATCAACAATGTAGCAGAAGAGCCCACTGAACTGGTCCACCAGAAATTTAACTGTCTTTTTCTCTTGTTGAGGTGATCACTGGCCCAAGACAGTATACATGTTGTTAGGTGTGTAGTGCTGGCGTATGATGAACTGAGTGTGGGTGCGAATGAAGGCGCGAATGTGTTTAGGCTCGTATCTGTGGTGTAATGCAACCCATACACTCACATGCAGTAGTCAAGGATGCTTGAACACTGCTGGCACGTTTCAAAACATTTATTGACGATAACACACATAGCATCAACAGGAACAAGGTCATGCTGACCCGAAATTGTTAGGTATACATCAGGCATTCAAAAAGGCTGGTAAACATTTCAATATTCGTACATGGTCAATAGTAAGGTTCTTCGATGACAGTTCATAATGCCGTTTTAGTATCTCTGACTAAACGCGTCAGATACCTTAATCACTTTGACATACAGGTACAACTTGGCATTCCCCGCCAATTGCACATTATCAGGCATTATCAGGCTGTAATTTATTAGCCTTAACACAGTCCTCGTTATGACGTCATCTGTGTACTTCTTCTAAGCAGGTTAACATCAACCCTGCAGTAATGCTTATGTAGATATAAATACCGCCAATCTGCGGTTCCCACAATATAACTTCGTCACTGGACTTCTGGATAATATAAAGACTAATAGTCTTGGATGGCTACCTTGAGCGCAAAAATATAAGTTCTGAAATGTAGGACCGGTGAGCTGTAGTTCACAGACTAGGTAATCTTCTAACATGTTCTGCCACCGAAAGCGTAATAATGGAAAAAGTCAGTATTACCTGGAACCGAATCCTCAGACCACAATAAGGAACTCTGTCGTCATTCCGACGCACAGAGATTCACTGGGGAGACCTGCCAACGCAGTCACTTCGAAGATTTTCCCCGAAAACACAATGGACCTCATGTCCCACAGAAGCCAGCTTACATCCCGGCCTGACGGAAGTATCAACTTGGCGCTTAAATCTGCGCATGGGTATAAGCCCCGAACTGTTTACCTTTGACCCTGTCTTCATACAGGTCAAACGCACTGAAAGAACCAAAAGGGAAGATAACCCCAAATCAACCTGACATCGCAAAGTAAAGACATAATTATCCACCTTTGACTAGGGTGAAAATACGACAAATAACTTGACATATGAAACTCCGTCGAAAATGACGGCAACAAAATCAGTATCATTAACATTATAATTACCTTCCTCGTCAGTTTCTGCAGAATCTGTGTCACAGCTTTGCTCAAACATATCCTCATCAGAGTCATGTGTTAGGTTGCTAATGACCAGAATTTTCTGCTCTGATCATGAAAGGGACGTGGCATTTCGTTTCATTCAATATCAAAACATTCAGTTTGCATCGATGGTGTTGAACTATGAACGCATGGCTCAGTACCGAATGTCGATGCATTCTGTAGGATTGTTTTCCTTTAATTTCGTTCAGCCGTATGTTGATTGCCATGAAATTTACTCTTCTTTGATATACCTTTACCGAACGTTTTGTCTGAAGGCATAATTATCACAAATTTATTCACGTTTTTCCACAAATTAACTCAAAGTTTCAATCACATTTATGTTTTTATTTTTTTACCGCCATGATGGATGAAAAAGGAGTATTCATTGCATTCGTTGTATTGAGTATATTTTTTCTAGGGAGTGTTTATTATTTGGTATACATTCCAATATGAATTTTAGCAAAAAAGCATATTTTGGGACTAAAAGTCAGCGATTTTTGGCACACACTCATTCTCTTTGAACATTAATAACTCATAAAATATTACAGATAAACACATAATTCAAAAAGAATATCGAAGTAAAAAGGCTTATAAATATTTAAAACACAATTATTATATGCAAATCATAAATAACCTTTTTTGTCTATTTCTGGGTGTATATGCCCCCTTAACATATATAATGACATCCATACTGAATTCTTCATATATAATTTCCTCAGTTACATTTGTCATTGCTTATTCATAATATTTTGATTCATAAACATACTGGACATGCCGATGATTCTATGAATATAAGTATATTTTATTTACGTCTTCTCCGACAAGTCCACTGCCGGACATTATTTGTGATTCATAAACATACTGGACATGCCGATGATTCTATGAATATAAGTATATTTTATTTACGTCTTCTCCGACAAGTCGACGGAGGGCATTATTTGTGATTTATAAACATACTGAACATGCCGATGATTCTATAAATATAAGTATATTTTATTTACGTCTTCTCCGACAAGTCCATTGGCGGACATTATTTGAATCAATTATAATGAGCTAGATACATCCAGTTCCTATACATATGTCTTTCTATCCACAAGCATCTATTCGATATTTTCATTTCAAGCTATAACACTTTGGGATTCTTTATTCGTAACCTCAGACACTTCTTCAATACACAAGCGATCCTGACGTGCACAGTCTATAGAATGAATTAGTTGCTACTACAAACAAATCCAAGTTATTCTTGCAATCACATTCGTAAACCTTCGCATTTACGCTTTTGTGTACACTACCTAGTTTTCAAATACAAAACCGTATGAGGTGTGCGAAAAGGATCATATCACTCACTGGGACCCCAAGATGCAGCAATAGTGAATGCAGTCAGCGACTCATAGCTTGACTGCCTGTGTCAGGACCAGCGAACCAGAGCTGGTCAAGACCGTGCTCCACCTCCACGTGGTGGTCCTGGAAACCGTCTGCAGCAGTGCAGGCTGGCTGAGCGAGCATGGATCGAAATGGGAAGGTAAACCCGGTCCTTAAAAAATGCCGTGCAGAAGTCGGATGTGTCGACCGAAAGGTGCAGATATCACAGCTTAGGCGCAAACAGACACAACGCAACCACCGTCCTTTTCAGGACGAACGAGGAAGAAGAAGAAGAAGATATCACTCACTCACTTACTTACTCAGTCGTTCCTCTTCTACCCAGGGATATAGATGTTTGCCATAGAGACCGCCAAACTATCCTACAACCCAAATTCCACTAAAGTTTAAAGGTTAAAAACTGAAGTTCTTATCAGTGAATGATTTCTCTCCGTTATTATTATCAAACGGAAGTGCAAGATAATTCTCCATTGAACGAACCAGAATTACACTTGCTTCCAGATAACATCGCTTTTTGAAAAGGTGTATGTTATATAATTTTTTTTTTTATATAATGAAAAAAAAACTTTTAAACGAGTTAAAGATTATAACAATTAGGGGTCGTCCACAAATGACATCACGCAATTTTTGTCGTGTTTAACCCCCCTCCCACTCCCCTTGTCAAAATTGTCACAAAAATACAGACTACCGCTTACGTGACGTCACAAAAATCATCTCTCTCTCTCTCTCTCTCTCTCTCTCTATATATATATATATATATATATATATATATATATATATATATATATATATATAATATATATATATATATATATATATATATATATATATATATAAAATTATCCGACATTTCAGCTGCTATCATATAATTATCCGATATTTCAGCTGCGATCATATATAATGTACTCACTAGTATTGTGAAGGAATAATAATTCTAAGGATCGGATTCGTTAGGAGTTGGTTGCATACTCCATTACGCTATAAACTTAACGGTTAACCCAGACGAGCTAAGTCTGTGAGAGGAACAATTGTGTAGAGCTTAGAACTATGATGAAGCCAATTTAAATGTGTGAAATGTTGTTACACCCTATTGTGTAAAAGGATATATATTACTCTTAGTCGCCCAAGCAGGAGTTGATAACTATTGCGGATTAAAGTTAAATAGTGAAAATGAAAGTTAACTATTGCTGATAAAAATAGGATCAACTCCTTTTTTTCCGTGCGTGATGTCATATGGGAATGACCCCTGTGACGTCTAACACCCATTTCTTCTTGTTGTAATAGTCACTTTTTGCATAATGTAAGGTGACGCGGTAAACTGTATCTCCACATGGTGCGAACGTTAGCTCCGTCCTGATGTGAACTCACTGATGTAACTGACTGATGTAACTCACATTTCTGTGTTCGCTACACAGCCAGACTTTGACATTGAGAGCTCTTGTTGATTTTCTATCAGGATCACCTTGCATGTTCCCTCATACTCAAGTGTTGATATACAGGTATTGAGATACCTATGGTACGTAATTTGTATGTTATTTTTTCCCCAAGGGATGCAATTTATTTGTAAATCTTATTTTTACATTTAATGCATTAAATTATAAACTTCAAACATTTTTCAAGCACATTTTCTAGCAAAAAAAAAAAACTATAAAATGTTTACACAATTTAGTGAAAATCTTTGTGATGTAATATAAGTATAGGAGTGTAAATTTACATTTTATAAAAAATAACTAAAACATTAATCCTAGACTTATATTAAGTCCATTAAATATGTATTAGGCCAGTCCCTCATCATGAGTAGACAAAATTTCAACATTAATTAACCGTATTTTTGCCCGGCACGTAGTGCTGCCTAAACTAACATCCCTTTGTGAGCCCGACAATGATTATAGTCCCCACAAACCCCTACGCCAACCATTATTACATGAAGTGGACACAAGTATCTGTGAATACATTGTGACCTCTATGGAAATTTTTTCATAAAACACCAGGAGGTGGAGACACTTGGGAGTCATGATCCAGGTGGGCTCCCCCTCCTTAGAGTGTAAAGGAGAATAAAGGATGATCAGATAGCCTCCTGTTGTATCGCTCTGTATTTTTTTTTCTCTATCCAGCGGCCCTCGAGCTTTCCAGCCCTTTTGGCCCAATGACATGTCATTGCGAGGCTTGGGAGACAGTGGACTTTCCTTCCAACCTGGTCGGGAGCTTTGCTCCTTCCCACACACAGAGGGTTTATATGCAAGGAGCCGTTCAGGTTATTCAGTCAAATTACCGGTCGTTGACACTCCTACAAATGCCGGCGCCCGGGCTTGAACCTTGAAAACCTGGTCGCTAGCGCAACGTCTTAACCATTACACCAGCGCGGCTCCCAATTGCTCTGTGTAGAGTATCCTATCATGCAGTCGAACACAAAAATAACAATCAACTCACATACTGAGTCTCACAGGATGGGTCTGAAACACAGAGAACAACGAAAACGTAAAAGAAGCAGTGGCTGTATCACGATTAACCTACGTTGCCATCTTGTCAAAAAATAATCACGTTATAGCCTAACCATAAATCTAAACGCTGAATCCCGCTAACCGTTATCTAGGTCAATTGTTATTGCTGTTGTAATGTTGTTGATATAACGTCAGTTCTATCTATACTCTTTAGCGCTCCAAGGACCATAACCCGTCAACAAACACACACCAAGTCCTCCTGTCACGTGACATGACGTACAAATCTTCCTCATCGTTGTTATTTTGTCACCAGTTGTCTTCTCCTCGTGTTCTTCTGTCTACCTCTACTTCGCTTAGCCTGGGCATTCTAGAACATAGACTTGGCGGGGGGGGGGGGGGGGGGAGGAAAGAAGCAATAATGTTAACAGCCAGCTTTAATTAATGTGTGTCTAATCTCTCGTCAACGTCTCTTCTCATCCCTTGTTCCCCTTGTACTTGTCTGGTTCTTGTCATCAGTTCCATATTGGTGACTTTGTCTGGTTCTTGTCATCACTTCCATATTGGTGACCTTGTCGTACCATTTCAATCCTACTACTCTACACAAGTATCCAGTTATCTCAGTCCTTTACACCAAATTTGGTGACGTTTAATAGACATTTATTCGTATCCTGGTTTCTGAGCAGCATGGTTAATTTACCAATTTTGAGCTTCAGTAAACATTGAGGTATTGTAGATGGACACGCCGGATTCTGAACCTGAACTGGGAAACCAATAGTGTCATTGTTGTCTTCAGTAAACATCGAGTCTAGCGTAAAAATAAACTGAACACAGAGAAATGGACATCATGAAGAAATCGTACACCATCGTGCTTTCCCGCCATTTCTTACATCGGCTATGGTACGAAAATGTTCTTGACTTTTTATTTTAATATTTATCCTGTCCTTAGTTTTAACAGAACAGTAAAATAAAAATAAAGGAAATTTATTATGTGGCTCTGATATTATAAAATTAATATTATCGTTCTCGGCAATTTCCTGATATGTTTTGCGCAGAGATCTGTGAAATTCAAATGATATTTAGAGTATTGGCCACTACTTGGATGATTTTAATTATTACCCAAAATAATTTTCACTGAATACACTAAAATATCTTCACTGAATTCACCAAAATAACTTTCATTGAATGCACTAAAATAACTTTCACTGAATACACCAAAATAACTTTCACTGAATACATCAAAATAACTTTCACTGAATTCACCAAAATAACTTTCATTGAATGCACCAAAAGAACTTTCACTGAATGCACCAAAATAACTTTCACTGAATACACTAAAATAACTTTCACTGAATACACCAAAAAAACTTTCACTGAATACACCAAAAAAACTTTCACTGAATACACCAAAAAAACTTTCACGTGCTCTGCTTTCGATAGATCGCATCGCCATGCTAACTCTGCTCAACAAGAGCCCCAGGTTATTGATAATCAAGGTAACAATAATAATAAGGTCTCTAATGCTACTGCTTGCTCTGCTTTCGATTTCGAGAGAGCATCTCAGTGCCCTGAGTGCACAACTCTGTTTCAGCCTACAGCGGTGACTACCTTGAGTTGCGGTCATCCTCTACCTACTCTTCCTGCCTTGTCTGCACATGACGGAAGAGGGTCTCTTACCCTACACAAGGGATTTGTAAATAGTAATCCCGTCTCGGTACTCTTTGATTCGGGATGCACGACTGTTGGGATTAAGCAGTCTTTGATACACCCTTCCTGTGCCAGTGAATTATTTAAATTTGGTTTAAAGTTCTTGTTGTGTAGTCAATTAACCCTATCAGAGTCAATATCTAAGGTTAGTCTGGAGAGGAGCCCATAGGTCTCCAAGATAGTACAGTAGCATCTCATCTAGGAACCTATTCAGCTTGACTATATCTTTGATGTCGATACACCATTAATCTTTTCAGAGAATGGGGTATTTATAGTAAGACCAGTCTCTTATCTGGCACTATCCTGGTATCATCTGATACATCTGTTTTCCAGGATAATATCACCATCATTATATCTTTAATCTCGCTACATGAGGTTGTCTGAGGGCTGTCAGAATAGCAAGTTTAATGACACAATAGCTGTTTATTACAATGACATCAGTGACATAATAACCATACGATGTTGATTAGTATGTCCAATAATGACTACAGAATGGTATGTCTTCTGTGACACAATAACTGAAGAGCGTTTCATTTTCTTAGACATAAAACCTCTAGTGTAAGGTCTAATCTGTGGTCGGTGACGTAACTATTTGTATGACTGTGAATTCTATGATGCAATAATTACAGGATAATGTCTATTCTGTGTCATTAAAAACTAAGTCATCTTTATTAATGTGTGACACAGTCACTGTGGGATATCGTGTGGTCAATGCCAAAATTACTTCTGGATGTTTTGTTATCTATGACACAATAACTACAGGATAATGAATAATTTATAACATAATAACTCTATATCTGTTAATTGTCACTGGTACAGCTGTATCTGACTGAGTTGTCTTCATGATAAACTTATTTACTTAGTCGTTCCCCTCTTTACCGTGAGGTGTAGAGGTTTGGAAGAGAAAGCGCCAGACTATCCTATCGGCTGTCTTCCTCCTGGCCTGGTTCCATTCTAGTCCTCGGTCCTTCAAAGATTGTTTAATGTTGTCCTCCCAGCGGACTCTGGGTCGTCCTGGGGTCTGGATCCCTGGCTCTTTGTTTCCCATGCTTGTCGTGGCAGCCGATCTTCTCCCATTCTGCAGACATGGCCAAACCATCTTAGTTGGGACTGTTTTACTTGGGTCTGCAGGGGGTGGGATTTCAGGCCTTGACGTATCGTCTGGTTTCGGACCATGTCTCTTCTTGTTACTTCAACCACTTTCCTCAGATACCTCATTTCTCAGGTTGGTTTGGATCTGGCTTGTGTGGGTCGTAATAATTGCCCATGACTCGCATCCATATGGCAAGATTGGGACATAGGTAGAGCGGTATACAGCCATCTTCGTGTTCTTATCTCTTGCTGAGGAATCCTCCATTTATGGCCTGAAGAAGTCTCCCAGCTGCGGCTTTTCGAGTGGCCAACTCTTCTTTGATGCCTCCCTTTCGGTCTGCAATAGCTCCGAGATATTTAAAGCTGTCGGCCTGCTTCAGGACCTGTTCTCCCAGCTTAATCTGATGTCTTCTTTTTTCTCGTCATATCACGATGGATTTTGTTTTAGAGCTGCTTATGACCATCCCTCTCTTCTCCAGCTCTTCCTTCCAGACTTGCAGGTTGGATTGGAGATGTGCCTCTGATTTAGCAATCAGGGCAACATCATCAGCAAATGCCAGCTCTGAAATACATACCTGTCCCATCTTCCAGTACCCCACTGAATACTTTCTTGTTCTCTCCTTATATGCCTAAACTACATCGTCCATGAGGATTATGAAAAGATAAGGTCACATGATATCACATTGTCTTACACCAGTGGTGGTCCTGAATTCTTCTGATTTATGGTTTGCTGCCCTCACATAATTTCAGCAACACTTGTAGAAGTTCTGTATAGCATGAATCATAGGTGCTGGAATGTTCTTCCTTGCCAAACAGTCTCAAAGTTTGATCCAGGGGACCCTGTCAAACGTCTTTTCCAGATCTATGAAACAAAGATGGATCTCACTCTTATACTCAAGGGCCTTTTCACTCAGCTGTCTGAATGTGAAGATTAGGTCTTGAGTACTTCGGTTTGCTCGAAATTCACACTGGACCTCATCCAATTGTGGCTCAGCTAGACATCGGGGTATCTGCTCTAGGATTCTAGAGTAGATCTTACCATGGACACTGAGAACGAATATGCCTCAGTGGTTTCCACACTGTCGATTGTCACCTTTTTTGAAAATTGGTATTATGATGGCAATCTCCCAATCCTTTGGTATAGTCTTGTTGTACCACGCTGCCTGTAAGAGCCTTAAGAGCAATAGGTCGCCTGATGCTCCTATGTACTTAACCATTTCTGGTGTTATACCATCATGCCCTGCTGCTTCGCCCATTTCGATTGTCTCCAGTGCTGCCTTCAGTTCTTCCATCTTTATGTCATCTTCACCATCATTGGATTTCTCTTCCGTGCTAGTGATTATCATTTCTGATGCTTCACCATGCTCACCATCCAGGCGTTCTGAGACATATTCTTTCCATCTTTCCATTACTTACTTTGGAGCAATAAGCAATTTGCCTTGTTCGTCCTTTATAAATTTGAGACATTATCTATTGTTTTTCATTCCTCGTGTTCTTTAGGGTCTTATAGAACAATTTCTGGTTTTCTTGCGCATCTTTTTCTAGCTTTTCTCCAAATTCTTCCCAGGATTTCTGTTTTGCTGCTAGCATCTTGTTCATGCTTCTGTTCTGAGTGTCACATATTCTCTATATTTCTCCATTTGTCCTGTTGTGTTTTTAGCTCCTAAGTATTGTTTCCTTGCCATTTTCTTCTCTCTTATTTTCTCTTTGACTTCCTCTGTCCACCAAGGTGTCCCCTTTCTCTTATTCTCAAGTCGGACTTCACCACATGCTTCTGCAGCAGCTGTCTTTATGATATCCTTGAATTTAATCCAGAGAGTTTCCAAATCATCAGGTTGTTCTTCTGTGTTGCTCACCGCTGCAGCAATAAGCCCCGTATATCTGGTCTTAATTTCTGGCTCTTTCAGCTTGTAGGTCTTAATGCTCATTTCTCTCATTCGTTTACTTAGTTTATTGCGTGATGTTGGGAAGTTCCTAGGCTGAGCAACTCTTTCAGTTGTTCTTTTGATTGTAAGCAGGTAGTGATCACTTCCAGTCTTTGGTTCCCTCCAGACTCTAACATCCAGGACATATTTGAATGAGCTCCTCCTAACAATGGCATAGTCGATCACTGACTTCTCATTCTGTGTTGGTTCACATCTAGTGTATGCATGTATGCGCTTATGGGGGAACTTTGTATTTGTAATGATCAGATTCTGCTAAACTGCATAATCTAAGGAGTCGCTTTCCATTGTCATTGAGAGTATCTTCTCCATATCTTCCGATAACTCCACCCCATCTAGCATGGTCATTTCCAACTTTGGCATTGAAATCTCCGAGCATGATAATTTTATCTAGGCAGTCATCCACTGTCATTTGAAGCACCTCGAAGATTTCCTCCTTGGTCTCTGCTCTCTCATCCTCATTTGACCCATACACTATGACCAGGATGCCTATTGTTTCTCCTTCTTTTAGTTTTATTACCATAATGCGCACGGAGACAAAGTTCCATCCCTTGATACTATCTTTTTGGATTTTGGCGACAATGTAACCCACGCCCCCTTTAGCTCTTTCAGATGTGGATACACCACTGTAAAGCAGCGTGTTGCCATCGAGATCCATGACTCCTGTCTTTTTTTCTTTGTTTCCGTTATAGCCAGGATTTCTAGTTTTGCTTTCCTTATCTCTTCCACCAGCTCCTCTTATTTCTCAGTTATACGTTTTGTGTTCCAAGTGTGGACGCATGACCTACTACCATAGCATTTATTCGTGGTAGAAACTAATTAAAATAAAATAATAGAAATTACTATTTACTTCTTTATAATATAAACAGTGCAAGTACGACATCTCGTAGTAAATCATAAACACAAGATACATTGAGTATAGGATGACATAATATCAAACTAAACTATGTCAAGCTCGGTATATCCACGCTAAAATCTGCGGGAGTTACCATAGAAACAGTGACGTAAATGGGAATAGCCTTACTCCCTATAAGATCGCTTGAAAGAATAAACCAGCAAATAAATTAACAAAATATAAGTGTGTCCAATGAAACGGTGGCCACCATCGCCCACCACCGAAAGATGCTCAGAAATAATTTTCAGAAAATCAGTTTTAGACAAGAGCCATTGCAGGACGGATGTGATTCTAACTTTGTATAGTGAACAACCTGGCGTACCTCTGGGCTGTCACATAAGTCCTGGCTCCTACGTTGAGATATTCAACAAGAACCTTAGTGTATTTCCTTACTCTTCAAGTATTTGCGGACGCAAGAATATATTTCCTTCATATTAAAAAAGATGTATGGAACAGATTTTCCTACCTTGTGGTACAAAAGTAAGTAGCTCGAGCGAACTTTTTATTTTAACTTAAGTCAGAGACATGCTATAAAGCTACAAAATGAAACTAGTGGAAGTAGAGATATAACAAGCAGAGGGACTCCACCTAAGGCGCGCTGTACTAGAATAACTTCAATAAGGAAAACTGATGAAAATACTGAAGAATTTCAAAACCATTGTTGGATTGAAACAAAATGTGGAAGAATTTTAATAGGCTACATGAAACGGATTCTGTACTTGAAAACCAATGTAACTTGTGAATGTGTACAAATGTTGCTGTTATGTGGACAATCTTCAATGGTTAAATAAAACTTGATATTTTATCAAAAAAGTTACTGAGGATTCTTTACAGCTGAGCTAGACCCTTAATTGTGAACCTGTACCAAGTGTTGTACTGTGTCAATCATCATCACCACTACTGTCTCACACAAACACACCATAAGAGGAAAGAACCTACCTGGGATATAAGAAAGATTGAAACCAAGAAATTAATATCTCTGGCGGACTCTTAGCCAGTAAAGTTCTAACTTGGAATATACAAGTAAACCACACTCAATTAGTCCTTATTAAGTAACACTGCCACACAAGTTCCATTAGTCGTAGTCCGTAGTCCGTTCCAGTTCGTCGCCTTTATAATCAGTCCGGTTTTCTCTCTTGTAGTTCTTGTGGTGGGTTTTGATGTTATGAATTGTTGTTATGTATTATTATTGTATTAAATGAGATCAGCTATGAAGGTCCCTGAATTTAAAAAATAGTGGTGTTATGGTTGTCCATCCGACACCAACTACAATATAATCTACCTTTATGAAAAGGTTTTCTGTCATAATATTTCCTTTCATTGAATTGTGGGTTTTTATTTTTATAGTCATTGCGTGGCCTATCAAACTGGTGCTTACCTTTGTTCTGTTCCCTATGGTCAAACTTATTAAAGTTTTGAGGTGCCTTAAAATTGTCTACCTGTTTCTTTTTATTACTAACTACCTCTGCCTGGGCTGTCTGATACCTCTCAGCGACATTTAGTAACTCACCCAGCCTCTCTGCATCTTGTTCCATGAGAAACCTTCTCAGGTCTGGAGCCATGGACTCTCTTAGCTGCTCAATAAGGATCATCTCCTTAAGATCTTGGGTTTTCCCTAGAGCAGTCCATTTCTCCAAGTAGGTCTCTAACCGTGCAGAGAACTGGTGATAGGTCTCACCCGACAGTAGTTTGGCATTCCTAAATTTTTTTCTATAAAATTCTCCGTTCTTTTTGTATCTTAATAAAAGAGCCTGCTTTAGCATGCCATAATTGTCTTGGTCATCTCAGCTCATCTTGGCAAAAACTTCATAAGCCGTTCCTCTAAGCCCTTGGGATAACTTGAGGCTCCACCTCTCTCTCTCTCTAACCCATATGTAGTAGCTAAAAGTTCAAATCTACTTAAGTTCCCTTCGATGTCATCGTTTTTCTCAACAAAATGATCTACATGAAAACCCATAGCTGAGGTTGAGGCTTCCTGACTAGCAGTGGCATCTGAGGCAAAGGGGCTGGCACCATTTTCAGGAGCATGGCCTTGAATTTCCAACTCCCTTAGTCGTAACTCGTGCTCCCTCTGCAATCTTCTATCTTCTGCTTCCCTCTCAGCAGCCAGTCTCTTTTCTTCTCTTTCTGCAGCTAGTCTCTTTTCTTCTCTTTCTACAGCCAGTCTCTTTTCTTCTCTTTCTACAGCCAGTCTCTTTTCCTCTGCTTCCAACTTCTTCTCTTCATACTGGAGCCTTTTAATCTCTGCCTCCCTATCTGCCTCAATCTTCAACCTCTTAATTTCTTTGTCAGCCTCAATTTGTAACTGTAATTTTCTTTCTTCTGCTATCTTCCTATCCTCCCTTTCAATATACTTGTCGCATTCTGAAGTTACATATTGGATCAAAGCTTGACCCTCCATATTCATTTCTTTCGCAGTCTGCACAGCAGCAGATCGAAACTTTGCCAGATCAGCCATTTGTACTATGCAACCTTTAAAATTTCCAACTATACAAATTTCTAATTATGGCTAACAATTTCTAATGATAACCAAGAACAGCCACAGGCACTGATAGCTCAACCACTGTTTTATTTCCACAAAAGGAATACTTTTAGTTTTATACTTTCTGAGATTCCTAATATAATTGATAATAATTTAAGAATTTAAAATCCCAGAAGTGAACTACCCAATATAGCTGGTGCTATGAGAAATTCAATCCCCAGGAGCGAGACCCCAATATATGTGGTGGGTTTTGATGTTATGCATTGTTGTTATGTATTATTATTGTATTAAATGAGATCAGCTATGAGGTCCCTGAATTTAACAAATAGTATTTTAACATTCCAGAGTACCTTTCCGCTACCACCTTTTTTATCTCATTCAAAATTAATCTATGTTATTATTATTAAAATGACTTCGTGTAGTGTCTAGGGTTATGAGGGTAGGGTGTAATGTGCAATAACCAACAAACATACAAACAAATAGTTTATTATTCACAACCACCAACAGTGCTACAACAATAACATACAAACGACACTTTAGAAGGCTATCTTTATTAAGGCAGTGGTTGAAATTTGTGTACATATAATTTTGTACAATTTATTATTTTGATTCTAATTTATTTTGAACCAGGACTGACAATCAAAAGTGAAATCAAATGAATCATTTACAACATTCCAATTACACAGTGGATCTTCTGTCCATACATACAATATTATTCTAATATAAGTGTGTAGTTGTAGTCTTCTACTTTGAGGTAATACTGGTAATACCATAGATTGTTGGTTAAAATCACTCCCTTTAAGTTATGTCTGTTTTCGTTTATCACTTGTGGAAATATTAATACTAGGCACAGTTTTCTTTACTAGAACTTTCTAATTCTTCTAAGTTCTTTCAAGTTGAGCTGCCAGGTGCCGAACAAGAACTTATCTTGGCAGGAGAATACAGGTAGAACGTTTCCACTGCTCGCTTGACAATCTTTTCCACCTTTTTGATAGCCAGTGGCCACTAGCATGGGCTCGAAGTACACAGACAGAGTCCTCAATCGAGCAGTTCTCAGGCGTTTGGTACTACATTAACGTCAGTACCCAGGACCCTGAAATGTGAAGGTTATGCATCCTTCTTTATACCTAGTATACTATACTATTCCACATTTAAGTACAGGTACATTACAAACAAACGAAAATGGTCATAGCCTTATACCAACCTATGCCACCATTATCTTTTGATGTGACAATGTACACCAGTATTCCTCTCCCCTAATAGTTACAACGCCACTGCAATTCCAGCTGTCATCTTTTCCATATAATAGGATAGGTGTTATGCTCCTTGATGACAATCATACATATTTTCTTGTAGTCTAACACCTCTCTGATAGTCTACCACAAAGTGGATCAATCTCTAGACTTTGCCTACTGGTTGCTACAGACCCACTCACTTACAGACATATATTATTATTTCACATTCAATTTTTATTTAGATACATGTTAATAAAGTCGATCTTACCACATTTATTCAATGAAATACAATGTGAACGATGACTGGCGCACTTTCGATCTGCCTTCTGTCCAGGCTTTTGAGAAATATGGTTTTCACTGCACAAGCCTGCTCTCATCGCTATGTGTTAAAATTTTGTTAGAAAATGGCGTCCCCACTAATGCTTTTTCCCCAATATCAACTACCCTGGCCAATGATTACCCTTATTTCATTTGTAAACAAAGTCATTCAAAAATACAATTCAATTTTCTACTACGTTACTCTTGTGATATATGTTTAGTACGAGGTCGGCCAATAATATTTCGTCTCACTTCAAATTCCACCCAATCCCCTTCCTCGTACCATCTTAGCCTAGCTTTCACCTAATTTTTTCAAAAAAAATATGCGATCCAATCTAAGCAGATATGACTTGACCTGACAGTATCTCTGATTCTCTATGTATTGTTTATCAATATTTGATTATTTAATGGACTATTTAGATAACTAACAACATATTCTTGGTCAGCAAGTCTTCAGGTACACGAATATACGATTTTTATGGGGCTAAATGGCTTGATTCGAAATTCTATCTTTTTTTTTCTACGTTAGTTGTTGATTTTTAAACTACCTCCTGTTCAATTCTTTTCTCATGTACTTACAAGAGCTTATGTCATTCGCAATAAGAGCTAAACGTGTTTCCATGACCGTAGTGTCTACATTTCTAACTTTTTCATCGTATTGGGGAAACCCCTAAGGCAAAGCGTGCAAGTTGGTTGTAGAGGTAGAACCAATTTGAGACGTGATTTTCGTGTGTTATCCAGCCTTGCCCCTCCTGTCCCCCAAATGCAGTTAGGCAAATTTTTCTTAGAACTAGGAAAAGTGGTTCGTTTATGTCAAGGACAAATTTGAAAAGTTGGGTACCGTTTTGTTCGGCTTATGCGTTAGCAAATAATAAGCTGAAGGCGTAGGCGACAACTTACGATTCTCGTCGAAATTTTTTTTTTTTAAAAATTCTATCTTGACTTTATGCATCTAATTTAGATATTGTATTTAGAAGCTCACCACACATCTCCCCACTTAGAACAGACAATCATATGTCAGTTCCTACATTTAAATACACATAGATAAATTTACCATCTATGCCTGGTGACTACTCTGATGTTCGTCGTACGGATGTCTGCTTAAAAAATCAGTGCCAACATTGGTTTTGTCGGGAATTTATTCTATGGTAAACTGGAATGGCTGTAAGAGCAATGACCAGCGTAATAATCTAGCATTTTCATGCCTTGCTTGTGACAGACACACAAGTGGTTTATGATGTGTTTGGGTCTTAAATAATTTCCCATAAAGATAAATCTGGAACTTCTTTATAGCCCATATGACCGCCAAACATTCTTTTTCACTTGTTGAATATTTTTGTTCTGCTGTGTTCAACTTACAGCTAGCATAAGCTACTGGGGTTAATTCCCCATCAAGTGAATTTGACCGTTGTAATAGAGCTGCACCCAAACCTATATTACTCGCATCCGTTCTCATAATGAATTCTTGACTCAAGTCAGGTAATTTCAAAATGGGCCTGTGTAACTGTCTTTTTTTTCTTGTTGATGTGATCACCGGCCCAAGACAGTATACATGTTGTTAGATGTGTAGTGCGAGCGTATGATGAATTGAGTGTGGGTGCGAATGAAGACGCGAATGTGTTTAGGCTCGTATAGATGTAGATCCTGCAACCCATACTCTCACATGCAGTAATCAAGGATGCTTTGACACTGCAGGCATGTTTCAAGACATTTATTGACGGGAACACACATAATATCAACAGGAACAGTCAGTGTAACAAGGTCATGCTGACCTGACATCGATAGGTATACATTTGGCATTCAAAAAGGTAAACATCAGAATAGACGTGCATGGTCAATAGCAAAGTTCTTCAATAATGACAGTTCGTAGCGTCGCCCTTGGCGTCTCTGACTAAACGCGTCAGATGCCTTAGTCACTTTGACACACAGGTGCAACTTGGCACTCCCCGCCAATTGCACATATCAGGCTGTAGTATAATAGCCGAAAGCACAGGCCTCGTTCTGACGTCGGCCGTGTACTTCTGTTAAATAGGTTATCATCAACCCTGCAGTAATACTTATTGTAGATATGAATTCCGCCAATCTGCGGCTCCCACAATATATCTTCGTCACTGGATTTCTGGACAATATAAGACTAACAGTCTTGGATGGCTACCTCGAGCACAAATATATAAGTTCTGAAATGGCGGATCAGTGAGCTGCTGTTCACCCTAGGTAATCCTTTACATGTTCTGCCACCGAAAAGCGTAATAATGCATAAAGGTCGGTATTACCTGGCAAATGAATCCTCAGAACATCACAAGGAATTCTGTCGTCATCCCGACGCACAGAGATTCACTGGGGAAAACTGCCATAGCAGTTACTTCGAAGATTCTCCCCGAAAAACAATGGACTCTTGGTCCCTTCAGAAAAACAGGACCTCCCGGCTTCCCGGAAGTATATCTCACTCCCGCTTAAAAAACCTTCCCATAGGCCTACGCCGAACTGTCAACCTCTGACCCTAAAGGTCAAACACAATGAATGAATAAACAAGGGAAGACAACCCCTAATCAACCTGACATCGCAGGTAAAGACACAATTATACTTATGATACAAACATAAGCAAATAACTTGACAGATGACTCCGTCGAAAATGACAGCAACATTACTACCACCCCCCTGTAAAAAAAAAAAATGCAATTTTTTTTTTTTTAATATGTTCATGAGCAAGATAGCACCAGTATCACTTCTGTGCTCATGCAAACAATGAACCTAATATCAGGTACAATAGAAGAGGGTACAAATCATCTCCCAACATAGGAGAAAATATTTCCTTTAAGCCAAACAAACTAAGGGATACCATTCAAGAAACCTAAGTTGCTGGCAATACCAATCATATATCAAACATTACTAAATAATATAATCATAGCAATATACAAATGTCAATGCTATTTTAGCAACATATCACTGATGGATGGACAAAATGAAATTTGTTAAATTATCTAAACATCATCCAAATACATTTGTATTACAACATATTATGATATTAAGGACAGACCTAAGTCTGAAAATATATCAGGAAAAACTAGGACACAAGATTTAACTGGAATCATGTGGGCATCTAGACAATATGTCCGCCATCACATTATCCGAACCACGGATAGCTCGCACCGTGAAATGGAAAGGCTGAAGAGCAATAGCATAACGAGTAGATCTCGAGCTCTTCAAATCCTTACTTTGCATAGCCGTAAGAGCTTTTTGGTCGGTTTCCATAAAGAAATGCGCGCCCAGAAGGAACCTTTGTAGCTTAAGAATGGACCAAACCATAGCCAACAATTCACGGTCCAAAACCGAGTAATTCCTTTCTGCCGCATTCAGCTTCCTAGAAATATACATTACAGGATGCAGAGTTCCTGAATATTCCTGCATTAGTGCCGCTCCAATGCCAGTGGAAGAGGCATCACTACGAAGGACAAAAGTCTTATCAATCGTCGGTAGTCTTAAGATAGGATGAGATGAGAACAAATTCTTAACCTGATCCAATGAAGATTGGCATTCTTGGGACCAACGCACCATATTAGGAGAACCTTTTTTCAATAACGTTGAAAGTGGTGCCATAATGGAGGACAGATTCTCAATGAATCTTCCATAGAATTGTATCAATCCCAAGAGACTACGCACTTGCTTTTTTGTCTTCGGAACCGAGATATTTAATATCTTTGAAATGTTTTGGTCCTCTGTCTTCAACAGACCATGACCAACTCGATGACCTAGGAAGGAAATTTCACTAAACCCAACAAAAGCTTTAGAGGGTTTAGCAGTCAAACTATGCTCACGTAGAGTAGATAGCAATTCCTTCAGACCCACATAGTGTTCTTCCCAAGTATCGCTGAAAAGACAGATGTCGTCTAAATATGCAATGACATCTGCACGATCTGATAGAATTCGTCGCATCATGCGCACGAAAGTCGCTGGGGCGTTCATAAGCCCGAAAGGCATAAAATTCCATTGAAACAGACCCCTAGGTGTCGAAAAAGCAGTGAGAGGTTTGGCGTGTTCCGTCAATGGGACTTGCCAATAACCTTTCGACAAGTCTAGTTTAGTAAAGAATTTAGCTTTAGAAAGTCTAATAAGTAGATCATCTAATAACGGCATAGGTTCAGCATCGAACTTCGTAACTTGATTTAATTTGCGATAATCAACGCAAAGACGTATGTTATTGTCTTTCTTTCGAACAATAACTATCGACGAAGAATAAGCTGAAGTGGATGGTTCAATTATTTGTAGTTGAATCATTTCATCCAATTCTTTCTCGACTTGTGCTTGAAAATGAATAGGTATTGGGTATGGTCTTACTCTGATCGGATTACGATCAGTAAGTATGATGTCATGTTCTATGACATCTGTGTGTCCAGGAATGTCGGTAAGGACATCCTGATATGATTGTAACGTAGAGGATACTTGACGTTGTTCCTCAAAAGACAAGTTGGAAGAGACTGTAACGTCTCTCCACGATTCCGTTGAAGTAAGTGGAATCGTAGGAAGAGGTAAGTTCACGTCAGAAAAAATAGTTTCCTCATCCTGTATAACGGACAGGGATGAGATGTGACCATGTTGAACTGGAGAGTCGTCCGTCGCCTGGAAAATAGGCTGTAAATAGTCTGGACGTTCAATAAACTCTGTTAGCATATTTATATGGAAGGTTTTATGCCTTCCATCCACATCGACAATATAGTCGACATCAGAAATTTTCGAGACTATAGTGTATGGACCCTTCCAAGAAATGAGAAGTCTATTCTCTCTTGAGGGCAGTAAGACATATGCTTTGTCTCCAGGACAAAGTTGACGTAGGCGTCTTTTCTTATTAGCAAATCGCCTAGCTTTTTCTTTCGCAAATTCGGAAGATGAAGTTGCTAACCTGCACGATTCGATAATCTTTTCTCTAAGAGCTATAACATATTCATATGACGATTGTGTATCATCGTCAATATTATCGGAAGTTATCAAATCGTGTAACAAGGACATTGGCCCGCGCGGTTGCGCGCCAAAGACAAGTTCGAAAGGAGAAAACCCTGTATGCTCGTTGGGAACCTCTCTATAGGCAAAGAGGACTGCAGGTAAAACCCTGTCCCAATCTTCAGGATGATCCTCCGTTATCTTGCCAAGTAAGTTCTTTAGTGTCCTGTTAAGACGTTCTACCAATCCATTGGACATTGGATGATAAATACTACTGAGAGACCTTTTAATGTCTAGCGTAGCCATTACCTGAGACATAACGTCCGAAATTAACTGAGTGCCGTGATCCGACAGTATTTCTCCGGGGAATCCCAGACGAGAAAATACGAGCCAAAGAGCATCAGCGATATCGACAGTTGATATGCTCTTCAGAGGAATAGCCTCTGGCCAACGCGTGCACATGTCCACGCAAGTGAGGATAAATTGGTGTCCTCTGGCTGACTTAATTTTGAACGGACCAATGATGTCTATAGCCATTTTCTGAAACGGCCGAATCGGAATATCTGCAGCCTGAATAGGAGCAGCATGTCTCGGACCCCTAGACTTGACCTCTTGACAAATTTTGCAAGATCGGCAATAAATTCGGATGTCTTTATTCACGAATGGCCAAAAGAATGACGCAAGGACTCTAGTTTTAGTTCTGGAAAAACCCATGTGTCCAGCACACTGAGAATCGTGTGCATGCCGAAGAATTAAGGCTCTCATACACTTAGGCACAAGAATTTGCGAATGCATAGACTTGTCCGAGTGTTGTACCATTCGTACCAATATACCATTCTTCATAGTAATATACGATTTGTGATTCGTATTTTGATTGGGATCCCCTTTCTTTGCAAGAAGGAAGTATTTCTTCAAAGAAGGATCCTCTTCTTGACGTTTAACAAACGAGTCATGGGAAATCATCAAGTGCTCGTCTTGGCTATCAACTTCATTACTATTATCAGATGAAGTTGGGGGATTAAGAGCTTGAGCTCTTGTCACCACTGCATTGACCGTTTGAATGTTTTTTTCTTCCCAACTAGAAATTTGTTGCGGGGTGCATTCCTTAACCCCATGAATACGACCGATTATAAGATCCGCAATAGGATTAGGAAGAAGACATGCATGGACATCTCCTGTGAAGAAAGGAGTGTCAATCCTAATAATAGCAGTAGGATAGCTTTCCATAGTACCACCAAATGTAACACATTTGATTGTTTTTCCAGTGGCACAGCAAGGATCTATCAGAGACTCCTTAACCCCGACGGTAGTACATCCCGAATCGAAAAGTACTGAGACTAGCCTATCATTTATTAGACCTTTATGTAAGATGAGAGATCCTCTCCCATCATGCGCAACTGTAGCAGGTAGAGCAGGAAGAGGGTGACCACAACTTAGCGTAGATACAGTTGATGAGTCAAACAATGTTAAGCATTGGGGGCATTCAGTTGCTCTCCCAAAATCGAAAGCACAACCAGTGATAGCCCTAGAGTTACCACTATCATTTACTGTATTACAGGCTCCATCAAACTCTTGTTGCGCAGAGTTTGCCTGTTGGTAAGGTCTTTTCTTGTTAAACCTAGGTCTACCTCGATTATCATTTCCCCTGTAATTATTTCGACTATCATTTCCCCTGTAATTGTTATCATATTGCCTATTGTAATCATCATTCCGGTTTGAATCCCGGTTTCTAAATTCACCATCGTCATAATCTTGACGTCGAGAATGATTACCTCGAAAATTTGAATAGTTATTATTTGGATAGCCTTTGCGAAAGTGTCTCAAATTATTACCACTAAAATTACGAGAACTACCATCTTGTCTCCACTGCATAGACGAAGAACCATCATGTGTTGGATTACTCCGCTTCTGAGTGTAATTTTGATTACTTCCCCTATTCCAATTTTGTTGAGCACCCTGAAATTTTTTTTTGAAATTAGGGCCATATGGTGTTGCCGAAGCAGCTGGCAACCCTTCTTTCACTTTAGAATTGCTAACTGTAGCATGGGGATGTGCTGTGGCATACTGACAACAGTATTCCTCCATTTCTTTTAAGTTTTTAGGCTTACGCTCATGAAGGAATGCAAGAAAAGAATCATTAACAGATGACAAAACCTTATCTCGCAATAATAAGTCCATTAGACCTTCATATGTTTTCTCAATCTGAGACAACTCAACCCATCGTGTAAATGTACGACGTATCTTTGTAACAAAATCAGAGAAATCTACTCCATTTTCTGGCAACATTGTCCTAAAACGAAGACGATAGTCTTCTTGTTTTAATTGGTATTTTTTTAGCAATGCTGCCCTGACAACATCATAATTAGTCCTCTCATGTTCGTCTATTGTCATAAGAGTAGTCACTGTGTCACCTGTAAAAAATGGCATCAGTTGTTCAACATATTTTTCCTTTTTTATGTTATGCGTATCGCACAAAAATTGGAATCTATCTAGATAATCTGCTACGTCATCCTTTAAAGGATTGAAATGAGGCAATTTAATCCTACTAACAAACTCCCTTGTCGTACTCGAAGTTGTTTGCTGAGCACCCGTACTCGCCAATTTCAATTTCTCTAACTCCAAAGTTGCGAGTTTTTCATCAAGTTCCATCTTCTGTTTTCTTTCCTCATGTTCCATTTTTCTGATTTCAGCCTCAGCTTGAGCTTTCCTCTCCTCTGCAGCAGCTTCTTTGTCTAATCTCCTTTGTTCAGCTTCTTTGTCTAATCTCTTTTGTTCAGCTTCTTTGTCTAATCTCTTTTGTTCAGCTTCTTTGTCTAATCTCTTTTGTTCAGCTTCAAATCTCCTTTCCTTCACCTGCATCTGCAATTTCTTTTGTTCAGCAGCAATATTAGCTTCTCTTTCTAATCTTTTCTCTTCAGCCTGAGCTTTTTTCTCTTCTGCAGCTAATGCTTTGTCATACTGAGCAACAGCCCATTGTTCTAACTGTTGACCAGTCTTATCAAGGGCTCTCCCTTGTGTAATAAAGTAGTCCAATGTAGACATCTTGTCTAATGAGATCAGAAACCTGAAAAAAAATTAAATAAATTACCTTATCCCACTTCAATGGGAGACAAGTCTGAAATGCTAGACTTGTATACTCACTTCACTTTATTTACTGTCTTAGTCTTAGACAAAGACTTTGTATGTTCCTCTTGTTTATAATGTACCCAAAAAATCACCTGAGTACCTGTGGAAAAAAAATTCCCTTATATCCCACTCACTATGGGCACAAGTCTTTTTTATAAAGAACTTGAATATGTATTTCACCTTGTCTCAATCTTTGTAGATAACAAGTCTTTTATCAAAGAACTTGTATAAATATCTTATATAATATTATTTAACAAACTCTATATGAAGAGTCTACCTTATCAATAATATCAAAACATGACCAAGTATGTGTATGTAGACTGTGCATGACAGTAATGTAGTACAACCAAAAAAAAAATACAAAGACAAAAATACAAAACAATACAAATGGCAACACTGTTTTAACCAAAAATGTGTAGAGAAATACACAAGAAAGGAGAGACCTACAGAATACAAACAAAACAAATCGACAATCAAAACTGAAAAACAGACAAAATATTACAAAAACAACGTTAAGTACAATTACATCACAGCTAACATCAATAGCGACCAATTGTCACTAGCAAATTTCCAAATTAAGAAAATTTGCACCTACAGAACGCTTACAGTAAGCCTCGATCAAGTGGCATATTTACCGTAAGACCCACCAACCGAAAAACCCGCAGAAAAATACACCAAAACAGTAGAAGTAACATAAACATATAGCAATCAATTTCAATGTGTTGCAGAACAAGTTCAGTCACAGCTGAAACTAAAATAAATTCCTTGCTCCTTGCGAACACAGAAACGAAATGTCAAACGCGCACTGAACGTCAAATCCACTGTAACATAAAGTGGTATTCACGAACCAAAGTTACTATGACCTTCTCAAATTAGGGCTTGCACATTGAATGTTTACAATTTCCACGTACTGTTTACAGACACTTGACCTCCAACAATGTAGCTTGAATGCTCTGACCTAGAAAAGTCTGTTGTTGAATGAAACGTGTAACAACCAGCAGTACTGTTTACAATAGGAACCCGCCTTCTATGCAGTTATGGTCCACGTAGCAAATGCCTAGTAGTTAACTTCAGTACATGTCTTGTTATGCTTTATGTAGCATTATAATATAAATGCTCGTACTGTTTATTTGGGTCAACCGTTGATGACCTATATCTGTCCTGTTGTAGCCAAAACTTGCAAGTGTAGAATTAGCGCTGTGTGTTACGGCTGTCCCGTGTGTAGCTTAGACCCACAGATCAGAAGTGTAATGTGTACTTGTCCTTCTTGTAACTTTCTCGACAAAACTGGAGACATCATACATGTAACAGCCAACCAGGAATGTAAATTTCTGGATCCATAAATGTCAACAATAATGTCAAATGCTCGCTCTGTTCTTTTTAAACCCACAGATCTGGTCCATCAGAAATGTAAGTTTCTAGGCCACATTGGCGACAAGAAATGTATCATAAGAGCCCACGTAACTGGTCCACCAGAAATGTAACTGTCTTTTTTTTCTTGTTGATGTGATCACTGGCCCAAGACAGTATACATGTTGTTAGATGTGTAGTGCGAGCGTATGATGAATTGAGTGTGGGTGCGAATGAAGACGCGAATGTGTTTAGGCTCGTATAGATGTAGATCCTGCAACCCATACTCTCACATGCAGTAATCAAGGATGCTTTGACACTGCAGGCATGTTTCAAGACATTTATTGACGGGAACACACATAATATCAACAGGAACAGTCAGTGTAACAAGGTCATGCTGACCTGACATCGATAGGTATACATTTGGCATTCAAAAAGGTAAACATCAGAATAGACGTGCATGGTCAATAGCAAAGTTCTTCAATAATGACAGTTCGTAGCGTCGCCCTTGGCGTCTCTGACTAAACGCGTCAGATGCCTTAGTTACTTTGACACACAGGTGCAACTTGGCACTCCCCGCCAATTGCACATATCAGGCTGTAGTATAATAGCCGAAAGCACAGGCCTCGTTCTGACGTCGGCCGTGTACTTCTGTTAAATAGGTTATCATCAACCCTGCAGTAATACTTATTGTAGATAGAAGTTCCGCCAATCTGCGGCTCCCACAATATATCTTCGTCACTGGATTTCTGGACAATATAAGACTAACAGTCTTGGATGGCTACCTCGAGCACAAATATATAAGTTCTGAAATGGCGGATCAGTGAGCTGCTGTTCACCCTAGGTAATCCTTTACATGTTCTGCCACCGAAAAGCGTAATAATGCATAAAGGTCGGTATTACCTGGCAAATGAATCCTCAGAACACACAAGGAATTCTGTCGTCATCCCGACGCACAGAGATTCACTGGGGAAAACTGCCATAGCAGTTACTTCGAAGATTCTCCCCGAAAAACAATGGACTCTTGGTCCCTTCAGAAAAACAGGACCTCCCGGCTTCCCGGAAGTATATCTCACTCCCGCTTAAAAAACCTTCCCATAGGCCTACGCCGAACTGTCAACCTCTGACCCTAAAGGTCAAACACAATGAATGAATAAACAAGGGAAGACAACCCCTAATCAACCTGACATCGCAGGTAAAGACACAATTATACTTATGATACAAACATAAGCAAATAACTTGACAGATGACTCCGTCGAAAATGACAGCAACATTACTACCACCCCCCTGTAAAAAAAAAAATGCAATTTTTTTTTTTTTTAATATGTTCATGAGCAAGATAGCACCAGTATCACTTCTGTGCTCATGCAAACAATGAACCTAATATCAGGTACAATAGAAGAGGGTACAAATCATCTCCCAACATAGGAGAAAATATTTCCTTTAAGCCAAACAAACTAAGGGATACCATTCAAGAAACCTAAGTTGCTGGCAATACCAATCATATATCAAACATTACTAAATAATATAATCATAGCAATATACAAATGTCAATGCTATTTTAGCAACATATCACTGATGGATGGACAAAATGAAATTTGTTAAATTATCTAAACATCATCCAAATACATTTGTATTACAACATATTATGATATTAAGGACAGACCTAAGTCTGAAAATATATCAGGAAAAACTAGGACACAAGATTTAACTGGAATCATGTGGGCATCTAGACAATATGTCCGCCATCACATTATCCGAACCACGGATAGCTCGCACCGTGAAATGGAAAGGCTGAAGAGCAATAGCATAACGAGTAGATCTCGAGCTCTTCAAATCCTTACTTTGCATAGCCGTAAGAGCTTTTTGGTCGGTTTCCATAAAGAAATGCGCGCCCAGAAGGAACCTTTGTAGCTTAAGAATGGACCAAACCATAGCCAACAATTCACGGTCCAAAACCGAGTAATTCCTTTCTGCCGCATTCAGCTTCCTAGAAATATACATTACAGGATGCAGAGTTCCTGAATATTCCTGCATTAGTGCCGCTCCAATGCCAGTGGAAGAGGCATCACTACGAAGGACAAAAGTCTTATCAATCGTCGGTAGTCTTAAGATAGGATGAGATGAGAACAAATTCTTAACCTGATCCAATGAAGATTGGCATTCTTGGGACCAACGCACCATATTAGGAGAACCTTTTTTCAATAACGTTGAAAGTGGTGCCATAATGGAGGACAGATTCTCAATGAATCTTCCATAGAATTGTATCAATCCCAAGAGACTACGCACTTGCTTTTTTGTCTTCGGAACCGAGATATTTAATATCTTTGAAATGTTTTGGTCCTCTGTCTTCAACAGACCATGACCAACTCGATGACCTAGGAAGGAAATTTCACTAAACCCAACAAAAGCTTTAGAGGGTTTAGCAGTCAAACTATGCTCACGTAGAGTAGATAGCAATTCCTTCAGACCCACATAGTGTTCTTCCCAAGTATCGCTGAAAAGACAGATGTCGTCTAAATATGCAATGACATCTGCACGATCTGATAGAATTCGTCGCATCATGCGTACGAAAGTCGCTGGGGCGTTCATAAGCCCGAAAGGCATAAAATTCCATTGAAACAGACCCCTAGGTGTCGAAAAAGCAGTGAGAGGTTTGGCGTGTTCCGTCAATGGGACTTGCCAATAACCTTTCGACAAGTCTAGTTTAGTAAAGAATTTAGCTTTAGAAAGTCTAATAAGTAGATCATCTAATAACGGCATAGGTTCAGCATCGAACTTCGTAACTTGATTTAATTTGCGATAATCAACGCAAAGACGTATGTTATTGTCTTTCTTTCGAACAATAACTATCGACGAAGAATAAGCTGAAGTGGATGGTTCAATTATTTGTAGTTGAATCATTTCATCCAATTCTTTCTCGACTTGTGCTTGAAAATGAATAGGTATTGGGTATGGTCTTACTCTGATCGGATTACGATCAGTAAGTATGATGTCATGTTCTATGACATCTGTGTGTCCAGGAATGTCGGTAAGGACATCCTGATATGATTGTAACGTAGAGGATACTTGACGTTGTTCCTCAAAAGACAAGTTGGAAGAGACTGTAACGTCTCTCCACGATTCCGTTGAAGTAAGTGGAATCGTAGGAAGAGGTAAGTTCACGTCAGAAAAAATAGTTTCCTCATCCTGTATAACGGACAGGGATGAGATGTGACCATGTTGAACTGGAGAGTCGTCCGTCGCCTGGAAAATAGGCTGTAAATAGTCTGGACGTTCAATAAACTCTGTTAGCATATTTATATGGAAGGTTTTATGCCTTCCATCCACATCGACAATATAGTCGACATCAGAAATTTTCGAGACTATAGTGTATGGACCCTTCCAAGAAATGAGAAGTCTATTCTCTCTTGAGGGCAGTAAGACATATGCTTTGTCTCCAGGACAAAGTTGACGTAGGCGTCTTTTCTTATTAGCAAATCGCCTAGCTTTTTCTTTCGCAAATTCGGAAGATGAAGTTGCTAACCTGCACGATTCGATAATCTTTTCTCTAAGAGCTATAACATATTCATATGACGATTGTGTATCATCGTCAATATTATCGGAAGTTATCAAATCGTGTAACAAGGACATTGGCCCGCGCGGTTGCGCGCCAAAGACAAGTTCGAAAGGAGAAAACCCTGTATGCTCGTTGGGAACCTCTCTATAGGCAAAGAGGACTGCAGGTAAAACCCTGTCCCAATCTTCAGGATGATCCTCCGTTATCTTGCCAAGTAAGTTCTTTAGTGTCCTGTTAAGACGTTCTACCAATCCATTGGACATTGGATGATAAATACTACTGAGAGACCTTTTAATGTCTAGCGTAGCCATTACCTGAGACATAACGTCCGAAATTAACTGAGTGCCGTGATCCGACAGTATTTCTCCGGGGAATCCCAGACGAGAAAATACGAGCCAAAGAGCATCAGCGATATCGACAGTTGATATGCTCTTCAGAGGAATAGCCTCTGGCCAACGCGTGCACATGTCCACGCAAGTGAGGATAAATTGGTGTCCTCTGGCTGACTTAATTTTGAACGGACCAATGATGTCTATAGCCATTTTCTGAAACGGCCGAATCGGAATATCTGCAGCCTGAATAGGAGCAGCATGTCTCGGACCCCTAGACTTGACCTCTTGACAAATTTTGCAAGATCGGCAATAAATTCGGATGTCTTTATTCACGAATGGCCAAAAGAATGACGCAAGGACTCTAGTTTTAGTTCTGGAAAAACCCATGTGTCCAGCACACTGAGAATCGTGTGCATGCCGAAGAATTAAGGCTCTCATACACTTAGGCACAAGAATTTGCGAATGCATAGACTTGTCCGAGTGTTGTACCATTCGTACCAATATACCATTCTTCATAGTAATATACGATTTGTGATTCGTATTTTGATTGGGATCCCCTTTCTTTGCAAGAAGGAAGTATTTCTTCAAAGAAGGATCCTCTTCTTGACGTTTAACAAACGAGTCATGGGAAATCACCAAGTGCTCGTCTTGGCTATCAACTTCATTACTATTATCAGATGAAGTTGGGGGATTAAGAGCTTGAGCTCTTGTCACCACTGCATTGACCGTTTGAATGTTTTCTTCTTCCCAACTAGAAATTTGTTGCGGGGTGCATTCCTTAACCCCATGAATACGACCGATTATAAGATCCGCAATAGGATTAGGAAGAAGACATGCATGGACATCTCCTGTGAAGAAAGGAGTGTCAATCCTAATAATAGCAGTAGGATAGCTTTCCATAGTACCACCAAATGTAACACATTTGATTGTTTTTCCAGTGGCACAGCAAGGATCTATCAGAGACTCCTTAACCCCGACGGTAGTACATCCCGAATCGAAAAGTACTGAGACTAGCCTATCATTTATTAGACCTTTATCTAAGATGAGAGATCCTCTCCCATCATGCGCAACTGTAGCAGGTAGAGCAGGAAGAGGGTGACCACAACTTAGCGTAGATACAGTTGATGAGTCAAACAATGTTAAGCATTGGGGGCATTCAGTTGCTCTCCCAAAATCGAAAGCACAACCAGTGATAGCCCTAGAGTTACCACTATCATTTACTGTATTACAGGCTCCATCAAACTCTTGTTGCGCAGAGTTTGCCTGTTGGTAAGGTCTTTTCTTGTTAAACCTAGGTCTACCTCGATTATCATTTCCCCTGTAATTATTTCGACTATCATTTCCCCTGTAATTGTTATCATATTGCCTATTGTAATCATCATTCCGGTTTGAATCCCGGTTTCTAAATTCACCATCGTCATAATCTTGACGTCGAGAATGATTACCTCGAAAATTTGAATAGTTATTATTTGGATAGCCTTTGCGAAAGTGTCTCAAATTATTACCACTAAAATTACGAGAACTACCATCTTGTCTCCACTGCATAGACGAAGAACCATCATGTGTTGGATTACTCCGCTTCTGAGTGTAATTTTGATTACTTCCCCTATTCCAATTTTGTTGAGCACCCTGAAATTTTTTTTTGAAATTAGGGCCATATGGTGTTGCCGAAGCAGCTGGCAACCCTTCTTTCACTTTAGAATTGCTAACTGTAGCATGGGGATGTGCTGTGGCATACTGACAACAGTATTCCTCCATTTCTTTTAAGTTTTTAGGCTTACGCTCATGAAGGAATGCAAGAAAAGAATCATTAACAGATGACAAAACCTTATCTCGCAATAATAAGTCCATTAGACCTTCATATGTTTTCTCAATCTGAGACAACTCAACCCATCGTGTAAATGTACGACGTATCTTTGTAACAAAATCAGAGAAATCTACTCCATTTTCTGGCAACATTGTCCTAAAACGAAGACGATAGTCTTCTTGTTTTAATTGGTATTTTTTTAGCAATGCTGCCCTGACAACATCATAATTAGTCCTCTCATGTTCGTCTATTGTCATAAGAGTAGTCACTGTGTCACCTGTAAAAAATGGCATCAGTTGTTCAACATATTTTTCCTTTTTTATGTTATGCGTATCGCACAAAAATTGGAATCTATCTAGATAATCTGCTACGTCATCCTTTAAAGGATTGAAATGAGGCAATTTAATCCTACTAACAAACTCCCTTGTCGTACTCGAAGTTGTTTGCTGAGCACCCGTACTCGCCAATTTCAATTTCTCTAACTCCAAAGTTGCGAGTTTTTCATCAAGTTCCATCTTCTGTTTTCTTTCCTCATGTTCCATTTTTCTGATTTCAGCCTCAGCTTGAGCTTTCCTCTCCTCTGCAGCAGCTTCTTTGTCTAATCTCCTTTGTTCAGCTTCTTTGTCTAATCTCTTTTGTTCAGCTTCTTTGTCTAATCTCTTTTGTTCAGCTTCTTTGTCTAATCTCTTTTGTTCAGCTTCAAATCTCCTTTCCTCGACCTGCATCTGCAATTTCTTTTGTTCAGCAGCAATATTAGCTTCTCTTTCTAATCTTTTCTCTTCAGCCTGAGCTTTTTTCTCTTCTGCAGCTAATGCTTTGTCATACTGAGCAACAGCAAATTGTTCTAACTGTTGACCAGTCTTATCAAGGGCTCTCCCTTGTGTAATAAAGTAGTCCAATGTAGACATCTTGTCTAATGAGATCAGAAACCTGAAAAAAAATTAAATAAATTACCTTATCCCACTTCAATGGGAGACAAGTCTGAAATGCTAGACTTGTATACTCACTTCACTTTATTTACTGTCTTAGTCTTAGACAAAGACTTTGTATGTTCCTCTTGTTTATAATGTACCCAAAAAATCACCTGAGTACCTGTGGAAAAAAAATTCCCTTATATCCCACTCACTATGGGCACAAGTCTTTTTTATAAAGAACTTGAATATGTATTTCACCTTGTCTCAATCTTTGTAGATAACAAGTCTTTTATCAAAGAACTTGTATAAATATCTTATATAATATTATTTAACAAACTCTATATGAAGAGTCTACCTTATCAATAATATCAAAACATGACCAAGTATGTGTATGTAGACTGTGCATGACAGTAATGTAGTACAACCAAAAAAAAATACAAAGACAAAAATACAAAACAATACAAATGGCAACACTGTTTTAACCAAAAATGTGTAGAGAAATACACAAGAAAGGAGAGACCTACAGAATACAAACAAAACAAATCGACAATCAAAACTGAAAAACAGACAAAATATTACAAAAACAACGTTAAGTACAATTACATCACAGCTAACATCAATAGCGACCAATTGTCACTAGCAAATTTCCAAATTAAGAAAATTTGCACCTACAGAACGCTTACAGTAAGCCTCGATCAAGTGGCATATTTACCGTAAGACCCACCAACCGAAAAACCCGCAGAAAAATACACCAAAACAGTAGAAGTAACATAAACATATAGCAATCAATTTCAATGTGTTGCAGAACAAGTTCAGTCACAGCTGAAACTAAAATAAATTCCTTGCTCCTTGCGAACACAGAAACGAAATGTCAAACGCGCACTGAACGTCAAATCCACTGTAACATAAAGTGGTATTCACGAACCAAAGTTACTATGACCTTCTCAAATTACGCCTTGCACATTGAATGTTTACAATTTCCACGTACTGTTTACAGACACTTGACCTCCAACAATGTAGCTTGAATGCTCTGACCTAGAAAAGTCTGTTGTTGAATGAAACGTGTAACAACCAGCAGTACTGTTTACAATAGGAACCCGCCTTCTATGCAGTTATGGTCCACGTAGCAAATGCCTAGTAGTTAACTTCAGTACATGTCTTGTTATGCTTTATGTAGCATTATAATATAAATGCTCGTACTGTTTATTTGGGTCAACCGTTGATGACCTATATCTGTCCTGTTGTAGCCAAAACTTGCAAGTGTAGAATTAGCGCTGTGTGTTACGGCTGTCCCGTGTGTAGCTTAGACCCACAGATCAGAAGTGTAATGTGTACTTGTCCTTCTTGTAACTTTCTCGACAAAACTGGAGACATCATACATGTAACAGCCAACCAGGAATGTAAATTTCTGGATCCATAAATGTCAACAATAATGTCAAATGCTCGCTCTGTTCTTTTTAAACCCACAGATCTGGTCCATCAGAAATGTAAGTTTCTAGGCCACATTGGCGACAAGAAATGTATCATAAGAGCCCACGTAACTGGTCCACCAGAAATGTAACTGTCTTTTTTTTCTTGTTGATGTGATCACTGGCCCAAGACAGTATACATGTTGTTAGATGTGTAGTGCGAGCGTATGATGAATTGAGTGTGGGTGCGAATGAAGACGCGAATGTGTTTAGGCTCGTATAGATGTAGATCCTGCAACCCATACTCTCACATGCAGTAATCAAGGATGCTTTGACACTGCAGGCATGTTTCAAGACATTTATTGACGGGAACACACATAATATCAACAGGAACAGTCAGTGTAACAAGGTCATGCTGACCTGACATCGATAGGTATACATTTGGCATTCAAAAAGGTAAACATCAGAATAGACGTGCATGGTCAATAGCAAAGTTCTTCAATAATGACAGTTCGTAGCGTCGCCCTTGGCGTCTCTGACTAAACGCGTCAGATGCCTTAGTCACTTTGACACACAGGTGCAACTTGGCCCTCCCCGCCAATTGCACATTATCAGGCTGTAGTATAATAGCCGAAAGCACAGGCCTCGTTCTGACGTCGGCCGTGTACTTCTGTTAAATAGGTTATCATCAACCCTGCAGTAATACTTATTGTAGATATGAATTCCGCCAATCTGCGGAATTCCACAATATATCTTCGTCACTGGATTTCTGGACAATATAAGACTAACAGTCTTGGATGGCTACCTCGAGCACAAATATATAAGTTCTGAAATGGCGGATCAGTGAGCTGCTGTTCACCCTAGGTAATCCTTTACATGTTCTGCCACCGAAAAGCGTAATAATGCATAAAGGTCGGTATTACCTGGCAAATGAATCCTCAGAACATCACAAGGAATTCTGTCGTCATCCCGACGCACAGAGATTCACTGGGGAAAACTGCCATAGCAGTCACTTCGAAGATTCTCCCCGAAAAACAATGGACTCTTGGTCCCTTCAGAAAAACAGGACCTCCCGGCTTCCCGGAAGTATATCTCACTCCCGCTTAAAAAACCTTCCCCTAGGCCTACGCCGAACTGTCAACCTCTGACCCTAAAGGTCAAACACAATGAATGAATAAACAAGGGAAGACAACCCCTAATCAACCTGACATCGCAGGTAAAGACACAATTATACTTATGATACAAACATAAGCAAATAACTTGACAGATGACTCCGTCGAAAATGACAGCAACAGCCTGCTTGTGAGCTTTTCCTTCAACTCTTGGTAGGCTAATTCACACTGCGCTGTCCAAATAATTATATCAGGATATCCTTTGCGCGTTAAATCAGTCAATGGAGCACATATGGAGTTAAAGTTTTTAATATACTTTTGGTAGAAACCACATAATGAGACAAAAGATCGCACATCTTTTTTTGTTTGTGGTCTTGGTGCTTTTTTCAACTTCTCCAGGTTCTTGGGGTCAGGGGTCATGTTTCCCTGATGTACTGTGTGTCCCAAGAATTCCAGCTCTTTACATCCAACACATCATTTCGTCGGTCTAACTGTCAAATTGGTCTCTCTCAGTCGATTAAACAACATATTCAGAGAGTTAATATGTTCCTCAAATGTTTCTGTGGATATAAGAATATCATCCATGAAGTTAGTGATGCATGGATTATTCAGGGGATCCAGTAACTTTCTCATCATCCTCGAGAACACACTCGGTGCATTTTTCAGCCCGAATGGCAACATGTTAAATTCATAATGTCCTTCCGAGGTGCTAATGGCTAAATAAGGTCTAACCTCCGGCTTTACTGGGATCTGATAGTAGCCTTAGCTCAGATCCACTTAAGAGAAATATTTAGCTTTATTCAGCCTGGCAAACAGCTGATTTGTATCAGGTAATGGATCCACCTGACCTTCTGTGACAGCATTCAGTTTCCTGTAATCTATACACAGTCTGTGTTCTCCAGAGGGTTTCTTAACAGAACCACACTGAAACTGTAAGGAGATTCACTGTGCGAGATAATCCCTTCTCCCAACAGATAATCTATTTCCTCCTTCAAAGCTTTTTCTTTAGCGAACGGAATCGAATAGGCTCTCATACAGATTGGTGTTGGATCTATGAGTTTCATATCATATTCTAATAAATTTGTATGCCCCGGTCGGTCCGTTAACACATCTGTATGATTATCCAGAACCTGTTGAACTCTCTCCCTCTGATTTTTCGTTAAGTGCGTACTGATTATTACATGTGCAGCGGTCTCACACGGGTGTAAAGTATATTCATGAGAGGTGAGTGATTCCTTTTTCATCTCCATTGCAACAGACAAGTTCAGTAGGTGTGTCTCTTCCTGGTTTTCTCTGTCCAGATATTTCTTCAGGAGATTCACAGGATAGATCTTCTCTTTCCTCTTCTTATCTATCTTATAATTTGTTCTAGACACCTTCTCTAGAACTGTATACGGACCTTACCATCAAATTTGCAACTTATTATGGCTGCCGGGCAGTAGAAGGAGCACCTTCTCTCCCACAGCTAATTCTCGATCCTTCGCTTTCTTATTGTAATAGGCAGCATGCTTTTTCCTGGCTTGTCTTAAATTTTCATTGGCAAGTTTCCAGCCAGTTTTAAGACGAGTGGTCAGCTCGTTCACATATTGATATGATGAGGTAATATTTTCTTTTGCCTTTTCATCGGTCCATGTCCTTAACAAGGCTACATATGGACTTTTAAATTTGTTGACCTATTTTTCCATGCACCGGTATGGTCTCTTCCACTGGAAGCCTTATAGTGAGGATTTTTCTTCCTAGAATCATCATTCACAAATCGACCACTACCAATTTTTCTCTTGGGGTTTTCTCCCCACTTTAAATTCCTTGTGAGAGATCTTCTCTCTCTTTTATTTTCACCCAGTTCACATGATTCCGACCGAGGGATTGTCGGCTTATCCTGGGGTAAAACATTTCTTTGTACTCGTTGCATAGTGGCCATTGTAAAACATCCAAGTGAAGACTGTCTGTGAAAAGGGGGTTCCCATTCCACTTTGTCTACATTATTAATTTTATTTTTCTTTCCATTTTCAGGCCTAAGTTTGCCCCGTGGCGTGTCTAGGTCCTGATCAATTTTCCCACTTGTGGGTGTTCCCTCATGTAATATGCCACATGCTTCTACAAAATTCTCAATGTCAATCATTTCCTCGGGCCAATAATAATTTTGAGCAATCTTTTGGATGATGGTACCTATTTTTTCATGGTCCCCATCTTTCCCAACATGTAAGCTCCTTATTACCTCTGCCCTATACCTTTTAGGAAGTACCAGCTGTCCCTGACAATTGGATCCAGTTCTAGCCTTCCTATATATCAGGTTGTTCTTCATATAGAAGTCTCCTTTGCCTGGAGGTGTATGACATTTGGGCAATTTCTTAAAACAAGGCTTGAGGGTCTTATCCCCAGCCTGCGCCTTCCTCATCTCATCTGGAGGGGTTTTTATCAGATTATCCTCCTCCTGTTTAGACTGTGATCTGGTCTGAAGCGTGGCCATGTACACAGGTCCCTTTTTACACACTTCGGTGTTATGGTTGTCCATCCGACACCAACTACAATATAATCTACCTTTATGAAAAGGTTTTCTGTCATCATATTTCCTTTCATTGAATTGTGGATTTTTATTTTTATAGTCATTGCGTGGCCTATCAAACTGGTGCTTACCTTTGTTCTGTTCCCTATGGTCAAACTTATTAAAGTTTTGAGGTGCCTTAAAATTGTCTACCTGTTTCTTTTTATTACCAACTACCTCTGCCTGGGCTGCCTGATACCTCTCAGCTACATTTAGTAACTCACCCAGCCTCTCTGCATCTTGTTCCATGAGAAACCTTCTCAGGTCTGGAGCCATGGACTCTCTTAGCTGCTCAATAAGGATCATCTCCTTAAGATCTTGGGTTTTCCCTAGAGCAGTCCATTTCTCCAAGTAGGTCTCTAACCGTGCAGAGAACTGGTGATAGGTCTCACCCGACAGTAGTTTGGCATTCCTAAATTTTTTCTATAAAATTCTCCGTTCTTTTTGTATCTTAATAAAAGAGCCTGCTTTAGCATGTCATAATTGTCTTGGTCATCTCTGCTCATCTTGGCAAAAACTTCATAAGCCGTTCCTCTAAGCCCTTGGGATAACTTGAGGCTCCACCTCTCTCTCTCTCTCTAACCCATATGTAGTAGCTAAAAGTTCAAATCTACTTAAGTGCCCTTCGATGTCATCGTCTTTCTCAACAAAATGATGTACATGAAAACCCATAGCTGAGGTTGAGGCTTCCTGACTAGCAGTGGCATCTGAGGCAAAGGGGCTGGCACCATTTTCAGGAGCATGGCCTTGAATTTCCAACTCCCTTAGTCGTAACTCGTGCTCCCTCTGCAATCTTCTATCTTCTGCTTCCCTCTCAGCAGCCAGTCTCTTTTCTTCTCTTTCTGCAGCTAGTCTCTTTTCTTCTCTTTCTACAGCCAGTCTCTTTTCTTCTATTTCTACAGCGTCTCTTTTCCTCTGCTTCCAACTTCTTCTCTTCATACTGGAGCCTTTTAATCTCTGCCTCCCTATCTGCCTCAATCTGCAACCACTTAATTTCTTTGTCAGCCTCAATTTGTAACTGTAATTTTCTTTCTTCTGCTATCTTCCTATCCTCCCTTTCAATATACTTGTCGCATTCTGAAGTTACATATTGGATCAAAGCTTGACCCTCCATATTCATTTCTTTCGCAGTCTGCACAGCAGCAGATCGAAACTTTGCCAGATCAGCCATTTGTACTATGCAACCTTTAAAATTTCCAACTATACAAATTTCTAATTATGGCTAACAATTTCTAATGATAACCAAGAACAGCCACAGGCACTGATAGCTCAACTACTGTTTTATTTCCACAAAAGGAATACTTTTAGTTTTATACTCTCTGAGATTCCTAATATAATTGATAATATTTTAAGAATTTAAAATCCCAGAAGTGAACTACCCAATATAGCTGGTGCTATGAGAAATTCAATCCCCAGGAGCGAGATACCAATATATGTGGTGGGTTTTGATGTTATGCATTGTTGTTATGTATTATTATTGTATTAAATGAGATCAGCTATGAGGTCCCTGAATTTAACAAATAGTATTTTAACATTCCAGAGTACCTTTCCGCTACCACCTTTTTTATCTCATTCAAAATTAATCTATATTATTATTATTAAAATGACTTCGTGTAGTGTCTAGGGTTATGAAGGTAGGGTGTAATGTGCAATAACCAACAAACATACAAACAAATAGTTTATTATTCACAACCACCAACAGTGCTACAACAATAACATACAAACGACACTTTAGAAGGCTATCTTAATTAAGGCAGTGGTTGAAATTTGTGTAAATATAATTTTGTACAATTTATTATCCTGATTCTAATTTATTTTGAACCAGGACTGACAATCAAAAGTGAAATTAAAAGAATCATTTACAACATTCCAATAACACAGTGGATCTTCTGTCCATACATACAATATTATTCTAATATAAGTGTGTGGTTGTAGTCTTCTACTTTGAGGTAATACTGATAATATCATAGATTGTTGGTTAAAATCACTCCCTTTAAGTTATGTCTGTTTTCGTTTGTCACTTGTGGAAATATTAATACTAGGCACAGTTTTCTTTACTAGCGCTTTCTAATTCTTTTAAGTTCTTTCAAGTTGAGCTGCCAGGTGCCGAACAAGAACTTATCTAGGCAGGAGAATACAGGTAGAACGTTTCCTCTGCTCGCTTGACAATCTTTTCCACCTTTTTGATAGGCAATGGCAACTAGCATGGGCTCGAAGTACACAGACAGAGTCCTCAATCGAGCAGTTCTCAGGCGTTTGGTACTACATTAACGTCAGTACCCAGGACCCTGAAATGTGAAGGTTATGCATCCTTCTTTATACCTAGTATACTATACTATTCCACATTTAAGTACAGGTACATTACAAACAAACGAAAATGGTCATAGCCTTATACCAACCTATGCCACCATTATCTTTTGATGTGACAATGTACACCAGTATTCCTCTCCCCTAATAGTTACAATGCCACTGCAATTCCAGCTGTCATCTTTTCCATATAATAGGATAGGTGTTATGCTCCTTGATGACAATCATACATATTTTCTTGTAGTCTAACACCTCTCTGATAGTCTACCACAAGGTGGATCAATCTCTAGACTTTGCCTACTGGTTGCTACAGATCCACTCACTTACAGACATATATTATTATTTCACATTCAATTTTTATTTAGATACATAATAATAAAGTCGATCTTACCACATTTATTCAATGAAATACACAGTGAACGATGACTGGCGCACTTTCGATGTGGCTTTTGAGAAATATGGTTTTCACTGCACAAGCCTGCACTCATCGCTAAGTGTCAAAATTTTGTTAAAAAATGGCGTCCCCACTAATGCTTTTTCCCCAATATCAACTACCCTGGCCAATGATTACCCTTATTTCATTTGTAAACAAAGTCATTCAAAAATACAATTCAATTTTCTAATACGTTACTCGGATGATATATGTTTAGTACGAGGTCGGCCAATAATATTTCGTCTCACTTCAAATTCCACCCAATCCCCTTCCTCGTACCATCTTAGCCTAACTTTCACCTAATTTTTTCCCAAAAAATATGCGATCCAATCTAAGCAGATATGACTTGACCTAACAGTATCTCTGATTCTCTATGTATTGTTTATCAATATTTGATTATTTAATGGACTATTTAGATAACTAACAACATATTCTTGGTCAGCAAGTCTTCGGGTACACGAATATACGATTTTTATGGGGCTAAATGGCTTGGTTCAAAATTCTATCTTTTTTTTTTCTACGTTAGTTGTTGATTTTTAAACTACCTCCTGTTCAATTCTTTTCTCATGTACTAACGAGAGCTTATGTCATTCGCAATAAGAGCTAAACGTGTTTCCATGACCGTAGTGTCCCCATTTCTAACTTTTTCATCGTAATGGGGAAACCCCTAAGGCAAAGCGTGCAAGTTGGTTGTAGAGTTAGAACCAATTTGAGACGTGATTTTCGTGTGTTATCCAGCCTTGCCCCTCCTGTCCCCCAAATGCAGTTATGCAAATATTTCTTAGAACTAGGAAAAGTGGTTCGTTTATGTCAAGGACAAATTTGAAAAGTTGGGTACCGTTTTGTTCGGCTTATGCGTTAGCAAATAATAAGCTGAAGGCGTAGGCGACAACTTACGATTCTCGTCGAAAATTTTTTTATTTTTAAAATTCTATCTTGACTTTATGCATCTAATTTAGATATTGTATTTAGAAGATCACCACAGTTCTCGTAATCAAAAGTTTAAAGCAAACAGGAATTTGGCATGTTGTGCCTTTGCATGGTGGAGGGGCTGCCTCCTTACGGCCTGGCCTCCATGCAGGCCGCCCTCCTCCTTTTTCAGTCTGGCTTGGCACCGGCCTAGGCGGAGTAATAACAAATTGTCATCTACTTTTATTTTATTTAGTAGAATGTATTGACAATTTACTTTCTACTTTTCAGGACGTCTGGTAACAATAAATAAATAAAGTGGTTCCTAAAGTGGCAGATTTTTTGCCTTCACTTGTAACATTCAGTTGACTCCAGTTTAAAATTAGCGCTATATATATCACTTTCATACTTAACACATGTAGAGCAAGGCTTATAAACCCATTGACATGTGATTTACTTTCTGTGTTCGTTACATAACCGGATACTGACGTTGTGAACTCTTCCCAATTTTCTACAACCGTAACATCGTTTTTTCTCACATACTGAAACGCAAGTTAGTTTCGCATGTAATGTAAGGGGACATATTTTTTTTTACTTCTAAGGGACACTATAGGTCTGCACAAGGTGATCATGACTTTCACTGATTAAGTTTTCATCGTTTAACATATTCCGAAATATTTTTTTATGTAACAAAGAGAACAATTCAGCAGTTTGTCATTATTACAGGAATACGCAATTATATTTTCTAAACAATAACTAAATATACACTGAGCCTAAATCTAGGGCAGTAAATATGTAAAACACGGGTTCTTTTATTGTTAAATGTTTAATCAATTTTTAAATTGTATTTTTGAACGGCACATAGTGCTACCTAAACTGAAGTTGTGATAGACGTGTCTGACTAGTACCATTGTCGGCCCGATTATGACCATAAATCTCTACCATCTTCTCCACCACACACTATTACATGAGGTGACAGGAATTTAATATTACACTGAGACACGCTTGAAATTAAAAGACATCGAGAATAAAACAAAAATAACAATCTTCAACTGACATATTAAGTCTCACTGTATGGTTCTGCTACATAGATAATCTGGAAACGTAGGAGAAAAACCACACTTTACTGCACGCTTGCTATCTTGTCGCTACCTCGAGATAGAAAAGGATCTCAATTCGTTTTTCCCGCGTTGCGTCATAAGCCAAACCCTAAATCCTAAAGCTGAATCCCTAACCGTTATCCTCTTTCCAGTTATTTTCTTTAACTGTGTTTCTTTTTTTTTTTATAATGTTGTAAATTAGCAGCTACAAACACAACAACACAACGAAGAACGTACATTATACTCTCTTTCAACTCTATGTCATTGTACTAATTTCTTTGTGTCAATTTAGTCACGTGACCATTGTTTTTCGGATGGTTTCTGATTTAACCGATGTTTGACATAGCTTTTATGGGAAGGGAATTGTAAACATCACATTGTTTTGCGTCAGGCTGGAATGTTACATGAGAGAGTAATGGAATTTACCTTACCAAAACATACGCATCGGTAGTTCCTATATTTAGCTTATTGAATAGATGGTATCTCAATCTGTTGTGGCCAGTGAGGAGTCTGAAGATTACCACTTGTTCTTTTCTGTTGAGCTGGTAGTAAGCATCATTATTTGTGTGACCTGGATGTTCTACATTCCATTTATGTCTGTATCTGCTTCTAATAAACCTCTTCCCTCCTCGAAAGTTATACTTGCATCAGGCTGAAGTAGATGGGAACCTTCTTTTGTCATTCTGTAAGCCTCTTCATGGTACAATGGTACCAATTGTGATGCTATTTCTGGAACAAGTGAGTTGTATACGTGGCCTGCAGTCAAAGCTAGACAGCTACAGCAGACGGGCCTTAACAGACGCTAGACCATCTTTGCAATTGCCCCACGCTACTACATTTGACGTGTTGCGGCCACCAGACTTGACCGGTCCATAACCTGCAAAGAACAAGCATCAGCTGGAGCAGAAACCAACTGAAATTTTAGAGACAGCTAAGTACCCATCCAAAGCTGCTAAGTGAACTCTCTAATAAAGAATGTTTTCTAATCTGACCATCACGTGATGACATTTTAAACACGCTATCTAATTCACCCTACCGTTATTTATTTTACAATTGTTAACGATAATTGACTATTAAATTTTGTTATCTGTAAATATACACATTTATAGTTGATTTAATCATCATTTTGAGTGAACTGCACCCGTATGTCCCAGTTATTTAAATACTTATAACTGATCTATTAAAGTAATATTTTACTGAGTTAAATCAGTTGGGGGCTCATCAGAACGAGCAAAGCCCTAACTCATAGAAGGTCAGAAAAGATAAAAAGTTTACACAACCTGAATCCTATCAGCCGTAGTACTTGATTTCTTTAAATTCCTATCAGGCTCCCAAGAATTGAAGCACCATTCTTCAGTTCACATCTCTGCCAAGAATAATCTTGAGCGAAAGTTAAACACCTTTGAAGACACTCAGTAGATACTCTGAATTGTGGCCACTGTTGGACTATCACTGCAATATGGAAATAGCCTTAAGCTGACTACTGCTTTCTTTGAAAATATTCAAGTGGACGTCTGAAAGTGTACAAAAAAGAAGTAATCATTTTCACACTGAGAACCGATCATTACAGACTCAAATATAATCAGATCAACAAATATAGTCAGATCAACAAATATAATCAGATCAACAAATATAATCAGATCAACAAATATAATCAGATCAACAAAGTAAAATCCAGAAAGACAGATGTGTTCACGCGGGGAGGACAAACAACCAATAGAATGTATCTTCTAACTTTATTGTCTCCACGAGAGCAGCTGAGTGGCAGCACAACCTTCTCCACCCCCAGGTTAGATAAACTGAATGTTGGCGAGACAAGTATGAGTCGGACTATCAACTTTATAAGATAAACAGAATGGTGGCGAGACAAGTATGAGTCGGACTATCAACTTTATAAGATAAACTGAATGTTGGCGAGACAAGCATGAGACGGACTATCAACTTTATTAGATAAACTGAATGGTGGCGAGACAAGCATGAGACGGACTACGAACTTTATAAGAGAGACTGAATGGTGGCGCGACAAGCATGAGACGGACTATCAACTTTATAAGAGAGATTTATGTGATTATGTGAGAGCGAACTAAATAGACGAAGAAGGAGATACATTCGCCGAAAGCTGCAATTGAACTAAGGGGAAGTAATAATTAATTACCAGGGCAGCAATGTTTATGAGAAATTAGAAACATAATTTTTGCTTTATTTTTGTGTTACTTAAAAGAAATTTCAATTTCCATGTAAACAATATATTACAAAAACCACTATTTTTATTCTATGTACACAATTGTTTTGCATTACTTTATTGCTTAATTAAAATGCATATATATTTTTACATTACATTAAATTCCATAACGTCTCCCATTTAGGAGTAATAATGTTTTATATACTCGTGTTTCTTTTAACGAGTAACTCAAAATCCACCTCAAGACTTGTATTTTTGACCGGCAATAAATGCCGCTAGAATTAATTACAGTGATACATACAAAATAAAAGTCTTATCGTGTGTCACGATCCTCACTGTAAATCCTTTTTATTTAATTCTACACTCTATCGCTCCTGTGGCGAGATGGGTAATTTAGAGATGAACAATAGATCAAGACAAAGTATTAGTGATCTATGGAAATACCCCAGTTTCAGAAATGAGCACTGGTGTATGGATGGCACAGGATATGGTCAGAACAGCTAGGCAAGTTTTGGACTAGCTCTCTCCTGCTGATAATAAAAAGCACGTTAACCCAAGGATTGTAGGTACTGTGTTCACGTCCTCGCCAAACATTTACGAGCATATCAAAATTTACTGTCGTCGTGATCTGAATAAGACAGTAATGTAATGTTTTCTTTCAAGTGAAGTTAATATTTCATAAAATATAAATTTGTTCGAATTGTTCAAAGCTCAAGACGTTGACAGAAGTAGATCGTCCGCCTGAGATGCAGGTTATTTATAGGCAGCCGTTCTTCTATATTCTAAATTCTCTGAATCCTTCCTTTCTGTCTGTCTGTCAACTCATGAAAACTAAAAATATTCTTTAAGTAACAATTTTACCACATTTTCTTCATCTCTACAGACGGCAATATATGTGACCTTTTCTCGTCACGAACACTACTTAGGTTGAAGTGAGGTAAGGGTGGTCACAATAACCAGTTTAACCGGTACAGCTTCTCTTGACGTACACTTCTTAGGTTGAAGTGAGGTAAGGGCGGTCACAATAACCAGTTTAACCGGTACAGTTTCTCTTGACGTACACTTCTTAGATTGAAGTGAGGTAAAGATCATTTTTATATTTTTATTTAAAAAAAAAAAAAAAATTTGCTTCGTTTTGGCGAGGCGCGACCCGTTCAACCTAGTCGATTATATTACTGCGCATGTCCAAATATAATTGACCTTTAGGTCTGATACCATTATTTAGATAATAATTTTAAAATGATTATATGTTGTATAAAAGCAAGTCAAGGATAATAATTTTAAAATGATGATGCGGCAAGTCAAAGGTAATAATTTTAAAATGAGTGACCTTTCTTTTTATTAATTTTATTTGTTTGGTTTTACAGAGCAGTAGTACAAATCCTATGGACATCTAACAAAATGAACATTGATATCGCTATGCAGGCCAGCGGGTAGGGTAGCAATAGGAACAAATAACAGTGAAGTGATACTTGACAGTTCATTATGACGTAGTGGAAGAAACTGAACCATCAGTGCAATAATCTGACAGACAAGAGTAAGGCTTGGAATGGGATCATAAATCATTGGAGGAAGACAAGAAGTGACAGCAAAGGTTGTACAGTCACAGTCAAGGCAACAACGTCAAAATATCATGCATGTGTATTAAATTATCGATTTTGTGTGTGTGTGTGTGTAGATTACATTGCAAAAATGTGCTCTTTTATTCATCAAGAAGGATAGTAATTGCATCGTTGCATATATAACACATTTTCTAGTAGATAAACATAGACGTGCATGGGATAGCTTAATTGAATTGTCACACGCTTATATCTAACACGCGTCTCTACCGCATGCCATATATATAAATTTATATATAAGAATATCAGACTACATATTCGTCAACTTATCTCATCCTCAGTATTTTCTCCTTTGCAATATATTCTCATTAGTTTATCATTCTTTCTTCAAGCTGAACCTCTTATCTTATGATCGGTAAAGATTAACATTAACTACCTCACCTTACAGTGTCCGAGGATCGGTACAGATTAACCTTAACTACCTCACCCTTACAGTGTCCGACAACGCCGCGAAAATAAATCTATGTATCCTTCTTCTCTTCATTCATGTCCTGGGATATATTCCTCATTTCTCTCATTTCCATTTCTCAAAATCTGTGAGGTGTGTATATCTTTACTATCGCAGTCTGTCTCTTGGACACCTCAAAACTATCTCTCAAAATCTGTGAGGTGTGTACATCTTTACTATCGCAGTCTGTCTCTTGGACGCTTCAATACTATTTCTCAAAATCTGTGAGGTGTGTATATCTTTACTATCGCAGTCTGCCTCTTGGACGCTTCAATACTATTTCTCAAAATATGTGAGGTGTGTATATCTTTACTATCGCAGTCTGTCTCTTGGACGCTTCAATACTATTTCTCAAAAACTACTGTATTCTTTCTCAAAATTCTCATTTCTCAACCTCTCACTTCTCTCATTTCTTCCTCGTACCTCTCTGATTTTCTCACTGAATTGTATTATGCTTTAGTCATTTTCTCCAACATTTCGTTGCTCGGAAAGCTGAGATCTCCTAAAGTGTTCGGATAGGAGCGACCTCAGCTAACAATCATACTCGATTGACTACCGCCACAAAAACCTCTGTATCTCTGTGAGTCTCTACTCAAACACGCATTTGCCTCACTATGGACTAATATCATCTGCTCTTTGACAGTACCTAGAAGCACATATTACATTCAGAACATATTATCTCTGTTCATATAAAAAACACACCGCAATCAAAATGGCTTTGCTCATTGTAATGCACGTTATGTCGTAATTGTACGTATCTCTTTCTGGCATAATAAATATGTCCAGTTAGTTCTAGTGTAACAGCTGCAGTTTCTCTATAGTGCTATTTTGTATGTTATGACAGTTAGCATTCAATATCATCCCAGGTTTGTTGACCGGAGATCAATGGCTACTACATATAGTATGATATCTGGCCTGTCATGAATAGTGGTTGTGTTACCTCACACAGATGAACACGTACATTTCCCAGTCAGAAGTATTTGCAAACAGTTGATGACAACCATCATGGTTGTTTATATTTATTAGTAAAAAGACAAACATCAAGGTTATGTCAACTTGTCAGTGACATGATATACATATTCTATAAAGTTCATTTCACAGGTTCTCTTATAACCAGCGTCAACGTTAACATTTCTTGTGGGGTTATCAGAATGATATGTTAGACATGTTTGTTGCAGGGGATATATAATTAGATCACAGTAAATTGCTATACTGCTATAGTGGACATGTATCTTCATCTCCTGTGCACTGTTTGCACATATCAATTTAAAAAAATGATTCTGTCTAAACGTCCTACATAAGGTACACTGCTTGAGGATCAGTGTCCTAAATTCTAAACAATAATCTGGTACACACTTTATGTTCCTTCCTGCATTCAATTAATTACAACTAATGGTTCTCATCACCCGTGTGTTACCGGGGCCCAAAAGGGGAGCAAAGAATAGTAACACTGCACCCTACCATGCATGTCGTAAAAAGCGACTAAGGAGGGTTGGGCATGGGGCTGTTTACCCCATCCCGTAAAAACTTCGGACAGTGGGCTGATCACCTGCTTGCCAACCAATCTGATTACGGAAACAATGATAGATTGTTTGGTCTGTTTTTGTTCCACAAAGACGCCACTAGGCGTGGTGGAAACAGCGATAGATTGATCAATTTGTTGTTGCCCTAAGACGCCACTAGGCGTACTGGCCACATACTGCTTTGCCGGTTGGTGGCTAAGGATGGTAGAAGAAGAATGGTTCTCATCATCTATCACAATTCAGGTCAAATCGTACTTATATCATTTTCAGCATATTAAAATTCTGTAATCCACACTATAAGACACAAAGTGAAACCTGTATTCTACGTGATCAACGTATGTATTATATCTTCCAATTCTGCTTCACATTCCATGTCTTTACATAATAACAGATCTGCATCCAGAAAGTGACACTGTAAATATATCATTTCTTCATTATCCACATCTTGAGAACCACTGTCCTAATGGTCTTAATATATAGAATTAAACTGCTACTACTGTTTCCCCTATAGCTCAAAATATATCTTTTAAAGTTCCTATCTTAAACCTATTACTAAAAACCGAGTCCATACTCTAACAAAACACACGACTGATGCAGGCAGTGTGTTAGACCTTATAGTTCCTATATCTTGTCTCGAATGAATGACAAATGTCTCTCCTCGAAATATTATTTTTGCTCTTATAAATTGCTCTTCAACTTTGCATGACCCAGTCAATGTCCTGTGATTCTTAGATGTTATTCCTCCAAGTAATAACAAAAAGATCCATTAATCGGATTCTACCTTATTCCACGTCCTGTCGTACACCTGACTCAGCTTTCATGTTAATTTGTTTCCCATCGTTTTCTCAGGAAATTAAATACGTGCCCAGAAAGATCTCTAGTGATACATTATCAACGCTCTTTCTTGTAAATTTAGACTTAGTTTAGACTATAAATTAACTGAGTTTGACAAGACCTATTGAGACAACCACAAAGTTCGCTCTGCGTAATGGACACTACCCACGCGATTGTTAAATCTTTAGTTAATTGTCGTCAATGTTTCATCTTGTACTCCTTTGTTCGCAATCAAGAAATGGCACATCTTTCATCAATATAAAAAGTCAGCCTCTGAACTCGTACACTTGAAAAAAAAATCTCTTGTTAAAAATAAAGTTTAGTCGGTCATTTACCTTGGACAGTTACACTATCTCGCCGTCGCTAGTTAAATATGCTAATGCCTAAATTATTGCCAGATCACTTTTGAAGACAAAGCCACTTTTTTCCTACATATCACCTTTAAAAATTGTGTCTTATAGCACGCATTTCAAAAATATATCGTTAAAAAGTATTATGTACTTTTTACTCATTTTTAAATATAAGAAGAAATTAACCGATGAGTTTATTGTTTCAAGCAGAAATGCGAATGACCACATAATGTAGTAGAAGTTGGAAAACGTTCCTACTGCACCGAACTCGGGTACACAAAAAGTGGTTACAGCCAACATTACAGCGGGTATGTAACATATGATTAAAATACTAGCAATTACAACAACCAAAATCTTGGTCTTTCCATCTCGTTTGGAAATAGACTGAGCCCTACCCTTGTAGCGAAATTTGGTTCCTCTTGCTTTGTTGTGGAAAAAAAAATGTGTAGCGCGACTCCCACACACACACACACCAGCGCAAGGTCAGCGCGGCGGTCTTTCTTTGAAGTTTGTAATAGACGGGAAATGTGAATTACGGTTAAAAGCCATACAGTATTACTGAAGAATGGGGAAATAGCTAATAGGAATGAATGGCGGACTTTCAAAGTTTGCATTTACTGGACATTAAATTATTCACTACAGGAGAACGCCTGGTTGGAATAATATTAAATAAAAATAATTCAACAAAGGATATAGACTAGGAATTATATCCAAAAGGATATTATTCAAATATAAATAGTTTTAAAGATAATTAAAATTTTTCACCTTCATCACATCGGCTAAAAGTAAGCTAATAATCTTTAAAAATTTATTACACTAACAAGCCTCAACGGATTTGTATAAAACTTATATGTAATGAAAGCCTCATATGGGGAAAAGGAAATGATACATAGAAAGGACGGAAGAATATAAGTGTGTAGTGAACAGAAGAAAAAAACAAGTACAGGAAAAACACAGATTGCTTCAAATAGCCTCAAACCAGGAGATGAAACGAAAGTCTTTTGGGACTTTTAGAGGTGCTTTCTCGTACGCGCGAGAGACTGAAATATAAGGACAGAGGGACGCGTTGAAAATTACACACACCAAATCCAGAAGCCAAAGTGAGAAACTGGAAGACAGTATCTGCAAGAAAAGTTATTTTTTCACGCTGCATGCAGGGCAGATTAACTTCAACCAAAATAATCTCACCGTGAGCTTATAGATCCTAAGAGGGTATGTAAGTTTATTAAAGATATATGTATGAATAATATCATTTTATTTCCGATTTTATTTCTTATTGATTGTATCAGATATAATAAAAAAGAGAATGACTCTAACCAGAGATAACCTTCACCGGCATTGTCAGGAAGCATAACCATTAATTTTTTAGCCAAATATATCATGGCTAATTCTTGCCTGGAAGCTTACGACATACCAGCAAGTAATTAAGTGACTTGACATCCATAAGTGGAAGGTAAAGGTTATATCGTACCCATGTTTCATAACATATGATTTATTCATGTATTTTGTTAATTCTGCACAGTATACATTATCTTATCATGCTATCTCTGTAACATACTACCATGATTCATTCATTTATATACAAACACTGAAGACATGGTCGCATCATGAACAGTAGTTGGTGGTGAGATTGTTGGAACAACATGGCCACCTATTACTTCGTGTTCCAGGTTTTTATGATCAATGTTTATGATCATTCCTGATCGAGAAACTAAAGACTTGAAGAAGTTGATCCAGCTCACTGAAGCCTAGAGGTCAACCAATCTTCAACACCTTAGTCCCCCGTAGTTATAGGGTGGGCTGAAGGAAAGTCTTCCGTACTCCAGTGTGTCGGAGGAACCTCGAGCAGACGTGGCTAAAGTTGAGTTTCTTTGTATCCATCCAACAAATCCTGTGAGCAGTTTCTAAACGACTGTCTAATGATGACAACTAAATGGCAAGAGATAATGTGACAATCCTTTTGTTGTAAATTCAGTGGAAGATAAATCCAAGACTTTTTCTATTAGTTATTTTAATTTGTAACTGTAAATAATCATACATTTTACCATCTTCCAACACCCATTTATCATTACAAGAATATATAGATGTACATAATAAATTGGATAATTGTACTCATTTGACTTGTTAAATTTTTAACTGTTAAATTTTGAGTTACCTTTTCAAATTTAATTATATTATCACATACGGTTACGATAGCGAAAGTAGCAACTTATACTTCTGAAGCCTAAATCTATTGTCCAGCTCAGAGTATTCACAGCTGTAACTCACTTGTGATACCAGTGTACTTCTCGGGCACTGGAACTTCATACTTTCTGGAGAGAGATTCTACTTCTGCTCTACCACTATTATCATAATAGGAAAACCTTTCGCTACATTGGGGGCTCTTTCGCGGGATATTATTTGTATCCTGAGCCACTATCTATGTATTCTTCTATCTTGAGCCACAAATAGTTTGTAAAAATAAATTTTTTTGAAAAAATTCTAAAACTTAGAAATTTTTTTTCGTAATAGTAGTACCATTGAGTACGAAGGAAATAGGAAACGCTCACAAGTTTTTAAGGATTTGTCTTGTTCAAAGTAATTAATTGATTTTAATTAAGTTAGTTGGTTGGTGAAGATAAAATTATATACCCTCTGGTAAGTAAGCATCATGGCTGAATTGGTGAAGTTTAGAGCTGCGATTATGCAGGAAGGAAAGGACTTGGGTATGACAGGAGATGCTCTAATTCGACATATCACAACTGAAGTGGATAAATATTTAGATAGAGAGACTAAAAGAATGGAAGCTGAAGCTGAAAGAGAGACTAAAAGAATGGAAGTTGAGGCTGAAGCTAAGAAATTGGAGGCAGAAAGAGAAGCCAAAAGAATGGAAGCAGAGAGAGAAGCCAAAAGGTTAGAAGCAGAAAGAGAAGCCAAAAGATTTGAAGTTGAGGCTGAAGCTGAAGAAAGAAGGTTACAAAGAGCTCATGAGTTAAGTTTAAAGGAACTTGAACTCCAGGGAGCAGCTAGCAATCATGGTGCTAGCTCACCTCACTCTGAGAGCTCCAACCACAGCACAGCAAATGGAGCCATGAGTTTCCACCTGATCCATTTATTGAGAAGGAGGACGCCATTGAGTCGTACCTGGATAGATATGAGAGACTAGCCTCTACCTATGGATTAGAAAAGGAAAAATGGAACCTTAAACTATCTCAGGGGTTGAGGGGAGTTTCATACGATGTTTATTTAAAACTCTCAAAAGAAGACCAGGAAGATTATGAAATCTTAAAACAAGCTTTATTGGTCAGGTACGAAAAGAATTCTGAATCTTATAGAAAGAGATTCCGAACTGCTAAGCTACTTCCAGGAGAAAACTATCACCAGTTTTCTGCCAGATTGGAAATATATCTGACAAAATGGATTAGCTTAGGAAAATGTCAAGATATAAAAGAAATGGTCATGATGGAACAACTAAGAGAATCCATGCCTCAGGAAATGAGAAAATTTCTTATGGAGCAAGGAGCTGAGAGATTGGACGATATTTTAACCATGGCTGAAAGATATCAAGCAGCTCAGTCAGAAGTGTCAGGAAATAAGAAGAAGCAGGGTGAGAACGTCAAACCTTCACAAAACTTTACCAACTATGAACACAGGTCCAATTCCAACAAGAACAAACAGAGAACTGATTATAAAGACAAAAACCCTCTAGGATCAGAAAAGAAACCTCCAAGAAAGGAAGGAAAGTGGTGTAAATCTTGCCAAATGAGTAACCACAATACTGCGGAATGCAGACGGAAAAACCCTCCTCATCACGCTGCATGCCTTACAACAGAGAACAAGGGAAGGAAGGACCTGGCAGATAGTCAGAAGGACCTCCATCATCCCCCTGTCTGTGAGGAAGTGACCTTGAATGGCACCCAAGTACTGTGCTTTTATGATACAGGCTTGGACTTTGACTCAGTAGTGTGCTCTTCTCTGGTGAGTCCGGAACAGATAACCACAGAAACAGTGGAAATCAGAGGACCAGTCAAGGGAGCAGGAACCATGACACTGCCCATAGCCCGTATCAACATAAGATCTCGCTATGTGGAAGGAGAGATCAAAGCAGCAGTGATGGACAACCCTATCTACCCATTAATACTGGGATGTAGATATGTCTTTCTAGGAGAACCTATAAGACCCATAGTGATGGCAGCAGTCCAGACCAGGGCAAGCTCTAAGAAAGAGGAGGACACTATCATAAATACTCATCCAGAAGAGATGAGAAAGGCTCAAACTGCTGACAGTACATTGAAGCCTTGCTTTGGCAAATTACCTAAAAGCCATAACCCTCCAGAGAAAGGAGACTTATATATGAAAAATGGCCTACTATATAGAAAAGCTGGAACAGGACCAAAAGGACATGGACAGCTTGTAGTGCCAAAATCATACAGGGAGCAGGTTATGAAGCTAGGACATGCTATACCCTTCAGTGGACATATGGGAATAGGGGCCACTGGACAACGGATAGCCTGTCACTACTTTTGGCCAGGGATCACAGAGGACATAAAGAGGTATGTGAGATCCTGTCCAGAATGCCAAAGAGTAGCTCCTAAACATAGGACTGCACCAGCAACACTGGGAGAAATGCCCATCATGGGAACGCCCTTCGAACGTGTTGCCGTGGATATTGTTGGACCCCTCATTAGGACCAAGAAGAGAAATGCATATATCTTAACCTTGGTCGATACTTGCTCTATGTGGGGAGAGGCAGTAGCAATGTCATCGATAGATTCGAAACATGTGGCAGAGGCACTGTTAACAATATTCTCCCGATTAGGTTTCCCACATCAAATATTGACTGACAATGGTTCTCAGTTTAGGGGAAAGCTAAAAAAGAAGTATTCAGGTTATTTCAAGCTAGACAATATCACTGTAGCCCGTACCACGCCCAAGGGAATGGTCAAGTAGAGCGGTTCAATGGCACGCTCATTTCAATCCTTAGAAAGTTGGCTAGTGATAATCCTGAAACTTGGGACACATACTTACCCTCAGCACTATTTGCCTATAGGGAAGTCCCACATAACTCCACAGGATTGGCTCCAGCTACATTGTTGTTTGGACGACCAATCAAAAGTCCACTGGAAGCATTGTTGCGGACATGGACTGATGAAAAAGCAGAAGAAACCGTGACTTCTTCATACCGATACGTCAACGAGTTGACATCTCGATTGAAAACAAGTTGGAAACTGGCAAATGATAACTTGAGACAGGCCAGGAGAAAGCAGGCTGCTTACTACAATAAAACAGCAAAAGATAGGGAACTTGAGGTGGGAGAAAAGGTTCTGTTACTGTTGCCCAGCAGCAATAATAAATTGCAAATTGGATGGCAAGGACCCTACGTCATATTGGAAAAACTTTCCCGGACCAACTATAAGATTGACAAGAAAGGAAAGGAGAAGGTGTTTCATGTCAACCTTCTTAAAAAGTATTATGACAGGGAAGCATCAGAAGTTGCACATATCACGACCCTGGCCATTGCAACAGAAATGCAGTATGAACCGATTTCCTCCATGGAATACCCCCTAACAACTACGGAAAGCTATGCTCAGGTTAATGTGAGTGAACATTTAACTCTTGAGCAGAGGAAAAAGGTTCAGGAGGTGTTAGAAATCCATGCTGAGGTACTCACAGATAAGCCGGGGTGTACTAATCTGTTAGAGTATGACATGACCCTACACCAGTTTGTATGAGGACATACCCTATACCTTATTCTAAAGGACAGGCACTCAAGGATGAGATTGACTATCTCTTAAAAGAGAAAATTATTTCAAAGTCTGAATCTCCCTACAGCTCAAGTGTGGTGCTATTAAGGAAACCTAGTGGTGAACACAGGTTATGCATTGATTATAGGAAACTAAATGCTATCACTGAATCTCAGGTAGACCCATTACCTGACACCAATCAGTTGTTTGCTACATTGAGTAAGGCTCGGTATTTTTCAAAAGTAGATCTAAGCAAGGGATACTACCAAATACCAGTGAAACCAGAAGTTAGGAAACTGTTAGCCTTTAGTACACCGGATGGACATTACGAGTTCAATGTACTCCCATTTGGTTTAAAGAATGCTCCAAGTATCTTCACTAGAATGATGAGGAAATTGTTGAAACCATTACAAAATCCTCATATCACTAACTTCATGGATGATATTCTGATTGCTACAACTACCTTCGAGGAACACGTAGTAGCACTCTCCATGCTGTTGGATAGACTGAGAGAAACGGGATTGACAGCACGTCCAACTAAGTGTCATATTGGATGTGAGACATTGGAATTTTTAGGTCACACTATCTCTACAGGGCAAATGTCTCCGGACCCAAAAGAATGTAGAGAAAATGAGAAAAGCACCAAGACCACAAACTAAGAAGGATGTAAGATCCTTTGTGTCACTGTGCGGGTTTTATCAGAAATATATACCCCATTTCAACTCATTGTGCGCGCCATTAACCGACTTAACCAATAAAGGTCAGCCGGATAAAATACAATGGACTGCGGAGTGTGAACAGGCTTATACAGAGTTGAAAAATAAGCTGACAAATAAACCTATCCTTGCCCTTCCCGATCTCACACAAGAATTCGTACTAAGAACGGATGCTAGCAATGTATGCACCGGAGCAACATTACTACAGCGGGCAGACACACCGCCACATATGCTTCTACCAGTAGCGTTTGCCAGTAGAAAGTTAAATACAGCTGAAAGAAATTATTCTACCGTTGAACGTGAATGCCTCGCTTTGGTCTGGTCGATCAACAAATTCGCCCCTTTTCTTTACGGGAAACACTTCATTGTGGAAAGTGATCACCAGCCTTTGATGTTTTTAGCAGTGTCTAAAAAATTAAATTCACGACTTTTAAGGTGGAGTTTACTGTTATCTCCATATTCGTTCAATGTGAGATACATTCCAGGACGGGACAATCTTGGACCCGATTTTTTAAGTCGGCATCCTATCAAAGGAGATATTTAAAAACATAAAAGTAAGGAGAAACTGCAGCATGAGTTACCAAAAAGTTAACTGTGCATTCACTGTTTTAAAGAAGAGGGCTCTGTAGCGAAATTTTGTTCCTCTTGCTTTGTTGTGGAAAAAAATGTGTAGCGCGACTCCCACACACACACACACACACCAGCGCAAGGTCAGCGCGGCGGTCTTTCTTTGAAGTTTGTAGTAGACGGGAAATGTGAATTACGGTTAAAAGCCATACAGTATTACTGAAGAATGGGGAAATAGCTAATAGGAATGAATGGCGGACTTTCAAAGTTTGCATTTACTGGACATTAAATTATTCACTACAGGAGAACGCCTGGTTGGAATAATATTAAATAAAAATAATTCAACAAAGGAGATAGACTAGGATTTATATCCAAAAGGATATTATTCAAATATAAATAGTTTTAAAGATAATTAATATTTTTCACCTTCATCACATCGGCTAAAAGTTAGCTAATAATCTTTAAAAATTTATTACACTAACAAGCCTCAACGGGTTTGTGTAAAACTTATATGTAATGAAAGCCTCATTGGGAAAAAGGAAGTGATACATAGAAAGGACGGAAGAATATAAGTGTGTAGTGAACAGAAGAAAAAAACAAATACAGGAAAAACACAGATTGCTTCAAATAGCCTCAAACCAGGAGATGAAACGAAAATCTTTTGGGACTTTTAGAGGTGCTTTCTCGTACGCGCGAGAGACTGAAATATAAGGACAGAGGGACGCGTTGAAAATCACACACACCAAATCCAGAAGCCAAAGTGAGAAACTGGAAGACAGTATCTGCAAGAAAAGTTATTTTTTCACGCTGCATGCAGGGCAGATTAACTTCAACCAAAATAATCTCACCGTGAGCTTATAGATCCTAAGAGGGTATGTAAGTTTATTAAAGATATATGTATGAATAATATCATTTTATTTCAGATTTTATTTCTGATTGATTGTATCAGATATAATAAAAAAGAGAATGACGCTAACCAGAGATAACCTTCACCGGCATTGTCAGGAAGCATAACCATTAATTTGTTAGCCAAATATATCATGGCTAATTCTTGCCTGGAAGCTTACGACATACCAGCAAGTAATTAAGTGACTTGACATCCATAAGTGGAAGGCAAAGGTTATATCGTACCCATGTATCATAACATATGATTTATTCATGTATTTTGTTAATTCTGCACAGTATACATTATCTTATCATGCTATCTCTGTAACATACTACCATGATTCATTCATTTATATACAAACACTGAAGACATGGTCGCATCATGAACAGTAGTTGGTGGTGAGATTGTTGGAACAACATGGCCACCTATTACTTCTTGTTCCAGGTTTTTATGATCAATGTTTATGATCATTCCTGATCGAGAAACTAAAGACTTGAAGAAGTTGATCCAGCTCACTGAAGCCTAGAGGTCAACCAATCTTCAACACCTTAGTCCCCCGTAGTTATAGGGTGGGCTGAAGGAAAGTCTTCCGTACTCCAGTGTGTCGGAGGAACCTCGAGCAGACGTGGCTAAAGTTGAGTTTTTTTGTATCCATCCAACAAATCCTGTGAGCAGTTTCTAAACGACTGTCTAATGATGACAACTAGATGGCAAGAGATAATGTGACAATCCTTTTGTTGTAAATTCAGTGGAAGATAAATCCAAGACTTTTTCTATTAGTTATTTTAATTTGTAACTGTAAATAATCATACATTTTACCATCTTCCAACACCCATTTATCATTACAAGAATATATAGATGTACATAATAAATTGGATAATTGTACTCATTTGACTTGTTAAATTTTTAACTGTTAAATTTTGAGTTACCTTTTCAAATTTAATTATATTATCACATACGGTTACGATAGCGAAAGTAGCAACTTATACTTCTGAAGCCTAAATCTATTGTCCAGCTCAGAGTATTCACAGCTGTAACTCACTTGTGATACCAGTGTACTTCTCGGGCACTGGAACTTCATACTTTCTGGAGAGAGATTCTACTTCTGCTCTACCACTATTATCATAATAGGAAAACCTTTCGCTACAGCCCTGATGAATACTTGCTGTTTTACACCAAACATTCTTCTGTCCTAATTTTTGTATTAATATGGAGGTGAACAGCGCAACTGTTATCAAAGTTACAGCTCCGACAGCTCCATGAGTAGTATATACCGTGCCTTGGACTGTATCTCTATTACTTGTAAAATATAAACCAAGAAGGGTTTCGTTCCTGTCTGGAACAAACTTCCAATTAAGGTAGAATATACAGTATAAAGGAGTCAGGTATGACCACGTGATCACGTATATACATATTATTATTACTGTTGTTCTTCTGGTTGTAATCATTTGTTTGACGTGTAACGGAAATGCTATACAGAGACATCTTTCAGCTGTGATGTAGGCAGTTATTAGACCGGTAGTTCTGGCAAAGCTGGCCCGAGGAATCCCGCCTAAAAGATACTAATCTTTCTGTGATTACCATCGGAACACGTATGTTGTCAAAGTAGGTGAGTGCGCAGATGATATACCAAAATTGAAATATCATAGTGCAGAGGTCAGACCCGCTCAAAGCAAAGAAACTAATGTTAATGGTTGCATTAAGACCTTGCTTATAAAATATGATTAAATTTATATTGGCTAATATTCGGAACACACTGCCTAAACCGCAAAAAAATAAATCAGTTACAACCGTACAAATTTGCCGCTGTCCATCGATGATAATATCTGTGACTCTTGAGACGCTTGTGATATTTTGGGCAGCCAAAGATCTCATTCCGTTTTGTGTGACTTCCAGTTTATCGTTACAAGATTGTAATATAAGTTGATACTGCGACTGTTTAAATGTCTTTGAAACATTTCAAATAATGTCAAGTTCTTATTGTTTGACATGCTTTATTACAACTATTTGCAGTTTATTTATTTCACCCTGGGCAAAGTTTGGTTACTGTGTTAATTTTTGCCTCTGTTTTATCTCAACAACCATTTTTAAAATTTCATACAGCCATAAAATTCCAAGACTTAAGATTTTGAAAACAGCGCAATTTTGTTTATTTTTGTTGTAAATTATTCTCAAGACAGACGTGTTACCATAAATTCATAATAAGAGTCTACAACAATTACTCCAACTAAATACCTGGTCGATTTTGTATAATCATAATTATAACAACTCTGAGAACGTACGTTCTGACACTTGAGCAACAAAATTAAGCGTGCAACTACGTTGTTAAAACGTCTAATTTTATTTTGGACGCCAATTTTTTAAAGTTATTTCTTTCTGACAACAATTATTGAGAGATAACCAAATTAGGCTAATGTTAGTTTAGACGCCGCAGAGTTTAAAAGTAGATGTGTACTATGCATGCCATCACTGTCGCTGCTTTCACGTAGGTCGTTGTTGTTATTGATTTTTCTTTACCTCACGGGCTCGTGCTTTCACCAATAATCTTATACATAGGAAGGAAGGCAGACATAGACATACTTAGACAGATAGATAGACGGACACAAGCAGATAGATAGATAGATAGATAGATAGATAGATAGATAGATAGATAGATAGATAGATAGATAGATAGATAGATAGATAGATAGATAGATAGATAGATAGATAGATAGATAGATAGATTTACCTACCTACTAATCTAACTGTCTGACTGTCAGTCTACTGCAGACATGCCGGCCGGTATATTGGACAACCTCTCTGTAGGTCGGTCAGTCGGTAAGTCGGTCTGTCGTTAGGTCGGTCGGTCGCTTGGTCTGTCCGTCTCTCTGTCCATTTGCTTACTTACTTAGTCGTTCCCCTTCTGCTGTAAGGTATAGCGGTTTGGAAGAGAGAGTGCCAGACTATCCTATCGGCTGTCTTCCTCCTGGCCTTGTTCCTTTCTGGTCCTCGGTCCTTCAAAGATTGTCTAATGTTGTCCTCCCAGCGGACTCTGGGTCGTCCTGGGGGTCTGGATCCATGGCTCTTAGTTTCCCATGCTTGTCACGGTAGCCGATCTTCTCCCATTCTGCAGACATGGCCAAACCATCTTAGTTGGGACTGTTCTACTTGGGTCTGCAGGGGGTGGGATTATATGCCTTGACGTATTGTCTGGTTGCGGACCATGTCTCTTCTTGTTACTTCAACCACTTTCCTCAGATACCTCATTTCTGAGGTTTTGATCTGGCTTTTGTGGGTTGTAGTCATTGCCCATGACTCGCATCCATATGTCCAGACTGGGAGCAGTATACAGCCATCTTCGTTTTCTTACCAACTTCTCTCTTGCTGAGGAATCCTCCATTTATGGCCTGGAAAAGTCTCCCAGCTGCTGCTTTTCGAGTGGCCAACTCTTCTTTGATGCCTCCCTTTCGGTCTATAATATCTCCGAGGTATTTAAAGTAGTCGACCTGCTCCAGGACCTGTTATCCTAGCTTAATCTGATGTCTTCTTTCTTCTCGTGATATCACCTTGGAATTTGTTTTAGAGCTGCTTATGACCATTCCTCTCTTCTTCAGCTCTTCCTTCCAGACTTGCAGGTTGGATTGGAGATGTGCGTTTGATTTAGCTATCAGGGCAACATCATCAGCAAATGCCAGCTCTGAAAAAAAGACCTGTCTCATCTTCCAGTACCCCAATGAATACTTTCTTGTTCTCTCCTTACATGCCTTGACGACATCGTCCATGAGGAGTATGAAAAGATAAGGTGACAGGATATCACGTTGTCTTACACCAATTCGGGGTCCTGAACTCTTCTGACCTATGGTTTGCTGCCCTCACATAATGTCTGCAAGACTTGTAGAAGTTCTGTATAGCATGAACCAGAGGTGCTGGAATGTTCTTCCTTGCCAAACAGTCCTAAAGTTTGCTCCAGGGGACCCTGTCAAACGTCTTTTCCAGGTCTATGAAACAAAGATGGATATTACTCTTATACTCAAGGGTCTTTTCACTCAGCTGTCTGAGTGTGAAGATTAGGTCTTGAGTACTTCGGTTTGCTTGGAATCCACACTGGACCTTATCCAATTGTGGCTCAGCTAGACGACGGAGTATCTGCTCTAGTATTCTGGAGTATCTGCTCTAGTTTTCTAGAGTAGATCTTACCAAGCACTCCGAGAAGGATGATATGCCTCTATGGTTTCCACATTGTCGCATTGTCCCCCTTTTTGAAAATTGGTGTTATGATAGCACTCTCTCAATCCTTCGGTATAAGTCTTGCTGCACCACGCTGCCTGTAGGACTCTTAAGAGTAATAGGTCGCCTGTACGTAACCATTTCTTGTGTTATACCATCATGCCCTGCTGCTTTGCCCATCTTGATTTTCTCCAGTGCTGCCTTCAGTTCTTTCATCTTTATGTCATCTTCACCTTCATTGGTTTTCTCTTCTGTGCTAGTGGTTATCATTTCTGATGCTTCACCATGCTCACCATCCAGTAGTTCTAAGAAATACTTTTTCCATCTTTCCATTACTTCCTTCGGTGCAGTAAGCAATTTGCCTTGCTTGTCCTTTATAAATTTGTGAGGGCATTGTTTTTCCTACCTCATGTTCTTTAGGGTCTTATAGAACAATTTCTGGTTTTCTTGCGCATCTTTTTCTAGCTTTTCTCCAAATTCTTCTAAGGACTTCTGTTTTGCTGCTAGCATCGTGTTCTTTGCTTCTGTTCTGAGTATCACATATTCTCAGTATTTCTCCATTTGTCCTGTTGTGTTTTTAGCTCCTAAATAATGTTTCCTTGCCAATTTCTTCTCTCTTATTTTCTCTTTGACTTCTTCTGTCCACCAACGTGTCCTCTTTCTCTTGTTCCCAAGTTGGACTTCACCACATGCTTCTGCAGAGGCTGTCTTTATGATGTCCTTGAATTTAAGCTAGAGGGTTTCCAAGTCATCATGTTGTTCTTCTATGTTGCTCACGGCTGCGGCAATAAGCCCCGTATATCTGGTCTTAATTTCTGGCTCTCTCAGCTTGTAGGTCTTAATGCTCATTTCTCCCGTTCGTTTACTTAGTTTCTTGCGTGATGCTGGGCAGTTCCTAGGCTGAGCAACTTTTTCAGTAGTTCTTTTGATTGTAAGCAGATAGTGATCACTTCCAATCTTTGGCCCCCTGCACACTCTGGCATCCCATACATATGTGAATGTGCTCCCCCTAACAATGACATAGTCGATCACTGACTTCTCATTCTTTGTTGGTTCACATCTAATGTATGCATGTAAGCGCTTATGGGGGAACGTTGTGTTTGTAATGATCAGATAATGCTAACTGCATAATCTAAGGAGTCGCTTTCCATTGTCATTGAGAGTATCTTCTCCATATCTTCCGATAACTCCACCCAATCTAGCATTGTCATTTTTAACTCTGGCATTGAAATCTCCGAGCATAATAATTTCATCTAGGCTGTCATCCACTGTCATTTGAAGCAGCTCGAAGAATTCCTCCTTGACCTCTGCTCTCTCATCCTCATTTGGCCCATACACTATGACCAGGTTGACTATGGTTTCTCCTTCTTTTAGTTTTACAACCATAATGCGCTCCGAGACAAAGTTCCATCCCTTGATACTATCTTTTTGGTTTTAGGCCACAATGCAACCCACGCCCTCTTTAGCTCTTTCAGATGTGGGTACACCACTGTAGAGCAGCGTGTTGCCATCGAGATCCATGACTCCTTTTTTTTTCTTTGTTTCCGTTATAGCCAGGATTTCTAGTTTTGCTTTCCTCATCTCTTCCACCAGCTCCTTTTCTTTCCCATTTAAACGTCTTGTGTTCCAAGTTCCATACGTCGTAGTCCGTTCCAGTTCGTCACCTTTAGAATCAGTCCGGTTTTCTCTCTTGTAGTTCTCGTAATCAAAAGTTTTAAGCAAACAGGAATTTGGCATGTTGTGCCTTTGCATGGTGGAGTGGATGCCTCCTTACGGCCTCCATGCAGACCGCCCTCCTCCTTTTTCAGTCTGGCATGGGACCGGCCTAGGCGGAGTAATAACAAATTGTCATCCACTTTTATTTTATTTAGTACAATGTATTGACAATTTACTTTCTACTTTTCAGGACGTCTGGTAACAATAAATAAATAAAGTGGTTCCTAAAGTGGCAGTTTTTTTGCCTTCACTTGTAACATTCAGTTGACTTCAGTTTATAATTAGCGCTATATATATCACTTTCATACTTAACACATGTAGAGCAAGGCTTATAAACCCATTGACATGTGATTTACTTTCTGTGTTCGTTACATAACCGGATACTGACGTTGTGAACTCTTCCCAATTTTCTACAACCGTAACATCGTTTTTTCTGTCATACTGAAACGCAAGTTAATAAATTAAGGGACTGCTGTAAAACGCAAGTTAGTTTCGCATGTAATTTAAGGGGACGTATTTTTTTACTTCTAAGGGACACGATAGGTCCGGACAAGGTGATCATGCCTTTCTGTAGCAAGATCTGTGAGATAATAGCTAAAATTCAGTAAGATTTTAGTCTTAATATAATAAATAAACCTAGCCCGCATGTGTCTGACGGTTGGCATCTTCGAAGCCAGCAACGCAGCCTTTTGTGCAGTGCAAAAGCCTAGAAAACGATCTCGCTATAAAATAAAATAAAAATCTAACACGCGTTTTAGTTTCGGTTTCGAAACGTACAACTAACATTTTGGCCTCTTGCCAGATCTAATACAGGAGACTGCGGCAATCCTTATAATTAACAATTTGTTAGAAATGTAACGCCAAACTGCTGTCTGAAGTAACGTAATCTGTCAACTTTAACGCAAAATTTGGTAGTCTTTTGGACTTTTCCCAGTAGTAATAACGAAACGATTGTAATACATTAACGCAAAATGCTACCAACACCTTGCAAAACCCGCTTCGTTCTGCCCGCGAGGCAATTAGTATATACACGCTGTGGACAAAGCCAACTGATATACACACACAGACAGTTTAAATTCTCGACGCGTAGTGTAATTGTGACGTCACAAAAACAAGTTGGTTTTTTTGAAAAATTAAAAAGCGAGACAGAAGGGGGGAGAAAAGATGGTAGACTTATGTAAAATGTTATAATTAACGACTGTCAGTGACAAAACTTAAAATCTAAACGCAAATGAATATAGTCATAAAAATTATATAATTCGTATAGCTTAGTGTATTCTGAGCACAAATATGTTTCAATATCAAGGGTAGTCCAATATTAGCCAAGTTATTGAGGAAATACTATTTGACTGAAAACGCTTAGACGAACGGACTGTTGTCCTAGCTCGTTAACTGTAACGTTATTGGGAACGATAGTTTGAAAGAGGTATGGGAGTAATTCGAATCTGATTGGAGGGTACAGGAGGGTGGACGGAGAGTATTGGCTGGGCAGAAAAGCTAAAATCTATATTTAGAAAAATCACTCCTAGAAGTTTGAAGTAGTGTTTTTCCTTTTAAAAAAATTTTGAATTGAAATGCTATACCCTCGCGGTGATTGGGCAGGTCTAGGCATATTGGCAAATCACGGTTACAGCTCAGCGCCAGTTGATAAAGAAATATTCTAGAAGCAAGCTGCGTTGTCCTCAGCAGTACCAAGTGTGTCATTAACCATTGGCAGTCTGAATAGAAGGCAAAGCTGAACTTAAACTATAATTATGCTAAAGCCATTCAACGTACGTTTGTGATATTTCTTTGAATTGTGGTAAGGATAGACTTTATTAATCTTGTTATTACAATAAAAATTTGTGTCTGCGATACTGCTCGATTGGGAAGGTTTACGACTAAGTACAGAGTCCCCAGCAGAGTTATGCAGGACCTGTGGGGTGTGTTCAAGCAGTAAAAGCAGTAAAATTAATGTGTATTGCATAACTGAAAATGATTTCCACAGTTGCCAGTGGGAAAGCTAACCCACGTTATCTTATGGGAGATCATCATGGTTGCAGTGTCAGAGGCGTTGTAGCCCTTAAGGAACAGAATAGGGGCACTGGTAATGCATTTTCATCTCATAGTGGTATTCTGTGGTCAGAGAGATCTGACCCTCTTTCTTTATGCCATTTATTACACGTGAAAGGGAATATAGATGTGTTTTTATGAATCATAACGTTGTTTCAGAGGTTTTTTGTTCTGGTACAGTGTAGGTATCAGAACCCTGGTGGCGTTGTTGCAGTATACTAAAGTAACCTATTGATTGGACCCTGAGGTCTAGTTACTGCACCAGGAACCTTGTCAGCGTGGTCATACCAGAGAGCCTGTGAAAATGACAGCAACTTCTATTATCTAGATAAGTGCCATACATGTCGGCACTCAGTTTTTATCCACTATATCACTATATCACTATATCACTGTATCAAAATATAAATAACATAAAATAAATTGTTGGCAATAACCTTTCAAGATAAACTTTATAAAAGAAAAAGGGAATGATGACAGTACCCCACCCATATCTTTAATTACCAGTGTCATTAACTTAGAGAACATATATACACATATTTTGATTGTTTTATTATTAATTGAATGGACAGAAGATCCATTATGGTATTTAAATTGTTGTAAATATATTCATAATATCAATTTTGGTTGTTGGACCTGATTCAGAAAATTCTGATCAGGCCAAATAAATTGTAAATAATCATTTTACCTAAATTTTAACACAGACTTCTATAAGATATATTTCTTAGAGTGTCAGTGTGTTTGTGGTTGTAGTCTTGACTTAGTCATATATATATATGTGTTAGTACTTAAATGTGTTTGTAGTACTTGTACTTACAATACATCATACACTCATAACCCTAGATATATAGAAGTAGCTAACATACATATTTGTCAAGAATAAGTCTGATTGAGGTCGTAGGGTGGTAGCAGAAAGGGGCTCTGATAACTCAACCCAACATTTATTATAATCAGGGAGACCTTCACAGCTGACCTCAGTCAGTACAATAGGAATAACATCTTGTAACATCAAATCCACCACATATATTGGTAGGCTCGTCTCGGAATTTTAACTTGGCATTGGGTAAATTTTCCCAATACATGTATGGGAATCTTCTAAAATAATATTGAAAGTATTTTGTGAAATAGTGGATGAACTGTAGTGCTTAGTGTTGTTGTCTAATTAGAGTTATTAAGTTACCTTAGTATATTGCTAACCTTAATTGATATAATATGGCTGATTTGGCTAAGTTCAGATCTGCGGCTGTGCAGACTGCCAGGGAGATGAATATGGAGAGTCAAGTCTTGATTGACTATGTCACCTCAGAATGTGATAAATTCATTGCCAGGGAAGAACATAGGTTAGCTGAAGAGAGGAGAATGCAGTTAGAAGAAGCTAGGGAAATTAAAAGGTTGCAAATTGAAGCTGAGAAGGAGGCTAGGGCCTTAGAGGCTGATAGAGAGTCTGAGATCAAGAGGCTCCAATTTCAGGAGAGAAAATTGGAGGCTGAAGAGAAACGACTGCAAAGGGAGGCAGAAAATAAAAGATTAGAGAGGGAGGCAGAAGATAAAAGATTACAGAGGGAGCATGAGCTGCGATTAAGGGAGTTGGAATTGCAAGGCCATGCTCTTGAATATGGTCATAGCCCTTCTACCTCTGATGCTACTGCTAGTCAGTGGGCCTCTAACTCAGCTATGGGGTTCCACTTAGATCATTTTGTTGAAAGAGACGATGATATTAATGCATATCTAAGAAGGTACGAGATATTAGCTACAACTTATGGGCTAGAAAGGGAAAAATGGAGCCTAAATTTATCTCAATGTCTCAGGGGAACAGCTTATCAAGTTTTTGCCAAAATGAGCAGGGATGACCAAGACAATTATGACATGTTGAAGCAGGCTCTATTGTTAAGATACGAAAAGAATGGTGAATTTTACAGGAAGAAGTTTAGAAATGCCAAGCTACTGTCGGGTGAAACCTATCACCAGTTCTCTGCACGGTTAGAGATGTACTTGGAGAAATGGACTGCTCTGGGGAAAACCCAAGATCTTAAAGAAATGATCCTTATTGAGCAATTAAGAGATTCCATGGCTCCAGATTTGAGAAAGTTTCTCATGGAACAAGGTGCAGAGAGGCTGGGTGAGTTACTAAATGTCGCTGAGAGGTATCAGGCAGTCCAGGCAGAGGTAGCTGGCACAAAAAAGAAACATCAAGAAAATGGTAAGGCTCCACAAAACTTTAATAGATTTGACAACAAAGATCAAGGTAACAAAGGTAGGCACAATTTTGATAGACCACGCAATGATTATAAAAATAAAAAACCCCAAATTTAATGACAGAAAGTACGATGAAAGAAAACACTTTCATCAAGGTAGATTATATTGTAAACATTGTAAGAAGGAAGGACATAACATAAAATTTTGTAAAAGTAAACCTGCTGGATTTGCTGCTATGAAGTTGGGGAAAAAGGAAGAAAAGGACAAACCTACTGGACACCAGGAACCTTATCACCCCCCAGTGTGTGAGGATGTTGTATGTAATGGAGTCACCATTAGGTGCCTTTATGATACAGGTTTGGATTTTGATTCTGTTGTAAGTTCGCAATTGGTGAACCCAGATCAGTATACCACAGAAACAGTGGAGATACAAGGGGCAACCAAGGACATACCACTTATGAAACTTCCCATTGCCAGGATAACGGTGAAAACTCGCTATGTGGAAGGTGTAATCAGAGCAGCAGTGATCGACGCACCCATCTACCCTTTGATATTGGGGTGTCGTTATGTCTTCTTGGGGGATCCCAAGAGACCTGTGGTATTGGCAGCGGTCAAGACCCGTTCACAATCCAGAAAGGAAGAAGATGAGCCAATAAACACTCATCCAGAGGAGATGAGGAAGGCACAGGCTGAAGATGGGTCACTCAAGCCTTCCTTTAAAAAACTACCTAAAAGCCACACACCTCCAAACAAAGGGGATTATTATAAGAAGAATAAATTGTTGTATAGGAAGACTGGGAATGGAACAACAGGCCATGGACAGCTGGTACTTCCTACTTCATATAGGGAGAGAGTGTTGGAATTAGGACATGCAATTCCCTTCAGTGGTCACATGGGGATTAGCGCAACAGGACAGAGTATAGCTTGTCATTATTTCTGGCCAGGGATAACGGAAGATATCAAAAGATATGTAAAATCCTGTTCAGAATGCCAGAGAGTAGCTCTAAAGCATTGGACTGCTCCAGCAACTCTAGGGGAAATGCCCATAGTGGGAACACCTTTTGAGAGAGTTGCAGTGGATATTGTGGGACCTCTCACTCGGACCAAGAGGAGGAATAGTTACATCCTTACTCTGGTGGACACTTGCTCTATGTGGGAAGAGGCGGTAGCCCTGTCGTCCATTGATTCGAAACATGTGGCAGAGGCATTACTCACTATATTCACAAGGTTAGGATTCCCGCATTAAATCGTGACTGATAATGGCTCACAGTTCAAGGGGAAACTAAAGGAAGAAGTTTTTAGGTTGTTTCAAGCCAAGCACTTTCATTGTAGTCCGTATCACCCCCAAGCGAACGACCAGGTAGAGAGGTTCAATGGGACTCTCATTTCTATCCTGAGAACGCTGGCAAATGAGAAACCTGATACATGGGACCAATACTTGCCCGCTGCGTTGTTTGCGTATCGGGAAGTTCCTTATAATTCAAACGGGATGGCACCCGCAACCCTGTTATTTGGGAGGCCAATGAAAGGTCCACTAGAAGCACTGTTAAGGACGTAGACAGATGAGAAGGCAGAAGAGACTGTTACCTCATCATATCAATATGTGAACGAACTGACCACTCGTTTAAAAACTAGTTGGAAACTGGCAAATGATAATTTGAGACAAGCCAGGAAAAAGCATGCTGCTTATTTTAATAAAAAAGCGAAGGATAGAAAGCTTGCTGTAAGGGAGAAGGTGCTTCTTCTACTGCCAGGCAGCAGCAATAAACCGGATGGCAAGGTCCATATACAGTTTTGGAAAAGGTATCCAGAACAAATTATAAGATAGACAAGAAGGGAAAGGAAAAAGTCTATCATGTGAACCTTTTGAAGAAATATCTGGACAGGCAAATCCAGGAGGGAACACACCTAATGACCTTGTCTATCGCAACCGAAATGAAAAATGACCCTCTCACCTCAATTGAATATCCACTGAAGCCCAGTGAAACGTTTACACAGGTGAAGATTAGTAATCACCTGACAAAAGAACAGAGGGAGAAGGTTCAAAAGGTCCTAGAGAAATATACAGACGTGTTAACGGATAAGCCTGGGCACACAAACTTGTTGGAATATGATTTGAAACAATTAGACCCAACACCCATCTTTATAAGGCCCTATTCTATACCGTTCGCTAAATAAAACGCTTTGAAAGAGGAGATAGAGTATTTGCTCCAAGAAGGGATTATTTCTCACAGTGAATCTCCATATAGCTCCTGTGTAGTTTTGTTAAGAAAACCATCTGGAGAACATAGACTGTGCATAGACTACAGGAAACTGAATGCTGTCACAGAAGGTCAGGTGGATCCATTACCTGATACAACTCAACGATTTGCCAGGCTGAACAAGGCAAAATATTTTTCTAAAGTGGATCTTAGCAAAGGCTATTATCAAATTCAAGTAAAACCTGAGGTTCGACCTTATTTAGCTATTAGCACCTCGGAGGGCCATTATGAGTTCAACATGCTACCATTTGGATTGAAAAATGCCCGGAGTGTGTTTTCTAGGATGATGCGAAAATTGTTGGATCCCCTGAAAAATCCTTGCATATCGAATTTCATGGATGATATTCTCATTGCTACTGAAACATTTGAGGAACACGTTACCTCTTTGAATATGTTGTTTGATAGACTAAGAGAGGCTAACTTGATCGCTAGACCAACAAAATGTTGTATTTGGATGTAAAGAGTAGGAATTCTTGGGACACACCGTACATCAGCGTAGCATGACCCCTGACCCGAAGAATCTGGAGAAATTGAAAAGGTCACCTATACCACAAACAAAAAAAGATGTGCGATCTTTTGTGTCGTTGTGTGGCTTTTACCAGAAGTACATTAAACATTTTAACTCTATATGTTGGAAAGATGGAAAGAATATTTCTCAGAACTATTGGATGGTGAGCATGGTGAAGCATTAGAAATGATAACCACTAGCACAGAAAATAAAAACCAATGATGGTGAAGATGACATAAAGATGGAAGAACTGAAGGCAGCACTGGAGAAAATCAAGATGGGCAAAGCAGCAGGGCATGATGGTATAACACCAGAAATGGTTAAGTACATGGGAGCATCAGGCGACCAATTACTCTTAAGGGTTCTACAGACAGCGTGGTACAACAAGACCATACCAAAGGATTGGGAGATTGCCATCATAACACCAATTTTCAAAAAGGGTGACAATCGACAGTGTGGAAACCATAGAGGCATATCCCTTCTCAGTGTCCCTGGTAAAATCTACTCTAGAATCCTAGAGCAGAGACTCCGAAGCCTAGCTGAGCCACAATTGGATGAGGTCCAGTGCGGATTCCGAGCGAACCGAAGTACTCAAGACTTAATCTTTACACTCAGATAGCTGAGTGAAAAGGCCCTTGAGTATAAGAGTGAGATCCATCTTTGTTTCATAGATCTGGAAAAGGCGTTTGACATTGTCCCCTGGAGGAAACTTTGGGATTGTTTGGCAAGGAAGAACATTCCAGCACCTCTGATTCATGCTATACAGAGCTTCTACAAGTCTTGCAGAAATTATGTGAGGACAGCAAACCATAAGTCAGAAGAGTTCAGGACCACCACTGGTGTAAGACAAGGTGATATCCTGTCACCTTACCTTTTCATACTCCTCATGGACGATGTCATTAAGGCATGTAAGGAGAAAACAAGAAAGTATTCAGTGGGGTACTGGAAGATGAGACAGGTCTGTATTTCAGAGCTGGCATTTGCTGATGATGTTGCCCTGATTGCTAAATCAGAGGCACATCTCCAATTCAACCTGCAAGTCTGGAAGGAAGAGCTGGAAAAGAGAGGGATGGTCATAAGCAGCTCTAAAACAAAATCCATGGTGATATCACGAGAAGAAAGAAGACATCAGATTAAGCTGGGAGAACAGGTCCTGGAGCAGGTAGACCACTGTAAATACCTCGGAGCTATTATAGACCGAAAGGGAGGCATCAAAGAAGAGTTGGCCACTCGAAAAGCAGCAGCTGGGAGACTTTTTCAGGTCATAAATCGAGGATTCCTCAGCAAGAGAGAGGTTGGTAAGAAAACGAAGATGGCTGTATACCGCTCCACCTATGTCCCAGTCTTGACATATGGATGCGAGTCATGGGCAATGACTACAACCCACTAAAGCCAGATCCAAACCTCAGAAATGAGGTATCTGAGGAAGGTGGTTGAAGTAACAAGAAGAGACATGGTACGCAACCAGACAATACTTCAAGGCCATAAATCCCACCCCCTGCAGACCCAAGTAGAACAGTCCCAACTAAAATGGTTTGGCCATGTCTGCAGAATGGGAGAAGTTCGGCTACCACGACAAGCATGGTGTGGTAAAGTGGGATGTTATAAATATTTATAGGGGATTTAGTGTACTGACTGAGATCAGCTGTGAAGGTATCTGTATCTAATAAGTGTGGTGTATTACAGACGACCTTACTTGCTACCACATTTATACCTCAGTCAGAATTATTCTGGAATATTGTGATGACTACGTTAAATGTCTAGGGTTATGAAAATGATGAAGTGTAAGTCACAACAACAACAGACAGATAAACAATTTAATTTATTCCACAACACTTTACAACACTGTGACACTCATACACATATAACACTCTATAAGACTATCTTAAATGAGTCAAGTGTTTAAGTTTAAAAATATATGTATTAATTCTTGTCAATAATGGATATCCTGATTCCACTACACAGTGAACCAGGAATCACAATCAAATGTAATTACAAGTAATATTTACACAGTTCATAAATATAATCTTTGTATTGACATATTTTATTATTATTATTCTATGTGTGTAATTTGTGAAGTGGTACTATGAAGTAATACTGGCTTGTTCAAGCTTGGTTGTTGTTTTTCATCATGACTTCAAGTGTTTGATTATCGGGGAAATAGTATTTGGAAAAGTTCACAGTTCCTGTCTTTTGAAATAATTTATTGTCCCTCTGTGTTTAATATAATGTCAATTTTTGAGGGGGCACATAATGTTGAGCTACTCTGGCCACAGAAGCTTATCTTTCGTGATGGCGGCAGGAAAAGACTCCTCTGCTCGATTGCTTCCTGTGTTCTGGAGACACCTCACTGGTCGCTATCTGGACCAAGGAGTATGCTGTCAGCCTCTGGATTCAGCAAAACTCAGACCAGGTGCTGCTTCAATAACTTAGGACCACAGTCCCTGAAACAAGAAGGTTGTACCTCCTACTTCAGATCTAATTTATAATCTATTTCCACACTGAACACAATACATAACAAACACTGAGTTCAGAGCGGTAGGCCAACTGCTATCTTCATCTGAAACAATTTACACCAGTATACTCCTCCCTAATGGTTACTACGCCTCTGCAATTCCAGCATTATTTCTTTCTAGTCAATAAGATAGGTGTCAGTGTACTATTTGGCAATTCTATGCAGTTTTCTTTTCTCCGACACGTTCTGTTCAGGTTGGAGCCGTATCTTGGCTTTGCCTCATGTTTTCTACTGAACCACACACATATACAGACATAAATTATCAATTTACATTCAATATTCATTAAAAAGATATCAAATATTTCAAGCTTACCACAATTCATGGAAATAATACACAAATACGTTGACTGGCGATGAATAATGGCACAAATTCCGATCTGCTTCTGTCCCAGACTTTTATTTAGAAAAAATATAATCTGGATCTCAACGCACTGTTTCTTAGTAAGTTTATTTTAAAATGTGGCACTGAACTGACGCTCATAATTGACTATATTGGCGGGTCTAACCAATCGGGCCATGTTTACACAGCTTTTCAAAAAAAGTACCCCTACTACCGTTTCCCCTAACAACAAAGAATCAGTATTTGTAGTCCGACTAATCGTGTTTCGCCTTACATTTATTTCTATCCAATCAAATAGGATTTTACATGGTGGCCCATTTCCCGTAAAATAGTGGTTTCAAAACATGCCACTGTGCGATTATTATTTGTTGTTGTCTGACACCCTCACTATTTTCTTTTGGCTATAATTTGTTAATTCCTAGACTATTAGCGTAACACTTAACATATTCTTTGTCAGCAAGTCCTAAGGAACCCAAATATATAAATTTTATGGGGCTAAGGGGCTGCGTTCAAAATATGCATTTTCTTCTACCTCCCGTTCACTTCGATACGATGTGGTGTCTGGGTACTGTCAGGCTTTCAAACGTAAACCAGTATAATGTCATATTTCCTAATAAGCATTTTTCAGGTTTTTAAACCTAACTCTCGTATGGGTAGTGTTTTTTATCACTGTCCATTTGAAAAAAGTTAGTGCTTCTGGCCTTACGCGTGTTGGGGGTGGCATTAATTGTATATCGCGAGACGCGTGTTAGTGTTGTATGCGTTCCTGCTTTCAGCCCTCACTCTCTCTATCCTAATTCCATCTGTCCTTCTGTTTATGGTAACGTAGTGTATAAAATGAAATTAATGGAAGTATTAATTTAGGTCATTAATCAGCTTGCGTATCTCAAGGTTTTCTTAGAAATGCAGTACACGTTTTATTGTTTTGTGGAAACGCGTGTATGCTGCTATAGGCTTTACTATCAACTTGTAAACGTTACAATTTGCAGACGAAGTAGAAAACAAGGGGGATTTTTGTACGCCATTGTGACAGCACTGTACTTTTACCATTTCTCTTTCCTTTTTATTGAATTTATGTGTTAGGCTTTACATTTTCCTTTTAATTTATATATGTGGATTTAGAATGTTTCACGACACATGGGAAACAAAGAGCCAAGGATCCAGACTCCCAGGACGACACAGAGTCCGCTGGGAGGACAACATTAGACAATCTTTGAAGGATCGAGGACTAGAATGGAACCAGGCCAGGAGGAAGACAGCCGATAGGATAGTCTGGCGCTCTCTCTTCCAAACCTCTACACCTCACGGTAGAAGGGGAACGACTAAGTAAGTAAGTAACTCTATATGTGCTCCGTTGACGGATTTAACGCGTAAAGGGCAACCTGATACAATTACTTGGTCGGCACAATGTGAATTGGCTTACCAGGAGTTAAAGGAAAAACTCACAAGCAGGCCGGTATGGAATTTGCCTGACTTGAGTAAGGAATTCATAGTGAGAAGTGACGCAAGCAATGGGGGCCTAGGCGCTACATTGTTGCAAAGGTCCTCCTCACAAGATGGTGAATTGAACCCAGTCGCTTATGCAAGCCGCCAGTTGAACAAGGCGGAAAAAAATTATTCAACAAGGGAAAAAGAATATTTGGCGTTAATATGGGCTATAAAAAAAATTCCAGATTTATCTGTATGGTCGGACATTCGTGGTCCAAACGGATCATCAGCCTCTCGTATCACAGGAAAAGCATGAAAATGCCAGATTATTGAGATGGTCTCTATTATTACAGAGATATTCATTTACGATTGAATATATTCCCGGCTCTCAGAACGTAGGGGCTGATTTTTTGAGTAGACATCCTTATGATGAAAATCAAAAACACGAGTAGGACTTTATTTGAGCTAAGTTATCTCACAAATTATAACCTGCAGTGGATGCATGTTTTAGGAAGGGAGGTGTGTAGCAAGATCTGTGAGATAATAGCTAAAATTCAGTAAGATTTTAATCCTATGATAATAAATAAACCCAGCCCGCATGTGTCTGACGGTTGGCATCTTCGACGCCAGCAACGCTGCCTTTTGTGCAGTGCAAAAGCCTAGAAAACGATCTCGCTATAAAATAAAATAAAATCTAACACGCGTTTTAGTTTCGGTTTTGAAACGTACAACTAACATTTTTGCCTCTTGCCAGATCTACTACAGGAAACTGCGGCAATCCTTATAACTAACAATTTGTTAGAAATGTAACGCCAAACTGCTGTCTGAAGTAACGTAATCTGTCAACTTTAACGCAAAATTTGGTAGTCTTTTGGACTTTTCCCAGTAGTAATAACGAAACGATTGTAATACATTAACGCAAAATGCTACCAACACCTTGCAAAACCCGCTTCGTTCTGCCCGCGAAACAATTAGTATATACACGCTGTGGACAAAGCCAACTGATATGCACACACAGACAGTTTAAATTCTCGACGCGTAGTGTAATTGTGACGTCACAAAAACAAGTTGGTTTATTTGAAAAATTAAAAAGTGAGACAGAAGGAGGGGGAAAAGATGGTAGACTTATGTAAAAAGTTATAATTAACGACTGTCAGTGACAAAACTTAAAATCTAAACGCTAATGAATATAGTCATAAAAAATATATATTCGTTTAGCTTAGTGTATTCTGAGCACAAATATGTTTCAATATCAAGGGTAGTCCAATTATTAGCCAAGTTATTGCGGAAATACTGTTTGACTGAAAACGATTAGACGAACGGACTGTTGTCCTTGCTCGTTAACTGTAACGTTATTGGGAACGATAGTTTGAAAGAGGTATGGGAGTAATTCGAATCTGATTGGAGGGTATAGGAGGGTGGACGGAGAGTATTGGCTGGGCAGAAAAGCTAAAATCTATATTTAGAAAAATCACTCCTAGAAGTTTGAAGTAGTGTTTTTCCTTTTAAAAATTTTTTGAATTGAAATGCTAGACCCTCGCTGTGATTGAGCAGGTCTAGGCATATTGGCAAAATGCGGTTACAGCTCAGTGCCAGTTGATAAAGAAATAATCTGGGAAGTGTCGTGAGAAATTCTAATCCACATATCTAAATTAGAAAATAAATGTAAAGCCTAACGAAGTAATTCAATAAAAGGAAAGAAGAATGGTAAAAGAACAGTGCGGTCACAAAAGCGTACGCCTGTATTATAGAACGTCATACTAGCTAAACAAGAAATCCCCTTTTTCTACTTCGTCTGCATAATTGTAACGCTTTCACGTTTGCTAGTAAAGCCTACTGCATAAACTACACGCGTTTCTAAAAAATAAAACGGGTACTGTGTTTCTTAGAAAACCTTGAGATAGACACACTGCGTAATGACCTAGATTAATATTACATTAATGTCATTTATGCACTACGTAAACGAAAAGACAGACGGGCTTAGAAGAGAGAGACAGAGAGAGAGATGTACGGAGGAACGCACGCAATACTACCACGTCATCTAGCGATATAAAATTAATGCCACCCCACGCGAAAGGCATGCAGGCTTGATTTTTTTTCAAATAAACAGTGACCAAAAAAAAAAACACTACCAATACGAGGTAAGGTTTTAAAAAACATGGTTAATGCTTATTAGGAAACATGACACAATACTGTTTTATGTCTGAAATCCTGACATTAGCCTGACAGTACAGAAGAATCCCAATCGTATAGAAGTGAACGGGTGGTAGAAGAAAATACATATTTTGAACGAAGCCACTTGGCTCCATTAAACTTATATATTTGGGTGCCTTAGGACTTGCTGACAAAGAATATGTTAGGTGTTAAGCAAATAGTCTAATAATTAACAAATTATAGCCAAAATACTATAGTGGTGTTGTCTGACAACACAGGATCATATTTGCTCATAATGGCGTGTTTGGACACTGCTTTAGAGGAAATGAGGCCACCACGTTAGATCCGATTTGATTGGCTAGAGTTATATGTAAGGCGAAACATGATTAGTCGACTGCAAATACTATTTTTGGTTGTTAATGGAAACGATAGGAAGGGTACACTTTTTCAAATGCTTTTGTAAACATGGTCTCATTGGCTAGACCATTTAATATAGTCAATTAGGAGCGTCTGTTCAGTGCCACTTTTTGAAAATAAACTTTGTAGAAGCAAGTGCGTTGAGAACCAGCTCATATTTTTCTAATAAAAGCCTGGGACAGAGGCAGATCGGAATTGTGCCATAACTCATCGCCAGTCAACGTACTTGTTTAATATTTCCTTGAATTGTGGTAAGCTAGACATATTTGATATCTTTTTGATGAAAATTGAATGTGAATTGATAAATTTATGTCTGTATGTGTGTGGTTCAGTAACAAACATGAGGCAAAGTCTAGATATTGCTCCACCATGAACAAAACTTGTCGGAGAGGAGTATAACTGCATGGGATTGCCAAATAGTACTATGACACCTCTCTTATTGAATAGAAGGAAGTAATGCTGGAATTGCAAAGGTGTTGTAACCATTAGGGAGAGGAATACTGGTGTATATTGTTACATGAGAAGCTAGCAGTTGGCCTACCGCGCTGAACTCGGTGTTTGTTATGTATTGTGCTTCAGTGTGGAAATAGATTATAGATTAGTTCTGAAGTAGGAGGTACAACCTTCTTGTTTCAGGGACCGTGCTACTAAAGTATTAAAGCAGCACCTGGTCTGAGTTTTGCTGAATCCAGAGGTTGGTAGCATACTCCTTGGTCAAGATATCGACCAGTGTTGTTTCTCAAGAAAACTGTGAAGCAAGCGAGCAGAGGAGTCATTTTTCCTGCCGCCCACACAGAAGTTAAGATTTCGTTGGCCAGAGCAGCTCAATCTTGTGTATACCCCCCTCTAAAATTGACTGTACATTAAATCAAGAGGGACAGTTATTTGTTTCAAATAAAAAGAAACTGTGAACCTTTCCAATATTATTTCCACCAGCAACAAACACATGAAGTCATGATGACAAACAACAACCTAGCTTGAAAAGCCAGTATTACCTCATAGTACTACATCACAACTTACACACATATTGTAATAATAATATATGTCAATACAAAGATCCTATCTATAAATTGTGTACATGCAACTTGTGATTACATTTGATTGTGATTCCTGGTTCACTTTGTAGTTGAATCAGGATATCTATTATTGAAAGGAATAAATACATATTTTAAAAGTTAACACTTGACTTATTAAGATAGTCTTATAGAGTGTTCTATGTATGTGAGTGTCACAGTGTTGTAAAGTATTGTGGATTTTAATTAAATTGTTTATCTGTCTGTTGGTTGTTGTGAACATACACTTCATCACTATCATAACCCTAGACATTCAACGTAGTCATCACAATATTCCAGAATAAGTCTGACTGAGGTCTAAATGTGGTAGCAAAGTAAGGTCATCTGTAATACACCACACTTATTAGATACAGATACCTTCACAGCTGATCTCAGTCAGTACATTAAGTCCCCTATAAATATTTATATCATCCCACTTTACCACATATATTGGGGGCTCGTCCGGGATTTTGAATCTTCTCCTATTTTATATATTGGGGGTAAATCACTTCAGGGAATAATAAAAAATTAAAAGGTATCCTTGGGTGGAAATAAATAAGGTTGAGCTCTCAGTGCCTGTGGTTGTCCTTAGATAATTAGTTATAGATTGACTTGTTTAAGTTAGACATTGTATAAATTTGCCTGTTAGAAAATGGCCGACCTGGCAAAATTTCGATCTGCTGCTATGCAGGCTGCTAAAGAGTTAGGAATGGACGGGCAAATTATGATTGCTTATGTCACTACTGAATGTGACAAATTTATTTAACGCGAAGAAAAAAGATTAGAAAAAGAAGCTGAAAGAAAGTTAGAGGCTGAAAAAGAAATTAAGAGGTTGCAGATTGAGGCTGACAAAGAGGCTAGGGCATTAGAGGCTGAGGCTAAGAAGTTACAATTGGAGGCTGAGGCTAAGAAGTTCCAATTGGAGGCAGAAGAAAAAAGACTGACTGCCGAAAGGGAAGAGGGAAGCAGAAGATAAGAGATTACAAAGGGAGCACGAGTTACGACTAAGGGAGTTGGAATTTCAAGGCCATGCTCCTAAAAATGGTGCCAGTCCCTTTACCTCTGATGCCTCTGCTAGTCAGGGAGCCTCAACCTCAGCTATGAACTTTCATTTAGATCATTTTGTTGAGAAAGAAGATGATATCGAGAGCTATCTAAATAGATATGAACTATTAGCTACCACGTATGGGTTAGAGAGAGAAAGGTGGAGCTTAAAGTTATCTCAAGGGCTTCGTGGTACAGCTTATGAAGTTTTTGCCAAAATGAGCAGAGATGATCAAGAAAATCATGACATGCTAAAGCAGGCTCTTTTGTTAAGATATGAAAAGAATGGAGAATTTTATAGAAAAAAATTTAGGAATGCTAAACTACTGTCAGGTGAAACCTATCACCAGTTCTCTGCACGGTTAGAGACATACTTGGAGAAATGGACTTCTCTGGGGAAAACCCAAGATCTTAAGGAAATGATCCTTATAGAACAACTAAGAGAGTCCATGGCTCCAGACCTGAGAAAGTTTCTCATGGAACAAGGTGCAGAGAGGCTGGGTGAGTTACTAAATGTTGCTGAAAGGTATCAGGCAGCTCAAGCAAAGGTAACAAGTAATAAAAAGAAACAGGTAGATAATTTTAAGGCACCACAGAACTTTAATAAATTTGATCCTAGAGATCAGAACAAAGGTAAGCACCAGTTTGTTAGGCCACGGTATGACAATAAAAATAAAACCCCACAATTCGATGAAAGGAAATATGATGAAAGAAAATCTTTCAACCAATGAAGGAAGTGGTGTACAAAGTGTAAGATGAACAATCATACCACTGAAAATTGTAGGAATAAAACTCCTTGTTTTGCTGCTATGAAATCTGGGAAGAAGGGAACAAAAGTCAAACCTGAGGAACTACAGGAACCGTACCATCCCCCAGTGTGTGAAGATGTAATCTGTAATGGTGTCATCATAAGGTGTTTATATGATACAGGTTTAGATTATGATTCAGTTGTGAGTTCTCACCTGGTGCAAGCAGATCAATACACTACAGAAACAGTAGAAATTCAAGCTGCAACCAAGGAAGTAGCGACCATGACACTCCCTATCGCTAAGATACATGTAAAAACGCGATATGTGGAGGGAATAATCAAAGCAGCAGTGATAAATGAACCAACCTACCCTCTAATATTGGGGTGTAGATATGTCTTCCTGGGGAATCCCAAGAGACCAGTAATATTGGCAACGGTGCAGACCAGATCACAGTCTAAACAGGAGGAGGAAAATCCAATAAATACTCATCCAGATGAGATGAGGAAGGCACAGGCGGAGGACAAAACACTCAAGCCGTGTTTCAAGAAGTTGCCCAAATGTCATACACCTCCAGGCAAGGGAGAATTTTATATGAAGAACAAGCTGATTTATAGGAAGGCTGGATCTGAATCCAATGGTCACGGACAGCTGGTCCTTCCCACTTCATATAGGACTAAAGTGTTGGAACTAGGGCATGCGATTCCTTTCAGTGGTCATATGGGGATCAGCGCAACAGGACAGCGTATAGCTTGTCACTATCTCTGGCCAAGGATAACTGAAGATATCAAACGATATGTAAAATCCTGTCCAGAGTGCCAACGAGTAGCACCTAAGCATTGAACTGCACCAGCAACTCTAGGGGAAATGCCCATAGTGGGAACACCCTTTGAGAGAGTTGCCATGGACATTGTTGGACCTCTCACTCGAATCCAGAGGCTGGTAGCATACTCCTTGGTCAAGATATCGACCAGTGTTGTTTCTCAAGAAAACTGTGAAGCAATCGAGCAGAGGAGTCTTTTCCTGCCGCCATCACGAAAGATAAGCTTCTGTGGCCATAGTAGCTCAACATTATTTGTCCCCCCTCAAAAATTGACATTATATTAAACACAGAGGTACAATAAATTGTTTCAAATGACAGGAACTGTGAACTTTTCACAATAATATTTCCACGATAATCAAACACTTGAAGTCATGATGAAAAACAACAACCAAGCTTGAACAAGCCAGTATTACTTCATAGTACTACTTCACAAATTACACACATAGAATAATAATAATAAAATATGTCAATACAAAGTTCATATATATAAACTGTGTACATACTACTTGTAATTACATTTGATTGTGATTCCTGGTTCACTGTGTAGTTTAATCAGGATACCCATTATTGAAAGAATTAATACATATATTTTTAAACTTAAACACTTGACTCATTTAAGATAGTCTTATAGAGTGTTATATGTGTGTGAGTGTCACAGTGTTGTAAAGTGTTGTGGAATAAATTAAATTGTTTATCTGTCTGTTGTTGTTGTGACTTACACTTCATCATTTTCATAACCCTAGACATTTAACGTAGTCATCACAATATTCCAGCATAATTCTGACTGAGGTATAAATGTGGTAGCAAGTAAGGTCATCTGTAATACACCACACTTATTAGATACAGATACCTTCACAGCTGATCTCAGTCAGTACATTAAATCCCCTATAAATATTTATTTTATCCCACTTTACCACAGGAAGGTTTACGACTAAGTACAGAGTCCCCAGCAGAGTTATGCGGACCTGTGGGGTGTGTTCAAGCAGTAAAAGCAGAAATATTAATTTGTATTGCATAACTGAAAATGATTTCCACAGTTGCCAGTGGGAAAGCTAACCCACGTTATCTTATGGGAGATCATCATGGTTGCAGTGTCAGAGGCGTTGTAGCCCTTAAGGAACAGAATAGGGGTACTGGTAATGCATTGTCATCTCAGAGTGGTATGGGGTGGTCAGAGAGATCTGACCCTTTTTCTTTATGCCATTTATTACATGTGAAAGGGAATATAGATGTGTTTTTAAGAATCATAACGTTGTTTTAGAGGTTTTTTGTTCTGGTACAGTGTAGGTACCAGAACCCTGGTGGCGTTGTTGCAGTATACTAAAGTAACCTATTGATTGGACCCTGAGGTCTAGTTACTGCACCAGGAACCTTGTCAGCGTGGTCATACCAGAGAGCCTGTGAAAATGACAGCAACATCTATTATCTAGATAAGTGCCATACATGTCGGCACTCAGTTTTATCCACTATATCACTATATCACTGTATCAAAATATAAATAACATAAAATAAATTGTTGGCAATAACCTTTCAAGATAAACTTTATAAAAGAAAGAGGGAATGATGACAGTACCGTACTCATATCTTTAATTACCATTGTCATTAACTTAGAGAACATAGATACACATATTTTGATTGTCTTATTATTAATTGAATGGACAGAAGATCCATTATGGTATTTAAATTGTTGTAAATACATTCATAATATCAATTTTGGTTGTTGGACCTGATTCAGAAAATTCTGATCAGGCCAAATAAATTGTAAATAACTATTTTACCTAAATTTTAACACAGACTTCTTTAAGATATATTTCTTAGAGTGTCAGTGTGTTTGTGGTTGTAGTCTTGACTCAGTCATATATATGTATATATATATATATATATATATATATATATATATATATATATATATATATATATATATATATATATATGTGTGTGTGTGTTAGTACTTAAATGTGTTTGTAGTACTTGTACTTACAATACATCATACACTCATAACCCTAGACATATAGACGTAGCTAACATACATATTAGTCAAGAATAAGTCTGACTGAGGTCGTAGGGTAGTAGCAGAAAGGTGCTCTGATAACTCAACCCAACATTTATTATAATCAGGGACCTTCACAGCTGACCTCAGTCAGTACAATAGGAATAACATCTTGTAACATCAAATCCACCACACTTTCACTGATTAAGTTTTCATCGTTTAACATATTCCGAAATATTTTTGTCTGTAACAAAGAGAACAATTCAGCAGTTTGTCATTATTACAGGAATACGCAATTATATTTTCTAAACAATAACTAAATATACACAGAGCCTAAATCTAGGGCAGTAAATATGTAAAACACGGGTTCTTTTATTGTTAAATGTTAAATTAACTTTTAAATTGTATTTTTTAACGGCACATAGTGCTGCCTAAACTGAAGTTGTGATAGACGTGTCTGACTAGTACCATTGTGACTATGACCATAAATCTCTACCATCTTCTCCACCACACACTATTACATGAGGTGACAGGAATTTAATATTACACAGACACACGCTTGAAATTAAAACACAACGAGAATAAAACAAAAATAACAATCTTCAACTGACATATTAAGTCTCACTGTATGGTTCTGCCACATAGATAATCTGGAAACGTAGGAGAAAAACCACACTTTACTGTACGCTTGCTATCTTGTCGTTACCTCGAGATAGAAAAGTAGCTCAATTCGTTTTTCCCGCGTTGCGTCATAAGCCTAACCCTAAATCCTTAAGCTGAATCCCTAACCGTTATCCTGTTTCCAGTTATTTTCTTTAACTGTGTTTTTTTTTTTTTTTTTTTTTTTGTATGATGTTGTAAATTAGCAGGAACAAACACGACACCACAACGAAGAACGTAAATTATACTCTACATGTCATTGTACTAATTTCTTTATGTCTATTTACTCACGTGACCATTGTTTTGCGGTTGGTTTCTGCTTTAAACGATGTTTGACATAGCTTTTATGGGAAGGGACTTGTAAACATCACATTGTTTTGCGTCACGCTGGAATGTTACATGAGAGAGTAATGGGAATTTACCTTACCAAAACATACACATCGGTAGTTCCTGTATTTAGTTTATTGAATAGATGGTGTCTCAATCTGTTGTGGCCAGTTCGGAGTCTGAAGATTACCACTTGTTCTCTTCTGTTGAGCTGGTACTAAGCATCATTATGTGTGTGACCTGGATGTTCTACATTCCATTTGTGTCTGTATTGGCTTTTGATAAAACTCTTCTCTCCTCGAAAGTTATACTTGCATCAGCCTGAGGTAGATGTGAACCTTCTTTTTCCATTCTGTCAACCTCTTCGTGGTAAAATGGTACCAATTGTGGTTCTATTTCTGGAACAAGTGAGTTGTATACGTGGCCAGCGGTCAACGCTAGACAGCTACAGCAGACGGGCCTTAACAGACGCTCGACTATCTTTGCAATAGCCCCACGCTACTACATTTGACGTGTTGCTGCCACTAGACTTGACCATTCCATTACAAATAACAGGCCTCAGCTGGAGCAGAAACCAATTGAAATTTTAAAGGCAGCTAAGTACCCATCCAAAGCTGCCAAGTGAACTCTCTAATAAAGAATGTTTTCTAATCAGACCATTACGTGATGACATTTTAAACACGCTATCTAATTCACCCGACCGTTATTTATTTTACAATTGTTAACGATAATTGACTATTACATTTGGTTATCTGTAAATATACAAATTTATAGTTGATTTAATCATCATTTTGAGTGAACTGCAACTGTATGTCCCAGTCATTTAAATACTTATAACTGATCTATTAAAGTAATATTATTCTGAGTTAAATCAGTTGGGGGCTCATCAGAACGAGCAAAATCCTAACTCATAGAAGGTCAGAAAAGATAAAAAGTTTACACGACCTGGATCCTATCAGCCGTAGTACTTGATTTCTTTAAATTCCTATCAGGCTCCCTAGAATTGAAGCACCATTCTTCAGTTCACATCTCTGCCAAAAGTAATCTTGAGCGAAAGGTAGACACCTTTGAAGACCCTCAGTAGATACTCTGATTTTTGGCCACTGTTGGACTATCACTGCAATATGGAAATGGCTGACTACTGCTTTCTTTGAAAATACTCAAGTGAACGTCTGAAAGTGTAAGAACAAGAAGTGATCATTTTCACACTGAGAATCGATCATTACAGACTCAAATATAATCAGATCAACAAATATAATCAGATCAACAAATATAATCAGATCAACAAAGTAAAATCCAGAAAGACAGATGTGTTCATGTGGGGAGGACAAACAACAAATAGAATGTATCTTCTAACTTTATTGTTTCCACGAGAGCAGCTGAGTGGCAGCACAACCTTCTCCACCCACGTTAGATAAACTGAATGTTGGCAAGACAAGTATGAGACGGACTATCAATTTTATAAGATAAACTGTATGGTGAAGTTACAAGCATGAGACGGACTATCAACTTTATAAGATAAACTGAATGGTGGCGAGACAAGCATGAGACGGACAATCAACTTTATTAGATAAACTGAATGTTGGCGAGACAAGCATGAGACGGACTATCAACTTTATTAGATAAACTGAATGGTGGCGAGACAAGCATGAGACGGACTATCAACTTTATAAGAGAGGTTTACGTGATTACACGAGAGCGAACGAAGAAGACTAGAAGGAAATACATACACTGACATCGGCAATAAAACTCAGGGGAAGTAATAATTATATACCATGGGTGGCAATGTGCATAAGAAATTAGAAACATACTTTTTGCTTTATTTTTGTGTTAGTTAAAAAAAAAATTTCAATTTTTATATAACCAATATATTGCAAAGATAAATAGTTTTATTTTGTGAACACAGTTGTTTTGCTTTATTTTATGTTTTAAATATGGAAATGATAAAGTCATTCCATGACGACATGAAGGGAACAGTCCAATATGCTGGAAGCACGTCACAGCCCTTTGACATACGAAGTGGCGTTAAACAAGGCTGTATTCTGGCTCCGACCCTCTTCGGGATCTTCTTTCCCTTACTTTTGAAACATGCATTCAGAGATGCAACTGAAGGAATATGCCTTCACACTAGGTCAGATGGCCGTCTGTTTAATCTTTCAAGGCTGAAGGCAAAAACAAAAATCAGAAGGGTCACTATAAGAGACTTGTTGTTCGCTGATGATGCTGCAGTCGTCACCCAAAGCCAACAGGAGCTTCAGAACTTGATGAATCGCTTCACTAAAGCATGCAAGGACTTTGGCCTCACAATAAGTCTAAAGAAAACGAATGTGCTGAGTCAGGATGCGGGTGCTGCACCAGTTATCACTATCGATAACTATGAATTGGCAGTGGTGCACCACTTCACATACCTAGGGTGTACCATCAATGACAAACTCTCACTGGATACAGAAATCGACAGCCGCATTGGCAAAGCTGCAGCTACCTTTGCCCGCCTCACATCGCGTGTTTGGGGAAACTCCAAATTCACAACGAAGACCAAAGCTGCGGTATATAATGCCTGCGTCACCAGCACACTCCTATATGGCAGCGAGACCTGGACGACCTATGTTAAGCAAGAAAGAAGGCTCAATACCTTCTATTTACGGTGTCTACGCCGCATCCTCGGCATTTCGTGGAAAGATAAAGTGACAAATGTCGAGGTTTTGTCACGTGCTGGCCTTCAAAGTATATACACTGCTTAGACAGCGCAGACCTCGCTGGCTTGGCCATGTTCGCCGCATGGAAGATGGTCGCATCCCAAAAGATATCTTCTACGGACAATTAGCAGATGGCAAGAGAACAGTTGGGCGACCACAGCTGAGGTTCAAAGATATGTGCAAGAGAGATATGAGGGCACTGGACATGGATCCAGCAACATGGGATGATGAAGCTGCCGATCGCACTAAGTGGCGATGCTATTTACGGCGCCACCTCAGATTGGGCGAAGAGAGGCTCACACAACAAGCAGAGGAGGGGAGAAAACGTCGAAATGAGCACCAGGAAAATAAGCAGCTAACGGCTGTCACCTCAGGGGCACATTGCCATAGTCAGTTATGACTGAAGGGGCTATTATTATTATTATGTTTTAATTAAAATGAATATATTTTTTAATGTTACATTAAATTCCATAACGTCACACAGTTACGAGTAATAATGTTTTATATACTTGTGTTTCTTTTAATGACTAGCTGATGATTAAACAAAAGAATTGTATTTTTGACCGGCAATAAATGCCGCCAGAATTAATGACAGTGAAACACACAAAATAAAAGTTTTATCGTGTGTCACTGTCGTAGATTTATGATAGGTGAATTAAGACTCAGATTGGTCCCTTCTGAATAGACTAGAACATGAGGTGACTCAGTGAGAGAAGACATAAGAAAAATAGTTTTCACGAGTGAGATGGTGGGAAAATAAGTAATTCTGTCCCTGAACTCGAGAAAATCTCTCGCTCAGCCTATCTCTCCACAACAGAAAATGTATGTCAGACAAATTACTCAGTAATATATATATATATATATATATATATATATATATATATATATATATATATATATATATATATATATATATATATATATATATATATATATTCTATATCACCCACTCACAGACACGCACACATAAGTGACGAACGTTTAGACGTACAGACGTGAAACTATATCTATGGAATATGAATATTTTGGGACAATCTGACTGACACACTTGTATGAGTTTATGTAAATTTTATTAACATAAAGAAAATGTTCCAACAAACAAATAAGTTAGCATATCAAGCACATATAAGTACACATAGGTTTATGAATTACTAAAGGAATAATAGACCCATATGTGTAATCTTTTCCCTCTATGTTTAGCCAACGATCCTGTTAGAAGTAAAGTGATAGCCCCAAAGAGTCACGGATTTATACGCTATACTCTAAGTTTTCTCCTCTATAGTTTAAGAACAGAGTTAATACCTGAATCTAGTCTGAAGAAAATCCATCATTAGCAACAAACTTGCATAAATGAAATTACAGAGTGGGTGCATAAATCAAATCATAAAGGAATCACTCAGTCCTGCATCCTCTCTCTTCATTCAGCCTTGGCCACAGGCGTACTTTCTTACCTACAACTTGTGTAGTAACTTCTGGAACAATACTTAGGACACGCACATACAGCGACTGCCGTGTTATTTTGGGCCAAGGACACCCCAGTTCCACAAAGACAGGTCGAATTTGCTTCTTCAGGGAACGTTTTCTTGGTTATTATTATTTAGGAGTTCTGGTTAGGTCACATTCAATTTGTCCAGGCAAGAAAGTTAACAGCGCGCACAGTGTCAATAGCTTGAAGTTTCCAGTAACTAGGAATGACAGGTCGGTGACTTCTCTCCGTATAACAATTGTTTTTGGTCACACCACAATTAGTCAAAAATGTCGGAAATGTTATTGATTATAATATTTCTCTCGCCACAGAGGCTGAATGTACAATGAGATTGTTGGGAAGAATTATAATCTGGCTCGATAGGCACAGTTATTTCATTTAGTAGTTAAAGTTAGTGAATTGAGTACTGTGTCTATTTCTGGATGCACACCATGCCAAACAGTTGATAACTTGGAAACTCACTTATTTAAATTACATCAATGTTTCTTCTAGTTTCTTCTCATATACTGAACAAAACCGCTGGTAGATGGTTGGGCTGACCCAAACTGTATAAGGAAGAGAAAAGTAGAAAATACTTAACCATAATATTATACACACATCCTATCCTACCCCGCGTAAAATATAATATTCACTTCGTTTATTAACTTTAAGTTAGAGACTATAAGCTTAGCGCTTGTCTCACTGTTAAAACTTCCATGAAATAAATTCTAATCATTTTAAAAAATCAATCATCATGAATTAGAAATATATATATAAATATATTTCGTCAATACTCAATGATGAATCAGTGCATTTAATAGTTAGTTAAAATATTCTCGGTCTGTTTACTAGCAGTTTAATCAATTTTATTAATAGCTGTATGAGTTCTTTTTAGCTAGAATCTATAATTTATTCTGTTTTTCACTGTAACACAATAACTAGAGAAATAACTGACTTTCTATTTAATCACTCTGCACAAAAGAAACTAGTGAAATATGATATTCGGTTTCCACTTAAATCACTCACGAATACTATCAATATATTTACCTCAACACAGAACTACTAAGAACTATTTCCAATTCGACCAACTAAATGATGCTTCTTTTAACAGAGATCTTAGGAATCGAAAGCTAGATGGCAGTCGATCAACTAAATGATGCTTCTATCAACAGAGATCTTTTTTTTTTTTTTTCCTCGCTTGAGGTCGCATATTTTTTCCTCGCATGAGGTCGCATTAGTACCCGCCCAAACCCGGCCCTGGTCAAGACCACATGTCCCAACACAAGAAGACCCGATGACAAACTGTGTCACTGTAGTGTTCTTCTGTGTTCTCACACAAGAGACCTAATGACACATGAATGTCACTGTACCGGTCCCTGCGTCTAGACACATGATCCCAGCCAAAAGCCGGATTCTAGGCATTGGGTTGTACAGCGTAAAATACGCTGTAGTTCCAACAGAGATCTTAGGAATCGAACGCTAGATGGTTCTAGTCTTGACTGCGGAGTACTGATTGAATGAGAGTCTAAACGGCTCTAGTATAAATATCTCTCTGATGAAAGGAAAAAGGTTACGTCTAAAATCCGAGACAGACTCAAATTCCAGATGTTTAAACCTAGGGAAAATCTACATATTCCTTAACTCGTTCTGCACATCAAACAAATTCATCGCACCAATTTTCCGCTCTGTCTCGCCATCTGGCAGCGTACAGACTGCTTAAGAACGGGCTAGCAAAGTCTTTGATCTGGCTACGCTCACCGTGTTTATTACTTCACTAGCGAGCGGGTTACAAGGGAGGTAATAAAAATCTGCTCCAACTTGTTTTCCGAGATTACTGCTCTAGTACTAAACTTGAATTACCCCTTTGATCGCTGTTCATCGAACAATACATTAACTTAACGCCACCTCCCATAGTTGCGTCACTTTACAACTATACTCGATCTCTGGCTCTGGTGTAAAAATTACAGCTCACGTAAATAATTAAATCTGCTGGTGATCTACATCAAAGAGATGCAATAGATGCAAACAGCCATAAACTGCTTGCTAAATTATAAGAAGACAAAGGTTTGAATATGGGAGGGTTTTGAGTAGACAAAAGTAAGAAGTATAAAGTATGGTAAATCAGAATGTAGATGAGGAAATAGATATAGAAATCTATTAAACATAATCTGTCACACTCACTTCAACCTAAGAAGTGCACTTTAGAGCAACTGTACCGGTTAAACTGGTTATTGTGACCGCACTTACCTCACTTCAACCTAAGTAGTGTTCATGACGAGGAAAGGTCACATATTGCCGACTGTAGAGATGAAAAAATGTGGTAAAATTGTTACTTAATGAATATTTTTAGTTTTCATGAGTTGACAGACAGACAGACAGACAGATAGATAGGATTCAGTGAATTTATAATATAGAAGAACGGCTGCCTATAAATAACCTACATCTCAAGCGGACAATCTACTTCTTTCAACGTTTTGAGCTTTGAACAATTCGAACTAATTTATATTTTATGAAATATTAACTTCACCTGAAAGAAAACATTACAGTACTATCTTATTCAGATCACGACGAAAGTAAATTTTAATATGCTCGTAAATGTTTGGTGAGGACGTGAACATAGTGCCTACAATCTTTGGGTTAACGTGATGTTCATTACCAGCAGGAGAGAGCTAGTCCAAAACTTGCCTAGCTGTTCTGACCATATCCTGTGCCATCCATACACCAGTGCTCATTTCTGAAAGTGGGGTATTTCCATAGATCACTAATACTTTGTCTTGATCTATTGTTTATCTCTAAATTATCCATCTCGCCACAGGAGTGATAGAGACGATAAGAGTTCTGTTTTGTGTGTATCACTGTAATTAATTCTGGCGGCATTTATTGCCGGTCAAAAATACATTTCGTTACTAGTTAAGTAATAGTCCCATTAAAAGAAACACAATTATATAAGACATTATTACTCCTAATTTGGATATATTTTAAAATTTAATGTGATATAAAAATATATGTGCATTTTAATTAAAACGTAACATAAAACAAAATAACTTTGTTCGCACAATAAAACCACTTGTTTCTTTTAATATATTGCTTATAAAATAATTGAAAATTCTTTTTACCAACACACAAATAAAGCAAAAAGTATGTTTTTAATTTCATATAAACATTGCTGCCCATGATAAATAATTATTATTTCCCCTTAGTTTAATTGCCGATTTCAGTGAATGTATTTCCTTCTAGTCTTCTTAGTTCGCTCTCGTGAAATCACGTAAATCTCTCTTATAAAGTTGATTGTCCGTCTCATGCTTGTCCCGCCACCATTCAGTTTATCTAATAAAGTTGATAGTCCGTCTCATGCTTGTCTCGCCACCATTCAGTTTATCTAATAAAGTTGATAGTCCGTCTCATACTTGTCGCGCCACCATTCAGTTTATCTAACCTGGGGGTGGAGAAGGTTGTGCTGCCACTCAGCTGCTCTCATGGAGCCAATAAAGTTAGAAGATACATTCTATTGGTTGTTTGTCCTCCCCACATGAACACATCTGTCTTTCTGGATTTTACTTTGTTGATCTGATTATATTTGAGTCTGTAATGATCGATTCTCAGTCTGAAAATGAATAATTCTTCTTCCTACACTTTTAGACGTCCACTTGAGTATTTTCAAAGAAAGCAGAAGTCAGCCATTTCCATATTGCACTGATAGTCCAACAGTGGCCAGAATTAAGAGTATGTACAATGGGTCTTCAAAGGTGTTTTACTTTCGCTCAAGATTACTCTTGGCAGAGATGTGAACTGAAGAATGGTGCTTCAATTCTTTGGAGCCTGATAGGAATTTAAAGAAATCAAGTTGTCGCAGCGTAATTTCGCAGTGCATTTAATATCTTGTGTTCGTCGAAAAGCGAGTCAGAAGAGGCGGAGTTTAGCCGAACTGGTGGGTCATTGACTACCGCAAGTCGGGGAAAAAGGCCCAAAACTAGTGAGTGAGAAGTTAGCCTTTGTCCGGGAATGACGTTTTTTTCCTGAAGCCATCGAGATCGTTGTGTGGTGTTTATTGTAAGACTGTAAACTGAGTGCCTGCCATGTTTTCGAACCTTGGTGATAATTACGCTGTTAAGTCTAGAGCAGTGAAGGGTCTAGATCGTATTGTCTACAGGCCGTAGTTCGATAAGATGTCGATGATTGTGAATGTGTCATTGTCATAGTTTTCCAGCTGTTGGAGCACTTGGAATTTGTTGCTGGAAGATGTAGAGACTACAGAAGACTATTGGCAGCAAATCAAAACGGTATAGAGTGAGACATGTGAAGAAATACTGGGGAGAATGGAACGACAACAAAAAGCATGGATAACAACAGAAACCATCAATAAGATAAAAGACAGAAAAACAAGAAATCAGATGTAAACACAAGCAAAGCCAGAAGTTCCAAAGCCAACGCTCAAGAAGTGTACACAGAAGCAAACAAAGAAGTTAAAAGAAGTATCAAAAGAGACAAGAGGAAGTATATTGAGGAGTTGGCAAGAGAGGCAGAAGATGCTGCAGCCAAAGGAAATATGAGAGAACTGTATAACAGCACAAAGAAGCTGACAGGGAAATACAAACAATCAAGTTGCCTCATAAAAGACAAGAATGGAAAACTGCTCAGCAATATACAACAGCAAATGAAGAGGTGGACAGAATATTTTGAGGACCTTCTCAATAGACCAGCTCCATAAAATTCCCCGGACATCCAGCCAGCAGAAGAAGAACTACAAATTAACGGTGAATGACCAACGAAGGAAGAAATAAAGAAAGCCATAAAGCTTCTAAGAGATGGAAAAGCGTCTGGACCAGATGGCATTCCAGCAGAGACCATCAAAGCAGATATCGACACGGCTACAGAGATGTTATATAAATTACTTGGTAAAGTCTGGGAAAAGGAAGAGATACCAGCAAAATGGAAGGATATCTGGTTAAGTTGCCTAAGAAAGGAAATTTACAAGAGTGCACAATTTATAGAGGAATAAATTTACTATCAGTCCCAGGAAAAGTTTTAAATAGGATTATCCTTGAGAGATTAAAAGAGTGCATAGACAAGAAACTGAGAGATGAACAAGCAGGTTTTCGACAAAACAGATCCTGTACAGACCAGATCGCCACTTTGAGAATAACAGTTGAACAAAGTCTGGAATTGAATTCACCATTATACATCGGATTTGTGGACTACGAATAGGCATTTGACAATGTAGACAGAGAATCACTTTGGAAATTGATCTACGTGATGGAGTGTCCCTGAAGATCATTAATTTAATAAAGGAAACATATGAAGACATGACATGCAGAGTTCTACATGAAGGACAGCTTACAGAACCTTTTGGGATAAGAACAGGAGTGCGACTGGGATGCCTCTTGTCTCCATTTCTTTTCTTATTAGCAATAGACTGGGTTATGAGAACATCAACAACACACGACAGAAATGGAATCCAGTGGACTCTGACTAAGCAGTTCGATGATCTGGATTTTGCTGATGACTTTGCTCTTCTGTCCCATAACCGTAATCAGATGCAGGAAAAATTGAAAACACTCGATGAGAGGTCACAGCAATTGTTTCTGAAAATACACAAGGAAAAGACAAAGATAATGAGAATAAATGGAGATAATGAAAACAGGGTTGAACTTGAAGAAGCACCAATACAAGATGTAGAATCGTACACATATCTTGGCAGCAATATAGACAAAGTTGGAGGGACAGACAGTGATATTAAAATAAGAATACAAAAAGCAAGAGGAGCTTTCATTGCATTGGGAAATATATGGAGATCAAGAGAAATCGGACCCAATACGAAAATAAGAATCTTCAACTCAAATGTAAAGTCAGTCCTATTGTATGGCTCTGAGACATGGAGAACAACAAAGACAACAACCAAAAAGCTACAGACTTTCATAAATGGGTGCTTGCGTAGAATAGAAGGATTAAAATGGTATGACAAGGTTACCAACGTGGAACTGATGACAGGAACTAGACAAGTGCCAGTGGAACAAGAGATGAGAAGAAGACGATGGCGATGGATTGGACACACACTGAGGAAACCTGTTGATAGCATTACAAGGCAGTCCTTGTTCTGGAACCCCCAGGGCAAGAAAGGCAGATGTAGACCAAGAAGCACATGGAGAAGAGAGCTGGAAACAGAGGTGAAAATGATGAGGAGAAAGTGGAAAGAACTTGAGATAATGGCACGTGTCAGGAGGACTTGGCATGTGTTTGTTGAAGGCCTTTGCTGCTTTGGGAGTGGAGGGTTACGAATGAATGAATTGTCATAGTTTTGCCGCTCGGGTGAGCGATATTTATAGCAGCCATTAGTGCTATAGTTTGTCCCGTCGTGTATGAAGCTGATAGTTTAAGCTTCTAAGGCAGGTTTACAGTGGTTTCCTCATAATTGTATTTGATGTGTTTGTTGGCCGTGTGAGGCCTTATTGTGTGTGTATATTTATTAAAGGGAAATACCTGTTGAAGGTGTTATTACTTTTGTCAGCCATTGTTGTGTGGTCATACCCTTAGGAGGGCGAGCCTGTAGTTGTTATTATTTTATAAACCCACACAGCAGCGGTGTAACCCGTGGAGTGTTCTCCATGATAATTGGTTTCTAACACAAGTACAGGCCGGGTAAACCTTTTATCTTTTCTGACCTTTTATAAGTTAGGACTATGCTCGTTCTGATAAGCCTCCAACTGATTTAACTCAGTAAAATATTACTTCAGATATAAGTATTTAAATAACTGGGACATACGGGTGCAGTTCACTCAAAATGATGATCAAATCTACTATAAATTTGTATATTTACAGATAACAAAATGTAATAGTCAGTTATCGTTAACAATTGTAAAATAAATAACGGTGGGGTGAATTAGATAGCGTGTTTAAAATGTCATCACGTGATGGTCTGATTAGAAAACATTCTTTATTAGAGAGTTCACTTGGCAGCTTTGGATGGGTACTTAGCTGCCTCTAAAATTTAAGTTAGTTTCTGCTCCAGCTGAGGCTTGATCTTTGCAGGTTATGGACTGGTCAAGTCTGGTGGCCGCAACACGTCAAATATAGTAGCGTGGCTGTAGAGTCATATTTTCTAGCCACCAGAAAATAAAGTGCTGTTCTCTGTATACTGTTAAAGTATGGATGTGTTGATGCGCCACTAGAATGTTGAATGCTGTACGATCTACCCCAATGTTCCTGCACGGTGTTACTGTAGGTTTCTGTGCGTGCGTAGTCAGTACGACTTGGGCCAAACAGCGTTGTTGTGCATGATTAGCTCACCAGGCGTTGACGCGCTAACAGGGTGTCATGTTGACATTCAAACATCGTACATCTCTAGAATGTGTGGTACTCGAAGTCTGTGTGGGTTGATAAGTGATGTGGGTGTGTAGAAAACACGAATGTGTATAGGCTCTTTGACAGGTAAACAATGCACCCACTCACTCACATGCAGTAGTCAGTAATTGTTGCGACTGCTGGAACTTTTCAACCATTTATTTACGAAACACAGTGACATCAACAGTTACAGTCAAATGGACGAGGATCAAGGACATCATATAAACTGGAAATGACTGGCAAAATATCTGGCATTATAAAGCTTGAACCACTCATCTATCAGGACGTTATCGACAATGGTCTGTCCTTTAACACATAGTTCACACTTTTGCTCACGTACCACTGACTCAGCGCGTCAGGTACTTTAACCAACTCCGCCGTACCAAAAGGCGAGTTCCCAATTGCATAATAATAATGCTGCAATTCATCTGGCATAACACGCCAGATACATCTTCTTCTGCTCAAAGATATCGGCCGTAATGTCGGACCTCTATAATAATGTAAACAACTGTGTATTCTTCATAGGCAGGTGTAGTGATTTCTAAATACAATATCTAAATTAATATAAAACAGTATAGGGCATAAAGGCAAAGATAAGAAAGTACAAAAGAAATTTCTTCTAGAACGGTTGGTATCGCCTACGCATCCGTATTATTATTTGCTAACGAATAGCCGAACAAAACGGTACCCAACTTTTCAAATTCGTCCTTGACATAAACGAACCACTTTTTCTAGCTCTGTGAAATATTTGCCTAACTGCATTTGGGGGACAGGAGGGGCAAGGCTGGATAACACACGTAAATCACGTCTCAAATTGGTTCTAACTCTACAACCAATTTGCACGCTTTGCCTTAGGGGTTTCCCCAATACGATGAAAAAGTTAGAATTGTGGACACTACGGTCATGTAAACAGATTAAGCTCTTATTATGAATGACCTAAGCTCTCGTATTCAGCTTGATATTATATGGAAAAAGAGTGAACGAGAGGTAGTTTAAAAATAAACGACTAACATAGAAAAAAAGATAGAATTTTGAACCAAACCACATAGCCCCTTAAAAATCGTAGATTCGTGTACCTGAAGACTTGCTGACCAAGAATATGTTGTTAGTTATATAAATAGTTCCTTAACTAATCAACTATTGATAAAACCATACATAGAGATCAGAGATACTGTCAGGTCAAGTCATATCTGCTTAGATTGGATCGCATAATTTTTGGGAAAAAAAGTAGGTGACAGATAGGCTAGGATAGTACAGTGAATCCGATTGGGTGGCATTTGAAGTGAGACGAAATATTATAGGTTGACCTTTGAATAAACATAAATAGCCTAGTAACGTAGAAAGGTTTGAATGATATTTTTTGAAAGACTGTTTACCCTTGTAAAATTAAGAGCGATTGGCCAACTGAATCGATATTGTCAGAATAAGCGTTAGGGGGGACGCCATTACTAGAAAAATTTTCACCAGCGATAGATGAGATCAGGCTGTGCTTTCAAATATTATTTCTGGGCAGCCTGGACAACAAAACAGATCGAAACTGTGTCAGTCATCGTCTCTGTGTATTTCATTGAACAAATTGTGATAAGATTGACATTTATTAATCTGTATTTTATATAAAAATTGAATGTGAAATAATAATATATGTCTAGACATGAGTGGGTCTATAGCGAACATGAGGCAAAGCCTAAAGATTGATCCACCATGTGATAGACTGTCAGAGAGGTGTAAAACTACAAGAATATGTATGATTGTCATAAAGGAGCATAACACCTATCCTATTATATGGAAGAGATTACAGCTGGAATTGCAGTGGCGTTGTAACTATTAGGGGAGAGGAATACTGGTGTACATTGTCACATCAAAATAAAATGGTGGCATAGGTTTGTATAAGGCTATGACCCTTTTTGTTTGTTTGTAATGTACATGTCCTTAACTGTGGACTATTAGTGTATGCTAGGTATTAAGAAGGATGCATACCTTCACATTTCAGAGGTCCTGGGTACTGACGTTAATGTGGTACCAAACGCTTGAAAACTGATTGATTCAGGACTCTGCCGGTTTACTGCGAGCCTATGCTAGTGGCCATTGCCTATCAAACAGGGAACAGATTGTCAAGCGAGCAGAGGAAAGGTTCAACCTATATTCTACTGCCAAGATAAGTTCTCGTTCGGCACCTGAGAGCTCAACTACGGAATTAAAGAAGAAATATAAAAAGTGACAGTGAATAAACTGGGACAAATATTTAATAGTTCCACAAGTGACAAAATAGAAACAAACATTACAGAAAGGGTATTATTTCAAACAACGACCTAGTGGTACTACCAGTATTTCCTTAAAGTAGGAGAACACTACAGACTTATATTAGAAAAATATTTATGTATGGACAGAGGATCTATTGTGCTATTTGACTGATGTAAATGATTATTTTGATATCACTTTTAAATTGTCAATCCTGATTCCAAATAAATTAGAATCAGGATAATAAAATTGTAAAAATCATATTTACACAAATTTCAACCTCAGTCTTAAATAAGATAGCCTTTTAAAGTGTCGTTTGTATGTTATTGTGGTAGTACTGTGTGCTGTTGTGAATAATAAACTATTTTTTTGTATGTTTGTTGATTTTTGTATATTACACTCTACATTCATAACCCTAGACACTAAACGAAGTCATTTAATACAATAATAAATACATTTTGAATGAGATAAAAGAGGTGGTAGCGGAAAGGTACCCTGAAAAGTTCACAATACTATTGGGTAAATTCAGGGACTTTCATAGCTAATCTCATTTATTAACATATTAATACCTAACAACAAATTCATAACATCAAATCCACCACATATATTGGGGTCTCGCTCCTGGGGATTGAATTTCTCATAACACCAGCTATATTGGGTAGTTTGATTCTGGGATTTTAAATTCTTAAAATATTATCAAGTATATTAGGAATCTCAGAGAGTATAAAACTAAAAGCATTCCTTTTGGAGAAATTGAATAGTAGTTGAGCTATCAGTGCCTGTGGTTGTTCTTGGTTATCATTAGAAATTATTAGCCATAATTAGAGATTTGTATAGTTGGAAATTTTAAAGGTTGCATAGTGTCGTAGATTTTCGATAGGAGAATTAAGACTAGGTTTGGTCCCTTCTGAATAGGTTTGAATAGGTGATAGACTCAGTGAGAGTTAGTGAAAGGTAATAGAATTTCCACACACGTGAGATGATAGATTTGATATAGTGGCTGTCTCTGAAAGCGAAAAGAATTCTTCTCTCTCTCACCTATCTTCTACAACAGTTGTTACAGCGTCAGACAGACTACACCAATATACATATTACGTATATTTCTATCACTCACAGGCACGCACATACACGTGACGACAGGTAAACACACAGACGTGGGAAAACTATAACAATGATATATATATTATCTAGAACGAGCTGACCAAACACGATTATTAAGTTCAAGAGCGATTTTAATATCAGGAAAAATCGGCTCACAACATCAAAGAAAGTACATCAAGGAAAATACATATACACATAGTCATAAAAATTCAAGGAAATGTTGCAAGGATGTTAGCCCCGTTATAGTGTTAACTCTAGGTTTAGCCCGGCCCCGTTAAGAGAACAGATGATGGCGCCCGAGTCACAGATACATAGGGTTTGAGTCTAAGAGTTTTCTTTGTTTTATCTCGTAATTATATGCACAGAGTTTGAAAAAAATCTGATTTACCCTAAGACAAAAACACAAGAACTCTAGCCTTAGCAACAAATTATGCAGATTGAAAAAAACAAATAGGACAGCAACAGGGTGTCAAAGATATAATAGTGAAAATATCACTCAAACCAGAGTACACTCATTCATTCCGCCATGGCCTCTCATACTTGTACTCACGACTTTGCTCGCTGCCTCTTGGAACACACTGATTTTAGATTTTCACACAGACTCAAAAAATGCAGTCTTCTGCCAAGAAGTCCCCAGTTCCAAAAGACGTATTTAACTCGGAGTCTCCGGGAACGACTACTTGGGTGTGCAAATTTGTTCAAATGTCTGATTAAGTCACCTAACAATTATTCCAGGCGCGGGAGTTAGCAGAGCACAGTGTCAATAGCGTAGGTTTCTAGAAATGATGAATGTCAGGTCGGTGCCTTCCCTCAGTATAGGATTCACTTTAGTCACACCACAGATTTGTCCACAAGAATATATATATATATAGTCGGGAAATGTTAGTTAATACTAGAAGTATTTCGCGCCACCAGGCAGAAAAATTACGTAGAGTTTCTAGAAGAAATTAAGATCTGGCTCCAAGGTCCAGTATTTATCATTACAGTCTTTGAAAACCCGTTATTGGGATATAGTATTTCTGGCTAACTCGAGTTGCATATGCACTGTTTAGACCAGTGGTACTTAAGAAACCCACGTGGTTCAAAATAAGGACTGTCTATTTCTTCACAAGTATGGAAACTACTACTAGGTGCTGGTAAAGTTAGGGTCACCCCAAACTTTCACTGTGTGGAGGAAAAATAACACATATAATATAATAAACAGAATCTGTACTGGTTATAACTTACATTTAAACTTGCAAGCAGAGAGCTTTGCTTATCATTTAAACTTCCCGTGACGTAAGTTATATTTAAAAATCAGCAATCCTCATGAATTAGGAACACGTGCGTAATCCGTCACCATTCATGAGGCTCGATTCTAGAGTTTATACGTTAGTTTAGAAAAATACACTCGACTGAGTATTAGCAGTTAAATTAAATTCATAAATAGCTACAATTTCCGTTATAAGCTAGAAATTTTAATTTTATCCTGCTTTCCACTGAATGCTTCCCTAGAAAATATAATAGCCTACCACTTTATTTCTCTTCTGCGCTAAAGAAATAGATTAAAATGAATTAAGCGATTAAACACTTTAACACTCACAAAATCTATATATCTATCATATTAATTACCTCAACCACAGAATTATAGGTAGTCGCACAACTTAAGAATAAAATTGCTGAAAATATTTCTGGAAGTCTAGAAGTTCGACAAATTGCCGAAACAAACTGAGATCTTCACTAACAGCTATTCTGTTTACGAGCAACCTATCTACTGTGAGTCTATGAGCGAGAATGAAATTAAAGTTTCAAACTTGGCCAATATCTAAAAATCAGACAAAGGGGCCCAAACTTATTTCGCCAAGCGAAATTATCTCCCCTACTCCCAACATTTACGTCCGCTTAACGCGTGTCGTAACTGTCACCTACTGACCACGATGTACGCGTGTCAGTTTCAAATCCCAGACAGCCTGACTCCAATGCAGGGCAGTTTTCACACTACAGCTGACCATGGCCCACCGTGAGCGCCGTGTCAGTTTGGGATTTTCCAGACAAATGTCTGGATACTGACCGGTGCAGATGTAAAGTATCACACCTCACCGGGACTTATGCCGAGAAGAAGCTCGCGCGCTCGGTGAGAATGTAGACGATTTGCTACGTCCTATGTTCAGCGAACCGACTTATCACGCCTTCTGACGCCCTGCAGCCCTGACATCTACGTAATATCGTCCTAGCGCGATTCTCAGTTTTAGAGAAAGGAAAACAGGTAAAGTTTGCGAATATATGAAAATAATAATATCAAAACGAATGAATGAAAAATATACAGGAAAAAGGAAATACAGAGATAATAAAAGAGAGAAATCGGGTGAAAGAATAGGAAGAAGATGTGGGAAATTAAATGAATATAAACCCTACGTGACAGAGCCTCCCCCCTTTAAGATATGGAAGCACTCCATGTCTACGTTATGGAGTTTAATTTCCTATAACCGTAGCTTCGGGGTGTCTGTCTTCTTCCCTCTCCTCTTCCCCCTCCATCTCTGTCCAATTCCTACTCAAGTCCACTCCTCAAAGTTTCCTTCCCCTGGAATGTCTCATATGCGCGCTTGAAAGAGCGTCGCCGCTTCTGACATTTTTGAAAGATTTCCTGTGATAGCGTTTAGATTTTCACACAGACTCAAAAAAATGCAGTCTTCTGCCAAGAAGTCCCCAGTTCCAAAAGACGTATTTAACTCGGAGTCTCCGGGAACGACTACTTGGGTGTGCAAATTTGTTCAAATGTCTGATTAAGTCACCTAACAATTATTCCAGGCGCGGGAGTTAGCAGAGCACAGTGTCAATAGCGTAGGTTTCTAGAAATGATGAATGTCAGGTCGGTGCCTTCCCTCAGTATAGGATTCACTTTAGTCACACCACAGATTTGTCCACAAGAATATATATATATAGTCGGGAAATGTTAGTTAATACTAGAAGTATTTCGCGCCACCAGGCAGAAAAATTACGTAGAGTTTCTAGAAGAAATTAAGATCTGGCTCCAAGGTCCAGTATTTATCATTACAGTCTTTGAAAACCCGTTATTGGGATATAGTATTTCTGGCTAACTCGAGTTGCATATGCACTGTTTAGACCAGTGGTACTTAAGAAACCCACGTGGTTCAAAATAAGGACTGTCTATTTCTTCACAAGTATGGAAACTACTACTAGGTGCTGGTAAAGTTAGGGTCACCCCAAACTTTCACTGTGTGGAGGAAAAATAACACATATAATATAATAAACAGAATCTGTACTGGTTATAACTTACATTTAAACTTGCAAGCAGAGAGCTTTGCTTATCATTTAAACTTCCCGTGACGTAAGTTATATTTAAAAATCAGCAATCCTCATGAATTAGGAACACGTGCGTAATCCGTCACCATTCATGAGGCTCGATTCTAGAGTTTATACGTTAGTTTAGAAAAATACACTCGACTGAGTATTAGCAGTTAAATTAAATTCATAAATAGCTACAATTTCCGTTATAAGCTAGAAATTTTAATTTTATCCTGCTTTCCACTGAATGCTTCCCTAGAAAATATAATAGCCTACCACTTTATTTCTCTTCTGCGCTAAAGAAATAGATTAAAATGAATTAAGCGATTAAACACTTTAACACTCACAAAATCTATATATCTATCATATTAATTACCTCAACCACAGAATTATAGGTAGTCGCACAACTTAAGAATAAAATTGCTGAAAATATTTCTGGAAGTCTAGAAGTTCGACAAATTGCCGAAACAAACTGAGATCTTCACTAACAGCTATTCTGTTTACGAGCAACCTATCTACTGTGAGTCTATGAGCGAGAATGAAATTAAAGTTTCAAACTTGGCCAATATCTAAAAATCAGACAAAGGGGCCCAAACTTATTTCGCCAAGCGAAATTATCTCCCCTACTCCCAACATTTACGTCCGCTTAACGCGTGTCGTAACTGTCACCTACTGACCACGATGTACGCGTGTCAGTTTCAAATCCCAGACAGCCTGACTCCAATGCAGGGCAGTTTTCACACTACAGCTGACCATGGCCCACCGTGAGCGCCGTGTCAGTTTGGGATTTTCCAGACAAATGTCTGGATACTGACCGGTGCAGATGTAAAGTATCACACCTCACCGGGACTTATGCCGAGAAGAAGCTCGCGCGCTCGGTGAGAATGTAGACGATTTGCTACGTCCTATGTTCAGCGAACCGACTTATCACGCCTTCTGACGCCCTGCAGCCCTGACATCTACGTAATATCGTCCTAGCGCGATTCTCAGTTTTAGAGAAAGGAAAACAGGTAAAGTTTGCGAATATATGAAAATAATAATATCAAAACGAATGGATGAAAAATATACAGGAAAAAGGAAATACAGAGATAATAAAAGAGAGAAATCGGGTGAAAGAATAGGAAGAAGATGTGGGAAATTAAATGAATATAAACCCTACGTGACAGAGCCTCCCCCCTTTAAGATATGGAAGCACTCCATGTCTACGTTATGGAGTTTAATTTCCTATAACCGTAGCTTCGGGGTGTCTGTCTTCTTCCCTCTCCTCTTCCCCCTCCATCTCTGTCCAATTCCTACTCAAGTCCACTCCTCAAAGTTTCCTTCCCCTGGAATGTCTCATATGCGCGCTTGAAAGAGCGTCGCCGCTTCTGACATTTTTGAAAGATTTCCTGTGATAGCGTTTAGATTTTCACACAGACTCAAAAAAATGCAGTCTTCTGCCAAGAAGTCCCCAGTTCCAAAAGACGTATTTAACTCGGAGTCTCCGGGAACGACTACTTGGGTGTGCAAATTTGTTCAAATGTCTGATTAAGTCACCTAACAATTATTCCAGGCGCGGGAGTTAGCAGAGCACAGTGTCAATAGCGTAGGTTTCTAGAAATGATGAATGTCAGGTCGGTGCCTTCCCTCAGTATAGGATTCACTTTAGTCACACCACAGATTTGTCCACAAGAATATATATATATAGTCGGGAAATGTTAGTTAATACTAGAAGTATTTCGCGCCACCAGGCAGAAAAATTACGTAGAGTTTCTAGAAGAAATTAAGATCTGGCTCCAAGGTCCAGTATTTATCATTACAGTCTTTGAAAACCCGTTATTGGGATATAGTATTTCTGGCTAACTCGAGTTGCATATGCACTGTTTAGACCAGTGGTACTTAAGAAACCCACGTGGTTCAAAATAAGGACTGTCTATTTCTTCACAAGTATGGAAACTACTACTAGGTGCTGGTAAAGTTAGGGTCACCCCAAACTTTCACTGTGTGGAGGAAAAATAACACATATAATATAATAAACAGAATCTGTACTGGTTATAACTTACATTTAAACTTGCAAGCAGAGAGCTTTGCTTATCATTTAAACTTCCCGTGACGTAAGTTATATTTAAAAATCAGCAATCCTCATGAATTAGGAACACGTGCGTAATCCGTCACCATTCATGAGGCTCGATTCTAGAGTTTATACGTTAGTTTAGAAAAATACACTCGACTGAGTATTAGCAGTTAAATTAAATTCATAAATAGCTACAATTTCCGTTATAAGCTAGAAATTTTAATTTTATCCTGCTTTCCAGTGAATGCTTCCCTAGAAAATATAATAGCCTACCACTTTATTTCTCTTCTGCGCTAAAGAAATAGATTAAAATGAATTAAGCGATTAAACACTTTAACACTCACAAAATCTATATATCTATCATATTAATTACCTCAACCACAGAATTACAGGTAGTCGCACAACTTAAGAATAAAATTGCTGAAAATATTTCTGGAAGTCTAGAAGTTCGACAAATTGCCGAAACAAACTGAGATCTTCACTAACAGCTATTCTGTTTACGAGCAACCTATCTACTGTGAGTCTATGAGCGAGAATGAAATTAAAGTTTCAAACTTGGCCAATATCTAAAAATCAGACAAAGGGGCCCAAACTTATTTCGCCAAGCGAAATTATCTCCCCTACTCCCAACATTTACGTCCGCTTAACGCGTGTCGTAACTGTCACCTACTGACCACGATGTACGCGTGTCAGTTTCAAATCCCAGACAGCCTGACTCCAATGCAGGGCAGTTTTCACACTACAGCTGACCATGGCCCACCGTGAGCGCCGTGTCAGTTTGGGATTTTCCAGACAAATGTCTGGATACTGACCGGTGCAGATGTAAAGTATCACACCTCACCGGGACTTATGCCGAGAAGAAGCTCGCGCGCTCGGTGAGAATGTAGACGATTTGCTACGTCCTATGTTCAGCGAACCGACTTATCACGCCTTCTGACGCCCTGCAGCCCTGACATCTACGTAATATCGTCCTAGCGCGATTCTCAGTTTTAGAGAAAGGAAAACAGGTAAAGTTTGCGAATATATGAAAATAATAATATCAAAACGAATGGATGAAAAATATACAGGAAAAAGGAAATACAGAGATAATAAAAGAGAGAAATCGGGTGAAAGAATAGGAAGAAGATGTAGGAAATTAAATGAATATAAACCCTACGTGACACATAGTACAAATGGCTGATCTGGCAAAGTTTCGATCTGCTGCTGTGCTGACTGCTAAGGAAATGAACATGGAGGGTCAGGCTTTGACCCAATATGTAACTTCAGAATGTGACAAGTATATTGAAAGGGAAGATAGGAAGTTAGCAGAAGAAAGAAAATTACAGTTACAAATTGAGGCTGACAAGGAGGCTAGGGCATTGGCTGCTGAAAGAGAGTAAAAGAGGTTGGCTGCAGAAAGACAAGAAAAGAGATTGGCTGCTGAAAGGGAAGCAGAGGAAAAGAGACAGGCTGCTGAAAGAGAGGAAAAGAGGTTGGCTGCAGAAAGAGAAGAAAAGAGATTGACTGTCGAAATGGAGGCAGAAGAAAGAAGACAGGCTGCAGAGAGGGAAGCAGAAAAGGAGGAGAAAAGATTACAGAGGGAGCAGGAGTTACGACTAAGGGAGTTGGAGATTCAAGGCCATGCTCCTGAAAATGGTGCCAGCCCCTTTGCCTCAGATGCCACTGCTAGTCAGGGAGCCTCAACCTCAGCTATGGGTTTTCATGTAGATCATTTTGTTGAGAAAGAAGATGACATCGAAGGGTACTTAAGTAGATTTGAACTTTTAGCTACTACATATGGGTTAGAGAGAGAGAGGTGGAGCCTCAAGTTATCCCAAGGGCTTAGAGGAACGGCTTATGAAGTTTTTGCCAAAATACGCAGAGATGACCAAGACAATTATGACATGCTAAAGCAGCCTCTTTTATTAAAATACGAAAAGAACGGAGAAATTTATAGAAAAAAATTTTTGAATGCCAAACTACTGTCGGGTGAGACTTATCACCAGTTCTCTGCACGGTTAGAGACCTACTTGGAGAAATGGACTGCTCTGGGGGAAAACCCAAGATCTTAAGGAGATGATCCTTATTGAGCAGCTAAGAGAGTCCATGGCTCCAGACCTGAGAAAGTTTCTCATGGAACAAGATGCAGAGAGGCTGGGTGAGTTACTCAATGTCGCTGAGAGGTATCAGGCAGCCCAAGCAGAGGTAGCTGGTAATAAAAAGAAACAGGTAGAAATTTTTAAGGCACCTCAAAACTTTAATAAATTTGACCATAGAGACCAGAACAAAGGTAAGCAACAGTTTGATAGGCCACACAATGACTATAAAAATAAAACCTCACAATTCAATGAAAGGAAATATGATGAAAGAAAACATTTTAACCAAGGAAAGAAGTATTGTAAAAATTGTCGGATGGGCAACCATAACACTGAAAATTGTAGAAGGAAAACTCCTACTTTCGAAGCAATGAAAATGGGGAGAAAGGGAGTAAAGGTCAACCCTACTGAACAACAGGAACCTTACCACCCCCCAGTGTGTGAAGATGTAACATGCAATGGTGTCACCATAAGGTGTTTGTATGATACTGGATTAGATTATGATTCAAATGTGAGTTCTTACCTGGTGCAGGCAGATCAATACACCACAGAAACATTGGAAATTCAAACTGCAACCAAGGACGTAGCGACCATGACACTTCCCGTCGCCAGGATAAATGTGAAAACGCGATGTGTGGAAGGAATCATAAAAGCAGCAGTGATAAATGAACCAATCTACCCTCTGATATTGGGGTGTAGATATGTCTTCTTGGGGAATCCCAAGAGACCTGTGACCATGGCAACAGTGCAGACCAGATCACAGTCTAAAAAGGAGGAGGATAATCCGATAAATACCCACCCAGATGAGATGAGGAAGGCACAGGCGGAGGATAAGACCCTCAAGCCTTGTTTTAAGAAATTGCCCAAATGTCATACACCTCCAGGCAAGGGAGATTTCTATATGAAGAACAAATTGATATATAAAAAGGCTGGAAATGAATCCAATGGTCACGGACAGCTGGTCCTTCCCAATTCATATAGGACTAAAGTGTTGGAACTAGGGCATGCGATTCCTTTAAGTGGTCATATGAGGATCAGCGCAACAGGACAGCGTATAGCTTGTCAATATTTTTGGCCAGGAATAACTGAAGACATAAAGAGATATGTAAAATCCTGTCCAGAGTGCCAACGGGTAGCTCCAAAGCATTGGACTGCTCCAGCAACTCTAGGGGAAATGCCCATAGTGGGAACACCTTTTGAAAGAGTTGCAGTGGACATTGTGGGACCTCTCACTCGGACCAAGAATAGGAACAGTTACATTCTGACTCTGGTGGACACTTGTTCTATGTGGGGAGAGGCGGTAGCCCTGTCATCAATTGATTCGAAGCATGTGGCAGAGGCATTTGATAAGAGTATAATTGATGTTCTTATCGTAGGTGCAAGGTTAATGGTCATCACATTGTTGAAATGCTATTTGTTGGTGTAAGGTGTTATGATTGTCAACTCGCTAACCGACACAGGGTTGTACATACAGGTCACCTGGTCCATAAAGTAGTGAGGCCCTGAACAGGTGATGTTGACAATGAGTGAAAGTGTAAATGTCAATTGCGCGAATGTGTGGAATGTTCTGAAGTTGACGTGTTGGTTAGAATACACTCATACACTCGTATGCAATTCAATGATGTCCTGAACTGCTATTGACGTTTTCATATATTTATTGTTACACATACTCTGACATTACGGTTGACAGTCACTGGAACAAGCTGACACACACATTGTTGTATACGTGAAGAAATACATAGCATCTGGATATAATGGAATGATCGTAGGCAAGCACATAGTATTCTGATCTGTCTATAGTCTCATTCCTTAGCTGACTAATCGCGTCAGCCAATAAATATTACTTAATAATGGCTCCTTATCAGACCCTCTTCTGCCTAAGTCTTACAAGCCTTAAATCCAGCAAATGTTCATGATAACGATCTTAAACCACCAGTAGTGGGGTTTTATTTTCCTTATAGATAACAGATCTCCATCATCATCAGATAATAAGGTTGTCCCTGTTCTCGATAGATGATTTTATTAAACTGGCAATGAGATCCAAAATGGCTTTACTTTTCAGTGAGCCTCGCTCACCCAAGGTGAAAATATGAAGCATAATTAAAGGTGCTGTTCATACATAAATGTACTTATTGGGCTCTGAATATTCTGCAATTAATAATGCTGGTCACATCAAATAACATAGGACTGCTAGGTAGCATATCACCTTCCTCTGTAGTCAATAATAATCTAGGCACGACGAAACGTCTGCCCATCTAGGCATTGCAGAAGGGTACATAAACTGGCTTCATTACCTTGTTATGGAAATACACTGGCGAATAGCTCACACCATCTTTTGGCGTTAAGAACAAACACTGGGGAGGATTACCGACATAACAGTCATATAGAGAAACTATCTCCTTTCCCCAAATAAACCACGGAAAGATCCCATCTTCGGACTTCCCTGGTACAGACCAGCCATCGCAGAAAAAAACATAACGGAAGACACTTTTCAAAACACACCCGGTCTGGGCATGCGTTAAAGATAACCTCTGAACTCTATATTCAAGTGGGACAACTATATATTACATTCATACGAAGCAAATACTGAGTATTCGCCCTTTGTCTGAAGGTACGTTAGAACCAAAATATTTTCATACATAACAAGTATACAGACAAATAAATATCTTCCTATATATACTCTAAGAATCTGTGCGTAACAGCATTACTCACAATCTTCACCAGGTTAGGCTTTCCCAACCAAATCTTGACTGATAATGGCTCTCAGTTCAAGGGGAAACTAACAGAAGAAGTATTCAGGATCTTTCAAGCCAAACACTTTCATTGTAGCCCGTATCATCCTCAAGGAAATGGCCAAGTGGAAAGATTTAACGGGACACTCATGTCGATCCTGAGGAAGTTGGCACATGAAAAACCAGATACATGGGACCAGTACCTTCCCGCCACCTTATTTGCCTATCGGGAGGTACCCCATAGTTCAACCGGTATGGCCCCGGCAACATTGTTATTTGGAAGGCCAATAAAAGGACCCTTGGAAGCATTGTTAAGGACCTGGACCGATGAAAAGGCAGAAGAAAATATTACCTCATCATATCAATATGTGAACGAGCTGACCACTCGTCTTAAAACTGGCTGGAAACTTGCCAATGAAAATTTAAGACAAGCCAGGAAAAAGCATGCTGCATATTACAATAAGAAAGCGAAGGATCGAGAATTAGCTGTGGGAGAGAAGGTGCTCCTTCTACTGCACGGCAGCCAGAATAAATTGCAAATTGGATGGCAAGGTCCATATACAGTTCTAGAGAAGGTGTCTAGAACAAATTATAAGATAGAAAAGAAAGGGAAAGAGAAAATCTATCATGTGAATCTCCTGAAAAAATATCTGGACAGAGAAAACCAGGAAGAGACACACCTACTGACCTTGTCTGTTGCAATGGAGATGAAAAAGGAACCACTCACTTCTCATGAATATCCTTTATATCCCTGTGAAACCGCTGCACAGGTAAAAATCAGCACACACTTAACGGAAAAACAGAGGGAGAGGGTTCAACAGGTTCTGAATAATCATACAGATGTGTTAACGGACCGTCCGGGGCATACAAATTTATTGGAGTATGATATGAAACTCATAGACCCAACACCAATCTGTATGAAAGCCTATTCGATTCCGTTCGCTAAGGAAAAAGCTTTAAGGGAGGAGATAGATTATCTGTTGAGAGAATGGATTATCTCGCACAGTGAATCTCCCTACAGCTCCAGTGTGATTCTGTTAAGCAAACCCTCTGGAGAACACCGGCTGTGTATAGATTACAGGAAACTGAATGCTGTCACAGAAGGTCAGGTGGATCCATTACCTGATACAAATCAGCTGTTTGACAGGCTTAATAGGACTAAATATTTCTCTAAAGTAGATCTGAGTAAAGGCTACTATCAGATTCCAGTAAAGCCGGAAGTCAAACCTTATTTAGCCTTTAGCACCTCGGAAGGACATTATGAATTTAATATGTTGCCATTCGGGCTGAAAAGTGCACCTAGTGTACCCTGAAGAATCCATGCATCAACAACTTCATGGATGATATTCTCATAGCAACAGAAACATTTGAGGAACACATTAACTCTCTGAATATGTTGTTTGATCGACTGAGAGAGACCAATTTGACAGCTAGACCGACGAAATGCTGTGTTGGATGTAAAGAGCTAGAATTCTTGGGACACACAGTACATCAGGGAAACATGACCCCTGACCCCAAGAACCTGGAGAAGTTAAAAAAAGCACCAAGACCACAAACAAAAAAAGATGTGCGATCTTTTGTCTCATTATGTGGGTTTTACCAAAAGTATATTAAAAACTTTAACTCCATATGTGCTCCATTGACTGATTTAACGCGCAAAGGAAATCCTGATAGAATTATTTGGACAGCGCAATGTGAATTAGCATACCAAGAATTGAAAGAAAAGCTCACAAGCAGGCCTATTTTTAAATTACCTGACTTGAGTCAAGAATTTATCGTGAGAACGGATGCTAGTTTGGGTGCAGCTCTATTACAACGATCAAATTCACTTGATGGGGAATTAACCCCAGTAGCTTATGCTAGCCGTAAGTTGAACACAGCAGAACAAAAATATTCAACAAGTGAAAAAGAATGTCTGGCAGTCATATGGGCTATAAAAAAGTTCCAGATTTATCTTTATGGAAAATCATTTAAGATCCAGACAGATCATAAACCACTCGTGTGTCTGTCACAAGCAAGGCATGAAAATGTTATATTATTACGATGGTCTTTGCTCTTACAGCAATTCCAGTTTACCATAGAGTACATTCCCGGAAAAACTAATGTCGGAATTGATTTTTTAAGCAGACATCCGTATGACGAACATTAGAGTAGTCACCAGGCATAGATAGTAAATTTATCTATGTGTATTTAGAAGTAGGAACTGACATTTGATCGTCTGTTCTAAAGCGGGGAGATGTGTAGTGATTTCTAAATACAATATCTAAATTAATATATAACAGTATAGGGCATAAAGGCAAAGATAAGAAAGTACAAAAGAATTTTCTGCTAGAACGGTTGGTATCGCCTACGCCTTCAGATTATTATTTGCTAACGAATAGCCGAACAAAACGGTACCCAACTTTTCAAATTCGTCCTTGACATAAACGAACCACTTTTTCTAGTTCTATGAAATATTTGCCTAACTGCATTTGGGGGACAGGAGGGGCAAGGCTGGATAACACACGTAAATCACGTCTCAAATTGGTTCTAACTCTACAACCAATTTGCACGCTTTGCCTCAGGGGTTTCCCCAATACGATGAAAAAGTTAGAATTGTGGACACTACGGTCATGTAAACAGATTAAGCTCTTATTATGAATGACCTAAGCTCTCGTATTCAGCTTGATATTACATGGAAAAAGAGTGAACGAGAGGTAGTTTAAAAATAAACGACTAACATAGAAAAAAAGATAGAATTTTGAACCAAACCACATAGCCCTTTAAAAATCATAGATTCGTGTACCTGAAGACTTGCTGACAAAGAATATGTTGTTAGTTATATAAATAGTCCCTTAACTAATCAACTATTGATAAAACAATACATAGAGATCAGAGATACTGTCAGGTCAAGTCATATCTGCTTAGATTGGATCGCATAATTTTTGGGAAAAAAAGTAGGTGACAGATAGGCTAGGATAGTACAGTGAATCCGATTGGGTGGCATTTGAAGTGAGACGAAATATTATTGGTTGACCTTTGAATAAACATAAATAGCCTAGTAACGTAGAAAGGTTTGAATGATATTTTTTGAAAGACTGTTTACCCTTGTAAAATTAAGAGCGATTGGCCAACTGAATCGATATTGTCAGAATATGCGTTAGGGGGGACGCCATTACTAGAAAAATTTTCACCAGCGATAGATGAGATCAGACTGTGCTTTCAAATATAATTTCTCGGCAGCCTGGACAACAAAACAGATCGAAACTGTGTCAGTCATCGTCTCTGTGTATTTCATTGAACAAATTGTGGTAAGATTGACATTTATTAATCTGTATTTTATATAAAAATTGAATGTGAAATAATAATATATGTCTGGACATGAGTGGGTCTATAGCGAACATGAGGCAAAGCCTAAAGATTGATCCACCATTTGATAGACTGTCAGAGAGGTGTAAAACTACAAGAATATGTATGATTGTCATAAAGGAGCATAACACCTATCCTATTATATGGAAGAGATTACAGCTGGAATTGCAGTGGCGTTGTAACTATTAGGGGAGAGGAATACTGGTGTACATTGTCACATCAAAATAAAATGGTGGCATAGGTTTGTATAAGGCTATGACCCTTTTTGTTTGTTTGTAATGTACATGTCCTTAACTGTGGACTATTAGTGTATGCTAGGTATTAAGAAGGATGCATACCTTCACATTTCAGAGGTCCTGGGTACTGACGTTAATGTGGTACCAAACGCTTGAAAACTGATTGATTCAGGACTCTGCCGGTTTACTGCGAGCCTATGCTAGTGGCCATTGCCTATCAAACAGGGAACAGATTGTCAAGCGAGCAGAGGAAAGGTTCAACCTATATTCTACTGCCAAGATAAGTTCTCGTTCGGCACCTGAGAGCTCAACTACAGAATTAAAGAAGAAATATAAAAAGTGACAGTGAATAAACTGGGACAAATATTTAATAGTTCCACAAGTGACAAAATAGAAACAAACATTACAGAAAGGGTATGATTTCAGACAACGACCTAGTGGTACTTTATGTATGGACAGAGGATCTGTTGTGCTATTTGACTGATGTAAATGATTATTTTGATATCACTTTCAAATTGTCAATCCTGATTCCAAATAAATTAGAATCAGGATAATAAAACTGTAAAAATCATATTTACACAAATTTCAACCTCAGTCTTAAATAAGATAGCCTTTTAAAGTGTCTTTTGTATGTTATTGTGGTAGTACTGTGTGCTGTTGTGAATAATAAACTATTTATTTGTATGTTTGTTGATTTTTGTATATTACACTCTACATTCATAACCCTAGACACTAAACGAAGTCATTTAATACAATAATAAATACATTTTGAATGAGATAAAAGAGGCGGTAGCGGAAAGGTACCCTGAAAAGTTCACAATACTATTGGGTAAATTCAGGGACCTTCATAGCTAATCTCATTTATTAACATATTAATACCTAACAACAAATTCATAACATCAAATCCACCACAGCAGGCATAATCATCCATGCCAAAATATACCGCCAACATGCGGGTTTCATAATAATATATCTTCACTGGGCTCCTGTATTACAGTTAGACAAATAGTCTTAGTTGGCTACATCGAGCACAAATAATGGACTCTGCATCTCAAAGGACTGTGACCTCTACTCACAGGTTGCCACAAAATGTTCTGCAAACAAGGCATAATAATTAAGTTTCTTTTACCTTTGACAGAATCCAAGAAATACACAAATAACAACTGTGGTCATTCTTGACGAACAGAATAACTCTGGGAGAATCACTGACATCACAGTCACACAAAATACTATCTTTTCCCCAGATAATGCAGAGAAGTGCTACGGACATACTAGTCCGGTCAGAACCCAGATCATGACTCCCTGACGGAAGTCTCCCCGTTCGCGCTCAAAAAACTTGCGCATGTGTAGACAGCACAGATCTGAGTAAAGCTAACCCCGCCTTAAGACAGGTCAATAACAATGAATAAAACAAAGGGAAGATAACCCCAAATCAACCTGTCCCAGGGAGTTAATAAACAGTTCTCTAACTTAAATCATCAAAAAGTATTAAATATATTTACGTCTTATGACACCGCCAAAAACGACAGCAACAGATTGCCGCAACCTTCGGATAAAAAAAATGAGACATTTTTTGTTTGAAATACATCAATGAGCAAGATACAACATGCTCATAACGCATGAATGATGCGCCGATGAAACAAACAACATAAAATAATGTCGTCGACCAGGGACTGGCGGCTCCTGAGCCGACCCAGCTGCAATGGGTACCTCCGAAATCGGAGAGTATTTGCCTGAATGGCGAGGGACATTTGTCTCTGTACAAGAAATAAAGGGATACTCACGTAAAATCAATGTCAGGTTAGACATAAATGATAACCTGAGATTTCGCCTCGAGTATTAGCGGGCGAACGCAAAAAAAAAAAAAAAAAAAAATGTCTTAATGACAGGCTCAGTTGACGCACAATAGAGCGTCTAGTGAGAACAAAAAATCACCTCACAAGATAAGAGAAAATATTTTCTCCAAGTAAAACATATCCGGAAGGTACCATCAAAGAAACCTCAGTTGCTGGCGATGCTAACAAAAATCACATACATATAAAAAATGCAATATTATAGCAAAGCGAATGACAACATATATCGAGAAGTCATATTAACATATAAATCTATCGAAGTCTCATGCTATATAATCACTATTATCTAATTGATGACCATAACAAAATTTGTAAAGTTATTATACATACATATGACAATACAAGTGTACAATCTAACTAATAGAAGATGGCATCTACAGTACAAAACAATGCTGTATCCCAAAGATCAATGTAAGCAGCATTCAAATAGTATATAAGGGTGACATATGGCATCATCATGATTCTCAACAGCACTCCGTGCCTGGTACTAGTTAGCACTGAGAACAATATAAATGACACAATTAGTAACATGCTATAATGTACTATAATTACTACTACATGTCTAAGTATTACATATGGCCGCATTAATTTTTTTTTTGACCTTTATATTATGTCAACTCAAACTTCTCCATTACACCGAAGATGGTAATAGAGAAAGAAAACAATTAATTTACTACTCCAAGGTGAAAACAAATGTGTTAATATTTATTATTATAGTGAAGAGACATAAGTCTAGAAGTGTATCATGAAAATCTAGGACACAAGACTTAAGTGGACTCATGTGGGCATCTGGACAGTATGTCTGCCATCACATTATCCAAACCACAGATAGCTCGTACCGTAAAATGAAAAGGTTGAAGAGCAATAGCATATCGAGTAGATCTCGAGCTCTTCAAGTTCTTACACTGAATAGCTGTAAGAGCTTTTTGGTCTGTTTCCACAATGAAATGCGCACCAAGAAGGAATCTTTGTAACTTAAGGATTGACCAAACCATAGCCAACAATTCACGGTCTAAAACCGAGTAATTCCTTTCCGCCGCATTCAGTTTCCTAGAGATATACATTACAGGATGCAGAGTTCCTGAATACTCCTGCATTAGTGCCGCTCCGATCCCAGTGGATGAGGCGTCACTACGAAGAACAAAAGTCTTATCAGTAATAGGTAGCCTTAAGATAGGTGGGGATGAGAACAAATTCTTAATCTGATCCAATAAAGATTGACATTCTTGGGACCAGCGCACCATGTTAGGAGACCCTTTTTCCAATAGGGTTGAGAGTGGTGCCATGATAGAGGATAGATTCTTAATGAATCTTCCGTAGAATTGTATTAATCCCAAAAGACTACGTACTTGTTTTTTTTTTGTCTTAGGAACAGAGATATTTAATATTTTAGAAATGTTTTGGTCCTCTGTCTTCAATAGACCATGACCAACACGATGACCCAGGAAAGAAATTTCACTAAACCCAACATAGGCTTTAGAAGGCTTTGCAGTCAAATTATGCTCGCGTAGAGTAGACAGTAATTCATTTAAACCCAAATAGTGATCTTCCCAAGTATTACTGAAAAGACAGATGTCGTCTAAGTATGCAATGACATCTGAACGAAATGAGAGAATTCGACGCATCATGCGTACGAAAGTAGCTGCGGCGTTCATAAGCCCGAAAGGCATAAAATTCCATTGAAACAAACCCCTAGGTGTTGAGAAAGCAGTGAGAGGTTTGGCGCGTTCAGTTAACGGAACTTGCCAATAGCCTTTCGACAAGTCAAGTTTAGTAAAGAATCGAGAGTTAGAAAGTCTAGTAAGTAGATCTTCTAATAAAGGCATAGGTTCAGCATCGAACTTCGTAACTTGGTTCAATTTTGCGATAATCGACGCAAAGGCGTATGTTATTGTCTTTCTTTCGAACAATAACCATGGACTAAGAGTATGCTGAAGTGGATGGTTCAATTATTTTCAATTGTATCATTTCATCCAATTCTTTCTCAACTTGTGCTTGAAAATGAATAAGAATAGGATAAGGTCTTACTCTGATCGGATTATGATCAGTAAGTATAATGTCATGTTCAATAACATGTGTGTTTCCAGGAATGTCGGTAAGGACATCCTGAAATGATTGTAGCGTAGAAGATACTTGTCGCTGTTCCTCAGAAGACAAATTAGAAGAAACAGTAATGTTTTTCCATGATTCCGTAAAAGTAAGTGGAATCACAGGAAGAGGTAGATTAACATCTGAAAAAGTAGTTTCCTCATCCTGTATAACTGACAGGGATGAGATATGACCATATTGGACTGGAGAATCGTCCGTCGCCTTGAAAATAATCTGCAAATAGCCTGGTCGTTCATGATATTCCGTAAGCATATTTATATGGAAGGTTTTATGCCTTCCATCAATATCACAACATAGTCGACATCGGAAATTTTCGAGACTATAGTATATGGACCTTTCCATGCAATAAGCAGTCTGTTCTCCTCAGAAGGAAGTAAAACAAACGCTTTGTCTCCAGGACAAAGTTGACGTAGGCGTCTCTTCTTATTAGCAAATCGCCTTGCCTTTTCTTTGGCAAATTCAGATGAGGAAGTTGCTAGCTTGCATGCTTCGATAATCTTTACCTGAGAGCAATGACATACTCATATGAAGATTGTGTGTCATTGTCGATATTATCAGCAGTTATGAGATCATGAAGTAAAGACATAGGACCACGCGGTCGCGCGCCAAAGACAAGTTCAAAAGGAGAAAATCCTATTTGTTCGTTGGGGACCTCTCTATAGGCAAAGAGAGTCGCGGATAGAACCTTGTCCCAATCCTGAGGATGACCCTCAGTTATCTTCCCAAGTAAGTTCTTGAGTGTTCTATTAAGACGTTCAATTAACCCATTAGATATTGGGTGATAAATACTACTCAAAGATCTTTTAATATGCAGAGTAGACATTACCTGCAACATTGTGTCTGATATCAATTGTGTGCCTTGGTCTGACAATATTTCTCCGGGAAAACCCAAACGAGAGAATATAAGCCAAAGAGCGTCTGCGATATCGGCAGTGGAGATGCTCTTAAGAGGTTTAACCTCTGGCCAATGCGTGCACATGTCAACGCACGTAAGGATCTATTGATGTCCTCTGGCCGATTTAATCTTAAAATGGCCAATGATATCTATGGCCATTTTCTGAAACGGCCGAATAGGAATTTCTGCAGCCTGAATAGGTGCAGCATGACGTTGACCTCTAGATTTGACCTCTTGATATATTTTGCAAGAACGGCAATAAATTCGTATGTCTGTATTGACAAATGGTGAAAAGAAAGCCGCCAGAACTCTCGACTTAGTTCTGGAGAAACCCATGTGTCCAGCACACTGAGAGTCGTGTGCATGTTGAAGAATTAGGGCTCTCATACTCTTGGGCACGAGAATTTGAGAATGCCTAGACGTGTCTGAGTGTTGTACAATACGCACTAGTATACCATTCTTCATAGTGATATATGATTTGCGATTTGTATTCTGATTCGGATCACCGTTTTTAGCGAGAAGAAAGAATTTCTTTAAAGACGGATCTTCTTCTTGTAGTTTCACAAACGAGTCATGCGAAATCACCAAGTGATACTCGTGGCTACGTACTTCATTAACTTCAGTAGATGAAGTTTGAGGAATAAGAGCTTGTGCTCTTGTTACCACTGCATTGGCTGTTTGGATATTCCGTTCTTCCCAGGCAGCAATTTGCTGCAGGGTACATTCCTTAACCCCATGAATCCGACAAATGATAAGATCCGCAATATGATTAGGTAGATGACACGCGTGGGCATCTCCCGTAAAGAAGGGAGTAGCAATGTGAATGATAGCAGTCGAGTACTTTTCTACTGAGCCACCAAATGTCACACATTTAACCACCTTTCCCGTGGCACAGCTAGGATCTATGAGAGATTGCTTAACCCCAATAGTAGTGCATCCAGAATCAAAAAGCACTGAGACTGGATTACTATCCACTAGACCTTTATGCAATATAAGAGACCCTCTTTCGTCATGCGCAACTGCAGCAGGAAAAGCGGGAAGAGGGTGACCAAAACTTAAAGTAGTTACCGTGGTCGGTTCGAATAATGTTTTGCATTGGGGTCATTGAGATGCTCTCTCAAAATCAAAAGCAGAACAAGTGATAGCATTCGAATTTTTATTATCGTTCATTTGATGACAGGCACCATGAGATTCTTGTTGTACAGAGTTTCCCTGGTGATATGATCTACCGCGATTATTATTTCCTCTGAAATTGTCATTATTATATCTATTGTAACCATTATTCTGGTTTGAATCACAATCATTATAGTCACTATTATGATATTCCCGTTTTCGAGAATAATTATATTGTGTTCGTGGAGAATATCTAGGATAGTTCCTATAATGGCTACCCTTGCGAAAGTGTTTATAATTGTTGTACCCATAATTACGAGGACTATCAGCTCGTCTCCAGTTCTTTGAAGAAAAACCTTTGTGTGATGGATTGCTTTGATATTGAGTGTAATTCTGATTACTTTTCCTATTACAGTTTTGTTGAGCACCTTGAAATTTACGATTGAAGTTAGGGCCATATGGTGCTGCAGAAGCAACTGGCAACTCTTCCTTCACCTTAGAATTGCTAACAGTAGCATGGGGATGCGCAGTGACGTACTGGCAACAATATTCTTCAATGTCTTTTATGTTCTTAGGTTTACGCTCATAAATAAAAGCAAGGAAAGACTCATTGACAGATGACATAACTTTATCTCCAAGTAATAAGTCCATAAGGGCTTCATATGTTTTTTTCTGTTTTAGACAGCTCAATCCAACGTGTGAATGTAAGACGTATCTTCGTAATAAAGTCAGAGAACTCTACTCCAGTTTCTGGTAGCATTGTCTTAAAACGATAATCTTCTTCTTTTAGTTGATATCTTTTAAGTAATGTTGCCCTGACAATATCATAGTTAGTTCTGTCAGGTTCCTCTACTGCCATTACAGTACTTAATGGTTCACCTTAAAGTAATTCCATCAGTTGTCCGACATATTGTTCCTTATCTACCTTATGCGTTTACACATGTTAATTGAAATCTATCAAGGTAGAACGTTATGTCGTCCTTTAGAGGGTTGAAAGGAGGTAATTTGACTTTATAAGAGCTCTCCTTTATTGTACCCGAAGTTGCTTGAGGAGCACTCATATTCATCAACTTTAATTTCTTTAACTCCAAAGCTAAGAGTTTTTCCTCATGTTCCATTTTTGCTTTTCTTTCTTCAGCAGCAGCTTGAAGTTTTCTCTCCTCAGCAGCAGCTTGAAGTTTTCTCTCCTCAGCAGCAGCTTGAAGTTTTCTCTCTTCAGCAGCCATCTGGAATTTCCTTTCATCTGCCTGCATTTGCAATCTTAAATTCTCAGTTTCCATCTTCTTTTGTTCAGCTTCTTTTTCTGTCTTCAGTCTCTTTTCTTCTGACTTCAATGCCTTGGCATATTCAGTCGTTGCGAATTCCTTCAATTTCTCACCAATTTTACCAAGGGATTTCCCTTGTTCAATAAAGTATTCTAATGTAGACATTCTGTCTAATAATGTGAGATCAGACCTGAAAAATTAAATAAATTACCTTATCCCAACCTCAATGGGAGACAAGTCTGTAATACTAGACGTGTATACTCACTTCACTTCATTCTATCCCAATCTCCGTGGGAGAAAAGTCTTTAAATAAAAAACTTGTATAATCACCTTGTTTCTCTATAATAATATCATCATAAATAACCTCTATCCGAAAAGTGCATCATATTAATAATAATAGTCCATGACCAAGTATATATATATAGACTGTGTATGATAAACATGTATACGATAACAATACAAAGACAAGAATATAGAACAACCGAAAACGTTCGCAGTAGTCAAATAAACACTACAGCGAAACTAAGGAAAAATATCACAAAACATGTGTAGATAACTGCAAATAATCAACAGAAACAAATGACGCCACAATGTATAAACATAAGGGTGTATAAAACTAAATGAAAGGAAGACGAGGCGGGCAAATACCAACAAAACAACTGAAAACTAAAGAACAGAAACAATATTACAAAAACAACGATAGGTACACTTCGTCACAACTAAACGAAAATAGCAACAAATGTTGCTAGCAAATTCCACAAAGTGAAATTTGCACAGTCCCTAAAGAACACTCACAATTGACCCTCGGTTAAGTGGGATATTTTATAGGAGTCGCAAACACAACCAGACCCGCAGAACCACACACACCAAAGAACGTGTAACATAAAGTAGCATATAATGTTGTAAGAAGGCTCTTAAATACCTCGGAGCTATTATAGACCGAAAGGGAGGCATCAAAGAAAAGTTGGCCACTCGAAAAACAGCAGCTGGGAGACTTTTTCAGGCCATAAATCGAGGATTCTTTAGCAAGAGAGAGGTTGGTAAGAAAACGAAGATGGCTGTATACCGCTCCACCTGTGTCCCAGTCTTTACATATGGATGCGAGTCATGGGCAATGACTACAACCCATAAAAGCCAGATCCAAACCTCAGAAATGAGGTATCTGAGGAAGGTGGTTGAAGTAAAAAGAAAAGACATGGTACGCAACCAGACGATACGCCAAGGCCTTAAATCTTACCCCCTGCAGACCCAAGTAGAACAGTCCCAATTAAGATGGTTTGGCCATGTCTGCAGAAGGGAGAAGTTCGGCTACCACGACAAGCATGGGAAACAAAGAGCCAAGGATCCGGACCCCGAGGACGACCCAGAGTCCGCTGGGAGGACAACATTAGACAATCTTTGAAGGACCGAGGACTAGAATGGAACCAGGCCAAGAGGATGACAGCCGATAGGATAGTCTGGCGCTCTCTCTTCCAAACCTCTACACCTCACGGTAGAAGGGGAATGACTAAATAAGTAAGAAGGCTCAGTTATACACAATATAATGGTACAAAGTTTCCGAAAAAACAAACCGCCACTTATCTTAAGAACAATCCTGGCCTTAGTCAACAATGTTGTACAATAGTAAACAGCAATGATAGGAAGCTCCACCGTTGAAAATTACAGTGATGAGACTTGTCAACAACAGCTGAACTTGTATGTAAACACGAGTCGTGATCGTTCACAATAAAGGACATCGACGAGTTTCAAACTGTTGAACGTGTGTTGCTGTTATGTCTTCTTCTTCTTTGATCCTTAGCCGCCAACCGTCAAAGCAGTCAGCGGCCATCACGCCTAGTGGCGTCTTGTAGGGCAACAACAAATTGATTCCACTTTGCTCGGTCGGCGGCCATCCTTCGTACAGTGCCACAACTCTGGTTCATTCTTTGCATTTCAGCCTCCACAGTCTTCCGCCAGGTTGTTTTTGGTCGGCCTCTCTTTCATTTCCCTTCAGTGGTCCATAGCATAGCTGTTCTTGTGATGGCATCGGGGTCTCTTCTGAGGACATGGCCAACCCAGCTCCAGCGTCTGCTAGCTATGATGGTGTGCATGTCCTCTTGCTTGCTCCGAGTAAGCAGATCTTGGTTGGTGATGGTATTCGGCCAAAACATTCGGTGAATTTTTCTTAGGCATGTGTGAAAAGAGGACAATTTCGACATTTCCTTCTCTGTAACTCTCCAGCATTCTGCACCATAGAGAAGCACAGAAAGCACACAGCTCTGATATAATCTTAATTTTGTGCTTGTGCTGTATTGAGAGGACTTCCAGATGTTGTTTAGCCTAAAAAAGGCTGTTCTTGCCTTATTCATTCTGATGTTGATGTCTTTGCCTGCCCCGCCGTCTGGTGTTACTATGAATCTTAGGTATGTGAAGGTGTCCGTCTGTACCAGTTGCTGATTCCTTACTGATATGGGCTCAGGGTTGCTTACATTGAGCGTCATGACCTCTGACTTCTTTAAATTGATGTTCAAGCCCACCTGCTGGCTAAACTTATTAAGTCTATCCGTTTTTTCCTGGATGTGTTGATGTGAATGTGCTAGTAGTGCAATGTCATCTGCATATTCCAGATCTTCCAATGTAGAAAATGTAGTCCATCTTAGTCCTCTTGGACTGCCCTCTATTGTCTGGCGCATCACCCAGTCTATGACTGTTAAAAATAGAGTGGTTGGTAAGGGGCATCCCTGTCGTACTCCTGTCTTCACCTCAAAGGTTAGGTTGCTCTGCCCAACACTACACGTACAGTTGGCATAGAGGCTTTTTATGATTGACACTATGCAGCTTGGAATTCCATAAGCCCTCAGTATTTTCCATAAACTGTCCCTATGTATGCTGTAAAAAGCCTTTTCAAAATCAACGAAGTTAATGTACAGCTGTCTTTGCCATTCTGAGCACTGCTCTATAATGTTCCTGAGAGTGAATATATGATCTACACATCTTCTGTTCTTTCTAAATCCATCCTGTTTTTTCTTTCCTCAGTTTGTGGTCTACTGCTTTTGAAATTCTCTGTATAATTATCATGCCCAGTATTTTGCTGGGAACTGAGAGAAGAGTGATTCCTCTCCAATTATTGCAGTCTGCACGATCTCCCTTCTTGGGCAATTTGACAATTATTCCTTTGTTCCACTCTGATGGTGTTGTCCCCATTTTCCACACTTGTGCAAATAGTGGTTCTAATAGTTCTGCTGCTAGCTGAGGGTCTGTCTTAAATAACTCTGCATTTAAGTTATCATGGCCAGGAGCTTTTCCGTTCTTTAACCCTTTGATTGCTGTGATGATTTCTTCTTTTCGTAGAGTGTCTGTATTTACATCTAGATCGTTTTCAGCCTCAGGAACATTCAATTGCGTCTCTGGTGGTTCCCTGTTCAGAGTTTCTCTGAAGTGCTCTGCCCATCTTGTTTCCTGTCCCTCTGCTGTCGTGATGAGATTTCCTTGCTTATTTCGTACTAATGTAATATTGTTTGCACTTCGTTTTCCGCTGATGAATTTAGTTATTTTGTTCACTATGCTTTGTTCATTTCTCAGTGCTGCCTCTTCTTCCCGTCTTGCAAGATCGTCTAGGAAATTCCTTTTGTTGGCTCGGGTTTGGCGTTTAACTTCCTTGTCCAGCTGACTGTACTGTTCGCTATATAGTTGCTTTAACCTGGGGGACTTCGCTTCTGTTTTCTTTCTTTTCATTTCCTTTCTCAGTGTTATTGTGTTTAATGTTTCTGGTGTTATCCCGTCTTGCTTCTTCCTTTCCTGGAATCCCAAGCATGATTTGCTGCTTTCCTTATAAATTGTTGAAATGGTGTTGAATTTCTGGTCTATATCATCAAGTCAATGTCTTTTCCTGACTTTTGGCAAATTGATATCGTTTCTTTATGTCAGCCGCAAAAGCTTTTCTGGTATGGGGGTCCTTCAATTTGCTGATGTCAAACCTTTTCTGTGTAGTTGCAATTGGTCCAGCCCTTCTTAGTTTCACTTTCAGTTTTGCTACTACTAAATGGTGATTACTTCCCACATCTGCACCTCTTCTTACCTTCACATCTTGTAATGCATGTCTCCATCTACCGTTAATCATGATGTGGTCTATCTGGTTTCTGTCCCGACCATTTGGTGATTCCCATGTTAATTTGTGAATTTCTTTATGTGTGAAAAGTGTTCATCCAATGACCATGTTGTTAATACTACAGAAACGTATTAATTTATCCCCATTTTCGTTTGCTGTTCCGCTGCCGCATTTCCCCATTACTCTTTCATTGATAGGAAACTCTTTACAGAGCGATACAACAGAAGCAATCTGATCATCAGAAGAAGTCCCCCCGTCCGACAAGTGTTTCGGCCCTATATACTCCTTTACACTCTAAGGGGGGCGGGCCCACTTGGGTCATGACTCCCAAGCGTCTCAGCTTCCTGTTGTCTTGCATCGAAAATGAACCCATTTCACTTATGGTAGCAACTTTAAATTCCACAACTCCGCCAGCCGTGGAGGCAATTGTGAAAGTAACAAAGAGAAGACAAATTATTCCGTTCGTTCCGTCGCACACACTGAGACATCAGCGCGAAGTCAACGAGTCGCCACTGCGCGTTCCCCACTGGACTTTTGATACTGACACCTCTTATAGTATACACCGCTTGTCGCTCCTGAGTCGCAGCCCGTTCACTAGTCCACCACAAACCTCAGCGTATTGTGGACTTAGAAAAATTCCTGGTGTTTTCTGTACCGCAGCGTTTATTGTTACGATCTCCATTCCCCATTGCGGTTGTTCCACAGCCAGCCTGATGCCTTTTCGGCAGTTTCACTAAGCCTCTTCAGGGCCCTTGTTCTCGACTGTCCCCTCAGCCCCAACAGTTTCAATAGATCATACACTGATGCAGCCACAAGCCCTCTTGCGCCCACTTCAACAGCCATGACCCTTGCAGTGAACCCATCGTGTCTCAGATCCGCGGCCAGATCACTATACTTGGCCGCTTTGAACGAATGTTGCTCATCTAATCTGGATTCAAATGGCACGGTCAGTTCAATCAGTATGACCTGAAGCGTTGCTGCAGAATGAAGCACTATATCCGGCCGTCTCCGCGATTTTAGGATACTCTCTGGATATGCCCCTCGTCCAGGTAGGTCTACCGCCATCTCCCAATCATTTGCACAATCAAGAAGAGATGGTAAACTGCTACCAGGTTTATTCGGTTTGGGGTGTGCTGACTTTCCTGCCCTCAGAAAGTATGTGTTTGCGGTGTCTGGCCGGACTTTGCTATTCGCCTTCATTCTTGCCAGATCTATTGTCGCAGCAAGCTCATTTAGCACTTTGTTATGGCGCCAAGTGTATCGCCCTTGCCCTAATGACACCTTACACGCTGAGAGCACGTGTTCAAGTGTCTGCCTCCCCTGGCACAGGGGGCACTGCTCATCATCCGACTTTCCCCATTTCACAAGGTTGGTGGCCGATGGCAGCAGGTCATACAGTGATCTGACAACAAAGCTGAGCCTAAGAGGTGCCATATGCCATATATCATTCCATGTCAAGGACCTCTGCAGGGCTCCTTCCCATGTAGTCCATTGGCCTTGTTGGACCTGCTGCACTGCTTTTTGCAACCTCTTATCATTCTCAGCTTCTCGTATCTCATGAACTACCATGTCTCTGCGCTCCCTGCTTGATGCCTTGGACCACCAGCGGATGTCTCCATGACCAAATCCCCGTCTATTCGTTTGTGTGTATCCGATTACCTCCCTCAGTTTGAGTGACTCTTGGGCAGCATCAACAGCTTCTTCCACTTTCCACTTCCTTCCCGTTTTCAGTGTGGGCTGAATGGACTTAACCACGTCATCAGCTGACTCGCGTAGCATCATTGCAAGCCTTGCCTTTCCAACTTTGTACTCTTCAACAAATGACTTGAAAGGAAGCAGAAGTTTTGACTTTTTGCAGTACAGTGCTAAATCTGACAGACCTGGTGGTACTCCTAGCCATTTTCTCATGAACTTGTTGACCTTCTGCTCTATGGCTTCCACTGTACTTGTGCTTATTTCATATATAAGCAGTGGCCACAGCAACTTTGGTATCAACATGAACTGGAGGCACCACAGTTTGAACTTCCCCAGGAGTCTGCTTTGGTCTATGATCTGTAGCCCTCTGTCTGCCATTTCTATTGTCTGTTGCACTGCCTTTGAGTCTTTTAATGAGGCATCGTACACCCTGCCAAGACTTTTAACAGGTTCCTCAATGACAGTAGGGATTCTTTGGTTGGAAACCGTGAATATGACCTCTGCTATCTTCCCTTTCCTGACTGATAGGCTTCTCGACTTCTTGGGTTTGAAGCTCATTCTGCACCAGCTGACTAGTTCATCCAGGCGTGCTAACATCCTCCGGGCCTGATGTTCATCTGATGTCAGAATTGTTGTGTCATCCATGAATGCTTTGAGCGGTGGCATGAGACACATTCCACCGAGCTTTGGACCTATAGCCATTCCTTCAGCCGCATTGAGGATTACCTGCATAGCCATCACGAATAGTATCGGAGAGATGGTACATCCCATCGCAATTCCAACTTCAAGGCCAATCCACTTCGTTGTGTACTCTCTGGTTGAAAATCTGACAGCAAACCCTGCAAAATACAGCTTCAGCATTGCTGCAATCTCTTGTGGAACATGATACATTTCTAGGGCCTGCCACAACATCTGGTGTGGAACGAATCCATAAGCATTCGCTAAATCCAACCAGATTACATGGAGGTTTGTTCTGTCAGACTTTGCTTTTTGAATTGCTTCCCATATCATTGTGGCATGCTCTAGACATCCTGGTGTACCTGGGATACCTCCTTTCTGAATGGTAGTGTCAATGTACCCATTTGCCAGGAGGTATGTACTGAGTCTTTTCGCCATCACTGAGAAGAATATCTTTCCTTCCACATTGAGTAGTGAGATTGGCCTGAACTGACTGATGTCTGTGGAATTTTGCTCCTTCGGGATGTAGACTCCGTTCGCCTTTCTCCATTCCTTGCTTACAAGCTGGGTTTTCCACGCACTCTTCAGTAAACGAAGCAGTCGTTTGAGCACCTCAGGGCATCTCTTATACACCACATATGGAACACCATTAGGACCTGGAGCTGACTTGCATCGAGCTTTCTGGACAATGCTTTCTACCTCTTGCACCGTTGGGGGCTTGGTGTTAAATTCAGCTCCTGGCTTACTCGGCCATTTAAGGCCTGCCATGCTGCTGAGCGGCTCATCTTTGCGACCATCTGAATATGTCATTCCAAGGTGTTCTTCCAGGTCTTCTTTCCTGATGTTTAGCGTACCCGACCGTGGCTGCTCAAACAGTTCTTTGGCAAACTTGAAGGGCTCCCTGAAGAATCTTTCCCTATCCATTCGAGTCTTCCTTTTCTTCCTGCACAACCTTTCTGCTCTACAAAGGGCATTATGTATTGTGTGTACAAACTTTCGCATTGAGGTCTCCCATTACTATAATAAGATCATATCTAGGTGTGTCTTCCATTTCTTTCTGCAGTTGTTGATAGAATTCATCCTTGACCTCTTCATCGCTGTCCTTCGTTGGTGCGTAGCATTGTATTATTGTAGTATTGGTGAATCTACCTCTCAATCTTAATCTTATCAGTCTGTTGTTGATGGGTTTCCATTCCAGTAATGTCCTTTCTATTCCTTTCTGTAAAATAATGGCAACGCCTTCGTTGTGCTGTCCATCCTCTCTTCCAGAGTAAAGTACTATTTCTCCTGTTGCTGTTTTAACTTTTCTTGCCCCTGTCCATCTGCTCTCGATTATCCCTAGAATATGTAACCTATAGTTTCTCATTTCTGCCGTTACCTGTTTTAGTTTACCCGTCTCATTCATTGTCCTCACATTCCAAAATCCTATTCTTGTATCATGTTTTGCGGTCAGGACGTCCGTTCTCATGTCAGTGGCTTCCTTTCGGCTTTCACCACAGACAGTCATACGAGCCTCAGACTCCGGATGTCCATCCCGCAGCAAAGTTTGTTCATTTGTTATTGTTTCTGTAACTTCAATTTTTTTAACATGGACAGGGGTGTCAACCCTATGCTAAAACCCCCAACCTTGAGGACCAGGGTGTCTGCTTTTGTCTGACTCCTGCCCGCGCAAACCTGTCCAGCTTGGTAGAACCTTCCAGGAGTAAAACTCCCGCTGGCATAGCTCTGGGGGTAATCGGGGTTACGCAAGCCGCCATACCTCGACAAGGTATTAACACCAGTGATGGCAGTGTTATGTGCTGAACAGTATAAATCATCTTGTCCAGTTTCCAATGTGTAGTTCCACCATGAATGTGTGTTATCATCAGATAATGTCCTCAATCAGTCCAATGCGCAGCTTAGACCCACTGATCTGGCCTACCACAAATGTAGAGTCATATTTTCTAGCCACCAGAAAATAAAGTGCTGTTCTCTCTGTACTGTTATAGTATGAATGTGTTGATGCGCCACTACAATGTTGAATGCTGTACGATCTACCTCACTGTTCCTGCACGGCGTTACTGTAGGTTTCTGTGCGTGCGTAGTCAGTACGACTTGGGCCAAACAGCGTTGTTGTGCATGATTAGCTCACCAGGCGTTGACGCGCTAACAGGGTGTCATGTTGACATTCAAACATCGTACATCTCTAGAATGTGTGGTACTCGAAGTCTGTGTGGGTTGATAAGTGATGTGGGTGTGTAGAAAACACGAATGCGTATAGGCTCTTTGACAGGTAAACAATGCACCTACTCACTCACATGCAGTAGTCAGTAATTGTTGCGACTGCTGGAACTTTTCAACCATTTATTTACGAAACACAGTGACATCAACAGTTACAGTCAAATGGACGAGGATCAAGGACATCATATAAACTGGAAATGACTGGCAAAATATCTGGCATTATAAAGCTTGAACCACTCATCTATCAGGACGTTATCGACAATGGTCTGTCCTTTAACACATAGTTCACACTTTTGCTCACGTACCACTGACTCAGCGCGTCAGGTACTTTAACCAACTCCGCCGTACCAAAAGGCGAGTTCCCAATTGCATAATAATAATGCTGCAATTCATCTGGCATAACACGCCAGATACATCTACTTCTGCTCAAAGATATCGGCCGTAATGTCGGGCCTCTATAATAATGTAAACAACTGTGTATTCTTCATAGGCAGGCATAATCATCCATGCCAAAATATACCGCCAACATGCGGGTTTCATAATAATATATCTTCACTGGTCTCCTGTATTACAGTTAGACAAATAGTCTTAGTTGGCTACATCGCGCACAAATAATGGACTCTGCATCTCAAAGGACTGTGAGCTCTACTCACAGGTTGCCACAAAATGTTCTGCAAACAAGGCATAATAATTAAGTTTCTTTTACCTTTGACAGAATCCAAGAAATACACAAATAACAACTGTGGTCATTCTTGACGAACAGAATAACTCTGGGGAGAATCACTGACATCACAGTCACACAAAATACTATCTTTTCCCCAGATAATGCAGAGAAGTACAACGGACATACTAGTCCGGTCAGAACCCAGATCATGACTCCCTGACGGAAGTCTCCCCGTTCGCGCTCAAAAACTTGCTCATGTGTAGACAGCACAGATCTGAGTAAAGCTAACCCCGCCGTAAGACAGGTCAATAACAATGAATAAAACAAAGGGAAGATAACCCCAATTAAACCTGTCCCAGGGAGTTAATAAACAGTTCTCTAACTTAGATCATCAAAAAGTATTAAATAGATTTACGTCTTATAGCACCGCCAAAAACGACAGCAACAGTGGCCCAGTTGCAAAGATGGGTCAGTGTCTGTTAAGACCCGTCTGCTGTAGCTTTGACTGCAGGCCACTTATACCACTCAGTTGTTCCACAGATAGCCCCACCAATTGGTACCACCGACCCAAATTCTCGGCACTTTAGACTTCTGGCTCAGTAAAATAGTTTCGGTAACTTGATTAAGATGCCTCTTACACGTGGTCGCAGGTTTTACTTTACAATAGACTCCCACTATGACTTAGTGTTCAGGTTCCTAGGAGTCCGCTAATCCGCTCTTTGCTGAAAATAAAAGCAATTTGTTGCTTACATAACTGTAATAAAAATATTAAAAATACATGTAACAAACACATATAAAAGCCATAAAAACTATCTTTAATTTATGTTGTATAATTTTGCCCACTGTGTTATTTATTACTTCCCCTCCGTTTTTGTAATAAAATGTGACACACACACACACATATACATATATATATATATATATATATATATATATATATATATATATATATATATATATATATATATATATATATATATGTATGTGTGTGTGTGTGTGTGTGTTTGTGCACGTGAGTGTGTCCTCCTTCTTCTTAGTTCCATCTCAAGTACTCACATCTATCTCACTTACAAAGCTGGCATTTCGTCTCAGGCGTCTCTCGTCACCATACAGTGTCTACCTCACCTTGGTTGGAGAATGTTGTGTTGCCACTCCGCTGCTCTCATGGAGGACACGTTATATTGTTTGTTTGTCCTCTACACAACGAGACATATTTGTTTGTCAAATTTTCTATTTGTTGAACAGTTAATTTTTGTTTCTGTAATGACCGGTTCTCAGTCTGAAAATTATCACGAGATCTTTTCTTAGCAAGGAGTGTTATGGTTCTGTTGTATCATACTTCGGGGATTCTTCTATACTTTGTATTTTTTAAACTTATTGATTTCATCACGTGTTACCCTGTCTTGAGTTTGGACTGTGTTCCCTCCTTCTTTGGCAAGTCTATCTGCCTTCTCATTCTGAAATATCTTGTATTGAGCAGGGATCTTTTGCACTTTTAATTTATGTTTTAAATTTTATTTTAAAGTTCCTTAGTGTTCAGCCAAGCCGCTCTTTTCGTATCTTGTGTTTCTGAGTGCAGCTATCATTGATATAGAGTCTGTGAGGGACGTTGTCTTGTCTCTAACAGAGAGTCTGTGATGAACATTATCTTGTCTCTAACAGAGAGTCTGTGATGAACATTATCTTTTCTCTAACAGAGAGTCTGTGATGAACATTATCTTGTCTCTAACAAGAAGTCTATAAGGAACACTATCTTGTCTCTAATAGAGAGTCTGTGAGGAACACTATCTTGTCTCTAACAGAGAGTCTGTGAGGAACACTATCTTGTCTGTAACAGAGAGTTTGTGATGAACATTATCTTGTCTCTAACAAGGAGTCTATAAGGAACACCATCTTGTCTCTAACATAGATTCTTTAAGGAACACTATCTTGTCTCTAACAGAGAGTCTGTGAGGAACACTATCTTGTCTCTAACAGAGAGTCTGTGAGGAACACTATCTTGTCTCTAACAGAGAGTCTGTGAGGAACACTATCTTGTCTCTAACAGAGAGTCTATAAAGAACACTAACTTGTCTCTAACATAGATTCTTTAAGGAACACTATCTTGTCTCTAACAGAATCCACGTTTACCACGATTTTAACTGTAACTAATGTTAGCTCCATGTCCCTAACAGAATCCTGGTTTACCACGATGGTAACTGTAACTAATGTTATCTCCATGTCTCTAACAGAATCCAGGTTTACCACGATGGTAACTGTAACTAATGTTAGCTCCATGTCTCTAACAGAATCCAGGTTTACCACGATGGTAACTGTAACTAATGTTAGCTCCATGTCTCTAACAGAATCCAGGTTTACCACGATGGTAACTGTAACTAATGTTAGCTCCATGTCTCTAACAGAATCCAGGTTTACCACGATGGTAACTGTAACTAATGTTAGCTCCATGTCTCTAACAGAATCCACGTTTACCACGATGGTAACTGTAACTAATGTTAGTTCCATGTATTTATGATCCTCTCCGTGTAGTTCCTGGGGGTCTCTTGTGAGACCATGACAGAATAGGAGTACAGCATGGGGTGGGGGAGCTGCAGTAGTGGTTCCATGCTCCAAGAGGAGGACAAAGAAAATGATGATGATGATGTATAATTGACCTCTCTCATGTCACTCCGGGTCTAGAGAAGTGAGTAAAGAATACAGTATCACACCACGCACGTCGTATGGACGTGACCAAAGAATTGTGGACATTGGACAAGGTACTCTACCATCTAGAGACTTTACTTAACAAATAATTTCAACAAAACTTGGATAAGTCAATCAAAGGAAATAATTTAAATAATTCAACTCATCCACAGACGATTGAAAGCGTATCACAGCCTGGTAACGGTGACATGGTTTATAACTCTTCGTCAAGGGAGAGTAGTGTTACTCACTGGGTACCTGACGATGTTGCCAGCCTCACGCGCAAAGTTCAGTCATTGTCTCGTAAAACGTGAATCGTTCTTTTATGTTCAGTCTTAATTCTAAAGGTATATCATTGTCTTGTACAATCTGTATCGTACTTTTATGTTCAGTGTTAATTCTAGAGGTATATCATTGTCTTGTACAATGTGTATCATACTTGTATGTTCAGTTTTAATATTAAAGGTATATCATTCTTGTTACAGTTGGGATTTGTAGATAGTGATTTGTGTTGTAATAGATTCTTGGAATATGACTGACATCAATGTATCGTGCTGTACGCAAAGAATGTCGTGAGTGTCCTCACAAAAACAAGCCATCAAAATATAGTTCAGGAAAATGTCGGTGATTGGGTCCACATAAAATAACATGTTTATTTACATCTTGACGAATTACAATTCATGGCATTGGCATAGAGAAAATGACAAGAATGGCATAGAATCCTCCAACAGTCTCGTCTCATCAATTCATGTCTAGCCGCTGTACTAGGGGTGCTTATGAAAGGTGATCATCCAAGTAATGTGGACTAACGAACTAACGACTAGATAAATGAAGATGCTTAATTCTATCGTAGAATACTTCTCTTTTAGTTACGGAACTTTTCCATAAGTCCGGAATCTTCTTAACACAAGTGGCGGCCTTCGAAGATAATTAATGCCACATAAAAATACTTAATCCTCCATCATATCGGGAGCTAGAAAATGAATGTCTTTCTCTGAAGAATACAATTGACGAAAGGCCTCGAAACAACCGTTAGCATATATTAGTGCAGAACGGATTACGTCATAAACTCCTAGTGACGTATTAAATATATCGCGTTCACCTACAATACAAACCCGTGCAATATCATGATTAACCACAGATAGACATATTACCGAGTAGATTAACTGCTAATAGACTAAGTGTGGTCAACATGCAAAAATACATTAATAAACTTCTTTAACAATTCTCTCGTACAATGTGTATTGTACCTGTGACGTATAATGGAAAGAGAACCTACAGTAATCTGGCAAGCACGTAACCTCGTAGCGTTTTATGATTTGCTAGCAAAACCACGCATTTGTTTTCTACCTGTGTTTTACTTACACAAGCGTACTTTTCGTCCAACCTCTTTTTCTGTGAACACGAGCTAACGCAATGTTTACAAACTGCATGACCTGTCAGTCATAACTGGTAGCGAATCAGGCTTGTTTACCTAGTTTTCTCACGCGAGCTTATCTGTCAATCATACGGTACATGACAGACCGTACGTGAATAACACAGAATCTTTTGAAGGGGAAGGCAGAAACTCCTGGGCCCTTTGATCTCCAGAAGCGGGCATTCTTACAGAGAAAATCTTAGAGGTTCCCGTTACACGTATAAGTCTTTTGATGTCGGGGCGAAAGCGCTCGACGGAAGGTCGATCGTAAGCTTTTATCTGGGAACTCTGTTCTGATTCTCCGTTACTTACACAATAGTGTGAAAAGTAACATCATCTTTAGATCAGAGAAACATAATGATATTTAAACTGTGTTTTCTTAAACCTGCTATCAGTTGTCACTCAGAATTTTAGGATAGTCTAAGCACGTAGTTCTAGAACCAGTGTGGAAAATGTGTTAATAGCATTCGTGGGAATTAGTGCTTACGTGTTTAAAAGTGTAAAGCTTTTACCATTATAAATCACTTAGATTTTCTAGCGTTAAAACTAGTGAAATAAAATAACACGTAGCTATTTCATAGCAGATGTTCAGTTATAATGTTAATTTTCACCACACGCTTTCTCACACAAGAAGAGACGGTTAGCTGACTGGTTTAAATGCTAGGCGCGACTGATAGTAACAGAAAAGAATTCACGTCGTATTTCATTTTGCGTATTTATTATAAGTGCCTAACAGACGCAGACAATTTAATAGCTATTAAAAACAGGCGATACTTTGTGTAAGTGCGCATATAGATCATTAAATAATAATTAACATTGTACGCTGATCGTTAACCGCGGGTAAAGAGGGGGGGGGGGAAGTCGCATAACTCATCCAACCTTCAATCGCTAAGCGACGGGCGAAAGGGTAGGCTAAAGACACCGTGTGCCTTTTTAATTTAATCAGGACTGACGGAGTGGATAAGAGATCGTATTGTCCCCATCTGCACGCATATATGTAGCTATATAAAATAGTAGCATTTTTCCATAAATGTTTCTTATATATTTCTGCAGACTTGATCAAGAGTGTCTAGCGGTCTTTGGGTCTTTTGTTTTTACTGATTGGTTAATGTTGTCTTTTCTTGGCTTGTGCGTCACCAATTTCATTGGTGAGCAAATATTTGTCAACGATACATGAGAAACAGTTTACCTGGTAAAATTTAACTGGACTTTCCAAACCCAGCAATATTTTTTTCAATTTTATCAGCCCACTGGGGTGGTGAAAAAAATAACATTCATTCCCGACTTCTGAAAATCGTATTCAAGCATAGCATCCAGAATTTACACTGTTTCAGAATCGGCACTCTACCATAGAGCCAGCCGATAGGATTATCATCATTTATCAACTGTAACATTTTAGCAACCAGATGTTTCCCAATACTGGAAGTATGTTCCTCTTTTAACTGTGAACCCAAGATCACGTTTTCTACATCACCTATTGGCGGTGACATTTTTGCATCCAGGAAAAAACCCACACCAGATTCGGCGTTCACCTCACTAGTCTTTATTTCTAGCGGATGGACTGGGGCCAATTTGAGAATTAAACCTGACTTCTTTATATTAAGGATAATTGTATTTCCAAGGGATATCACCAAGAGTAGGTAAGAGTGATTCAGTGGCCATTGCATAAAAGAGAGAGTGAATATTGTTCTTGGCTACAGGGACTTTACCAACATTGGATTTTGCTTAATCTTGTTAACTTTAATGGGTAGCATATAGTAGAACTTGTTTACTTTACTGTCTACTCTGTAACATAGTGCTAACCTTCGACCTTTGGGTTATTAACTTTTTGGGGTTTTTTTTTCTCCAGAGGGGGAGTGTACAGTTATTCTGCTTTTTTCATATGTATGTAAATCTGATTTTATTTGATCTTTCTTTAGATATTTCATGTTGTCAAGTTTAAATGATAATAAACAAGAAAAGAAATTTAACTTTGTATGTTGGTCAGACCCATACCCAATTAACCGTAGTTTTTCACGTTTGTGTGTCTTGTTTTCACATAGCTGTTTGTGTGTGTAGTTAAATGTATATTTATATGTATGAGGAGGGCAAGGTCGTCTTGTACTAAATTATAGTCGAATAAATAGGCTGGAATGGAGAAACTTACTCATTCCATAGACATATTTTGTTCCTTAAACTCATCATCATCATCATCAGTTGCCATCTCCACAACAAAGGTTGGCTGTAATGGATCTCCAACGTCTTCTGTCTCTTGTCTTGATGGTGCACTCTGATAGACTCTTTCCTGTCCATCTCTTGATGTTGTCTTCCCACTTATAGCGCTGTCTTCCCCTTGCACGTTTGCCTTCAACTCTCCCTTCTGTTATGGTCTTCTGCAAGGTGTTATGCCTTTTTATGTGGCCAAAGTATTTTAGCTGTCGAACTTTGACCTCCCTCATTAGTTCTCTTTTCATACCTAGATTTTCTAGGACCTCCTTATTTGTTTTCATCTCTTTCCATGAGATACGCCCCATTCTTCTATATATCCACATTTCAAGAGCCTCAATTCTTTCTTCCAACTGCTTATTCATCGTCCATGTTTCTGCACCATACAGAAATGCAGAATATATGTAACACTTTATGATTCTCAGTTTTAATTTGTGAGATAACTGTTTGGATGTCAGTATATGTTTCATGTTGTTGAATGTAGCTTTGGCCATTCCTATTCTCTTCTTGATTTCTGTTTCACATCTGCCATCTTCTGTTATTATATGACCGAGATATACGTAGCTCTTGACTTGATCCAGGATTTCCACATTTACGCTTATCTTTAATGTGGGTTTATCGTCTGTTTTGCTAATTATCATAGTTTTTGTTTTCTCAATATTAATGTCGAGTCCATATTCATGACTTATTCTGTTCACTTGCTTCACTAGTTCCTGTAACTCCTGTTCGCTTTCAGCTAACAACACGGTATCATCTGCATATCTAAGGTTGTTTATTGACCTTCCACTGATGTTCAGTCCTGGTATTTCCTGTATCTGTCTGAAAATTTTTTCGGTGTATAAATTAAATAGGCAGGGGGACAGCACACAACCTTGTCTGACACCTCTTTTGGTTGGGGGTTTTAGCACAGGGCCGACACCCCTGTCTATGTAAAAAATTGTACATGTTACGGAAACAGCAACGAATGGCCCCGAGGGAAAGCGAAAGAGAGGCCGACCAAAAACAACATGGCGGAGAACTGTGGAAGCTGAAATGCAAAGAATGAACCACAGTTGGGGTACTGTACGAAGGATGGCCGCCGACCGAGCAAAGTGGAATCAATTTGTTGCTGCCCTACAAGACGCCACCAGGCGTGTTGGCCACTGACTGCTTTGACGGTTGGTGGCTATGGATCAAAGAAGAAGAAGAGATGGTGAATAATTCCTTCCAGTTCTTACTGTGGCAGTTTGCTCCCAATAAAGGTTACTGAGTATTCTTATATCTTTTCCATCAATACCTATGTCTTCGAGGCATTCAATTATTTTCTCATGATGGACTCTGTCAAAAGCCTTCTTATAGTCAATGAAGCACATATACATACTTTTTTGGACCTCTGTATATTTTTCTGCTAATATTCTTAGGCAAAATATTGCCTCTCTTGTTCCACTGTTCCGTCTAAAACCAAACTGTTCTTCCTGGATTTCGCTGTCTACTTTACTTTTTATTCTTTCCTTTATGATTTTGAGCAGTATCTTAATTGCATGACTCATCAGGCTGATTGTTCTGAAGTCTGAACATTCTGTTGCATTTGGTTTTTTGGGCAATGTTATAAAAACTGATGTCTTCATGTCGTGTGGTATATATCCTGTATTGTATACATCGTTGCATATTTCTATGATTGTATCTATACCAAAGCTCTCCAGAGCTTCTATCATTTCAATTTTTATGTTATCCATGCCTGCTGATTTTCCTTTTTGTATCATATGAATGGCATTTTCTACTTCTGATCTGAGAATGTTTGGGCCTTCATTAGAATCTGGTGATGGTTTTTTACCTCTGTTGTCCTCGAATAATTCTTTTACGTATTCTGCCCATCTGTTTGATATGTCTTTCTCATCAAGTAATATTACACCATTTTTGTTCTTGATACAGCTTCCTCCTTGTGCAAACCGTGACCGATTTGATAATTTCTTTATTTCTTCATGCATATCTCTTGTCCTGTGCTTTGCTTCCAAGTCTTCTATTTCCTTGCATTTTGTTTCTATCCACCGTTCTTTTGCTTCTCTACACATAGTACGTATGTCATTGTCTATTGTTTTATATTCTGGAGTGTTTTTTGCTTTCTTTCTTTCGGTCATTTTATTCAAGATGTCATCTGTCATCCAAATTTGATTTTTCTTAGACTCCTTTTTAGGTAAATTTGCATTTGCTGATTGTATGCTTGTTTTTAAGCATTCCCATTTTGCGGTTGCTTTTTCTTCTGGGTTTTCTCTTCTATACTGCTCCATGCTTTCTGTCAATAACTGTTGATATTTATTTTTGACGTCGATTAAATATTTCTGTTTTATATCTGGTTGTTTCAGCGCTGATATTTCTATCTGGGGTTCCTCCTGTCTTCTGTTTCCTGCTCTTTTCAGCTTTATATTTACTTTGATGACGACTGGATTGTGATCTGAATTTATGTCGGCGCCAGGATATGTCTTTGCACTTGTGACACTGTTCTTAAATCTATGTTTTATCATGATATAGTCGATTTGATTTCGTGTTATATCTCCTGGGCTTTTCCATGTGTATAATTTCCTTGGGTGGTGTTCAAAAAAGGGGTTACATATGACCAGCTGGTTTTCTTCACAGAACTCTATAAGTCTGTCTCCTCTATCATTTCTTGTCCCTAATCCATACTGTCCTACTATTTTCTTGTATTTTCCTTTTCCTACTTTTGCATTCATATCACCCATTACTATCAACACATCTGTTGATTTGACTGGTTTAAGTGTGTGTTGTAGCTCTTCATAGTATTCTTCTATTTCTTCCTCGCTGTGATCTTTAGTTGGTGCATAAGTTTGTAAGATTGATATGTTGAATGGCTTTGCTCTCATTTTTAGTAACATCATTCTGTCATTGTGTGTCCAGTATCCACATACGTATTTTTCTAACTCCTTCTTTATCAACATTCCTACCCCTCTTTCATGTTTTTCTCCACCTGAGTGTATAAGCGTGTACTGGTCTCTTTTTATGTAGCCTGTATCCAAAAGTCTTGCCTCTGCAACTCCCAGTATATCGAGTTTCATGTCTGTTGCTTCTAATATAAGATTGTCAAGCTTTCCTTCTCCGTTCAGAGTTCTAACATTCCATGTTCCTATTTTTAGGCTTCTCCTACTAGTTTTTAGGTGGTCTTTCTCAGAATGCTCCCTTTCAACAGAATTTAAGGAACACTCGTCATTATGTACTTCCTTACTCATTAGAGGAGTTGCCTCTTCCCTGTTAATTTGTACAGTAGATTCTTCCCCAGGGGACAGAGAGTTCTCTACATATCGTTTCTTATCTTGTTGTTGTGATCCCATTACGTTCTGTAGGAAGTACGTGGTAAGGCCCCAATCTCTTCCACGGTGGCTAGCCATTGTCTTTTTCTATGTCCGACACGCCTCTAGTGCGCCACACACTTTGCTGTTTCGCTTTGCGAGCCGTTGATCTTCTCAGATTCCTCCGCCTCACTCACCGTCTCAGTCTTTGTGTACTAGGGATGGACATTCCCTTGAGTAAGATTGCTCCTACTCCACCCATGTAGTTTAGCCAGTCAGCCAAGACTGTTGCCCGGGATGTGGCCACCGCCGTACACAAGCGGTATTCGAGAGCCATACATGAGCTAGATAAAGAGAGGAGAACCAAATAGGATCCTGACTATCCTAAAAAGGACATCCTTAAACTATCACCCGTGAAATCTATTTCTCACACCTTTTTTCACGTACTTATCACCATCCACTCTACTCAGACGAGACAAAAATAACTCATAACCTATCTGTACGACAGTACCTTTGTTTTCAGTATTAATTATAATGATATATCATTGACGCGTGCAATGTGTATCGTACTTTTATGTTCAGTATTAATCATGAATGTTCGACTTATTCAGAAATAATATTGACATGAGAAATGTTAATAATGCACAGTGTTTCATAGATATTGATAAATTGCCATAAAATATTAAAGCATATTCATTTTTATTTATTTATTACTTCCGGGTTGATTTTATTGTTTTGATTCTGCTGCCATTATCACTGCACTTCCTTGAGACGTGTAACGCAACAACGCTTAGTGTGACAAAGATGAGCTGATAGAAGATGACAACGGGTGACAATACTGGATAGGTTTGCATTATAGAATGGGAAAGAAGTAAACAAGAAAATACTTGATACGTTTACATTATAGAATGGGAAAGAAGTAAACAAGAAAATACTCGATACGTTTTCATTATAGAATGGGAAAGAAGTAAGCAAGAATATACTGGATAAGTTCACATTATAGAATAGGAAAGAAGTAAACAAGAAAATACTCCATCAGGCGTGGTACTTTTAGTTATTTTCTCTAGTCACTGGACCGGTTTTTAAAAGCTTGTTTTAATTTCTCATTCACTTCTTGTCATTAAAAAAACATTCCTAGTTATTTGAACTCTAGAATCTGCTTAAGCCTGATATTGTTGACATGTATGTTAAGTGGACCTGACAATCTACTAATCTTCTTAGTTTCTGTTTTTGATGTGTCGATCTTCAAGTTGTATTTTCCACAGGTTGAGTTAAGTACGTCTGTATGTTTTTTACAACCTGTATGTTTAGATAATGTTTTAAGAATAACACTGACCCCGTCTACTCCAGATTAAATAAACGTTATATACTGGACATTATTATTGTTATTTTTATTTGTGTTCCTTATGGAACATGGAGTCACCACAGTAGTTAGATCAACAGGAAGCCTGCACCAAAACACCACTGAAGTTAGTCCTGCAGGAAGTCTGCACCAAGTCACCACTGTAGTTATTCCTGCAGGAAGCCTACACCAAGTCACTACTGTAGTTAGTACCACAGGAAATCTACATCAAGTCACCACTGTAGTTAGTCCTGCAGGAAGCCTACACCAAGTCACTAATGTAGTTAGTACCACAGGAACTCTACACCAAGTCACCACTGTAGTTAGTACCACAGGAAGTCTACACAAAGTCACCACTGTAGTTAGTACCAAAGTAAGCCTACACCAAGTCACCACTGTAGTTAGTCCTACAGGAAGCCAGCACCAAGTCACTTCTGTAGTTAGTTCCACAAGAAGCCTACACCAAGTCACCACTGTAGTTAGTCCCACAGGTAGCCTGCACCAAGTCACCACTGAATTTAGTCCCACATGTAGCCTGCACCAAGTCACCACTGTAGTTAGTCCCACAAGAAGCCTACACCAAGTCACCACTGTAGTTAGTCCTACAGGAAGCCTGTACCAAGTCACCACTGAATTTAGTCCCACATGTAGCCTGCACCAAGTCACCACTGTAGTTAGTCCCACAAGAAGCCTACACCAAGTCACCACTGTAGTTAGTCCTACAGGTAGCCAGCACCAAGTCACTTCTGTAGTTAGTTCCACAAGAAGCCTACACGAAGTCAGCACTGTAGTTAGTCCAGCTGGAAGCCTGCTCCACGTCCTCACTGTAGTTAGTCCAGCCAAAATTCAAGAGTATCTAAGGTGTCTACCTTTGCACAAGATTACTCTTAGCAGAGCTGTAAATAGAAAAGTAATGACGCTTCTATCTCAAGGGTGTGCTCATAAGATAATTCAGAAGTCAAGAACAATGCGGCATAGGGCAGAGCAATTGTTAACTTATATCTGATCCGTCACCGTTTGTAAAGAATTAAGCAATGGTTTAAGCCCGGTCAAGCCCCCAGCTGATGTAAATCCAGCGAAATTCTTTTCTAAGAATTAGCTCCATATATGTAAACATATGTCTAAATATACGTATATATATAAATTAAAGAGTCTTACTCATACGTTTGCCTTCATACTGATAATATCTGAATAACCAATGATTGTTTAGATTTAAAATAACATGTAACAAATTTAATAATCAATTAGTTTTAACAGGTTAAAATAACGATGAAATGATGATGAATTTTAGATGTAAATCAATTTGTGTCTTCAGTGAGTCTTAGGTGAGGATTTTAAATAAACAAATCTATTTTTGAATATTTGCTGTTTCCTTGTAATCAGAACTTAAATGATCTAGGTGAGTCCTGCAGCCGTGGTTTCGTCACTTTTTCTGTGATGAGGGCACTTCTTCACACACCTTGTCCGATTTAGGCAGTTAGTGTTGACTCCCTGCTTTTAGTGTAGAACTTCCGTCTTTCTGCTTTGTAGCACAAACAGTCTGATAGCTTCGTTCCACAAACTTTAAATAAAAATAAAATGAACAAATGCCTCTGCCAAGTACATTACCGGGCTGCTAATTAACAGGCGCATTGTCTCGCTGTCTACCCACCAATGTTAAACTCTCTGAATAATTAAACCCTTAAGTACTTACTTAGTCGTTCCCCTTCTACCGGGAGGTGTAGAGGTTTGGAATGAAGAGCTTCAGACAATACTATCGGCTGTCTTCCAACTGGCTTGGTTCCATTCTAGTCCTCGGTCCCTCAAAGATTGTCTAATGTTGTCCTTCCAGCGGACTCTGGGTCGTCCTGGAGGTCTGGATCCCTGGCTCTTTGTTTCCCATGCTTGTCGTGGTAGCCGACCTTCTCCGATTCTGCAGACATGGCCAAACTATCTTAGTTGGGACTGTTCTACTTGGGTCTGCAGTGGGTGGGATTTTAGGACTTGACGTATCGTCTGGTTGCGGACCATGTCTCTTCTTGTTACTTCAACCACCTTCTTCAGATACCTTTATTTCTGAGGTTTGGATCTGGCTTTTATGGGTTGTTGTCATTGCTCGTGACTCGCATCCATATGTCAAGACTGGGACATAGGTGGAGCGGTATACAGCCATCTTCGTTTTATTACCAACCTCTCTCTTGCCGAGGAATCCTCGATTTATGGCCTTAAAAAGTCTCCCAGCTGCTGCGTTTCGAGTGGCCAACTCTTCTTTGATGCCCCCCAACATCTTCTCGTGATATCACCGTGGATTTTGTTTTAGAGCTGCTTATGACAATCGCTCTCTTCTCCAGCTCTTCCTTCCAGACGTGCAGGTTGGATTGGAGATGTGCCTCTGATTTAATAATCAGGGCAACATCATCAGCAAATGCCACCTCTGAAATACAGACCTGTCTCACCTTCCAGTACCCCACTGAATACTTTCTTGTTCTCTCCTCACATGACTTGATAACATCGTCCATGAGGATTATGAAAAGACAAGGTGACAGGATATCACCTTGCATTACACCAGTGGCGGTCCTGAACTTTTCTGAATTATGGTTTGCTGTCCTCACATAATTTCTGCAAGACTTGTAGAAGATCTGTATAGTATGAATCAGAGGTGCTGGAATGTTCTTCCTTGCCAAACAGTCCCAAAGTTTGCTGTTTAGAATTTCTTTTGGAACTCTTGAGTACACGCAGCGTAACTCAGGGAAGATGATTAGAAATCACCAATATTCATCTGGGTATAAAACTGGGAAAATATGTGCTTGGACAGCGCGGGTCAGTGTCGTGCCTTAATTTAAATTAGCAAGGTACATACATCTCACAAAATGATACTATACACGTGAGGCACATGTGCTGTAATCATCACTCATAACTGTGTTCAGTGTATCTCGACTCGACGGTTACTGAAGACAACAATGATACCATTGATTCACCAGTTGAATTTCATAATCATTAGTGTCAGTCTACAATAACTGAGTGCCTACTCAAGCTCAAAATTGGTAAATTAACCACGCTGCTCAGAAATCTGGATACGAATAATTATCTAGTAAACGTCGCCAAATTAGTTGTAAAGGACTAAGATAACTGGATACTTGTGTAGAGTAGTAGGATTGAAATGGTACGTCAAGGTCACCAATATGGAACTGATGACAAGAACCAGACAAGTACCATTGGAACATGGGATGGGGAGAACACGCTGGCGAGGGGGCTGGAAACACATTGGTTAAAGCTGTTGACATTGTTACCCCCCCCCCCCCTGTTCTGTAATCCCCAGCGTAAGAGAAGTAGAGGTATACTAATGAACAAATGGACAAAGAGAACTGGTGACAAAATAACAATGATGAGGAAGGTATGGACAAACCTTGAGTAGATGTCACGTGACAGGAGAACTTGGCGTGTGTTTTCTGATGGGTTATGTTCCTTGGAGAGTTAATGAGTAGTGATAGAATTGACATTATATTAACAACATTTCACACACACACATACACACAAATTGACCAATATAACGGTTAGGGGTTCAGCGTTAGGACTTATGGTTAGCCTATGACGTCAGTTTTCAGACAAGATGGCAACTTACAGTTACGCGTGATTTAACCACTGCTTCTTTTGCGTTTTAATTGTGTTCTATGTTTCAGAGCCATTCAGTGAGAATTAATATGTGAGTTGTAGATTGATATTTTTGTGATCGACTCAATGTCTTTTAATTTTCATACAAGTCTCAGAGTAATGAAAGTTTCTCTTGTCACCTCATGTAATAATGTTTAGTGGAGGGAATAGTAAGGGCTTATGGTCATAGTGGGGCTGACAAGGGTACACGACCGTAATAACTTTAGATTTGGCAGGACTACGTACCGGTCAAAAATACACACATCTGGTCAGTTTGACATAACGTTAAGAGAACAAGGTGTTACACATATGGTACAGTTCTTGTTTTGGACCTGGTCAATATTTATTCATTCCTTATCAAATATACGAGTAAAAGTATATGTCCATAGTAATAACAAATCACACAATATTATCTACGGAATGTGAAAGACTTTGTAATTTCCTTCTTTGTTACTGTCGTAGATTTTTTGATAGGAGAATTTAAGACTTGGGTTGGTCCCTTCTGAATAGAGTGGAATGAGTGAGAGTCACAGTGTGAGTTAGTAAAGGAAATAGATACCACAAGTGAGATGATAGAATAGTGATAGAGGCTGTCTCTGAGATGCGAGAAAATCTTCTCTCTCTCTCTCTCTCCTATCTTCTACGACAGATTTTTAAGCAGTCAGACAGTCTACCACATATACATATATTACATATATTATATCTACTCACGGGCACGCACATACACGTGACGACGGTTACACACACAGACGTGGGAAATCTATAACAATGATTATATAAATATTTAGAACGAGCTGACCAGCACACTGATTTAATTTATGGGTAAGTTTATTTATCATTATTAAACTTACGACACAACATATAAATTTTACATCAAAAGAAAACATATACAAATAGTCATAAAAATCAAGAAAATGCTACAAGGATGATAGCCCCGTTATGCCCTTAACTCTAGGTTTAGCCCACAGCCCCGTTAGGATGACAGATGATGGCCCAAAGAATTAGAGATGCATATGGTTAGGGTCTAATATTGTCCCCTTTCTAGAAGGTAAGAACTGACTTATGACAGCAGTATCTATTCTAAAGGAACAAGTACATTAAGCAGCAAATCTTTCTTCAGGAAAAATTACAAAAAAAAAGAATGAATGCATTAAACCAACGAACATCCTTCCGTCACTTTCACTCGGTTCTCTCACCCTTACCTAAAACTTGATGTTGTTCACCGTCTGGCGCAACCTTAGGACACTTCTCTACAGTGAATCTGGATTCTTTGGATAAAGCGAATCCCAGCTCTACAAATACAGGTTTTCTTCCACTGTTTTCGGGGAGCGTTCGCTTCACCAGTTAAACTTTAGATTTACTTTTAATGTCACTATGATCAGGTTTGATAAGCAAGTTTAAACGGGCACACAGAGTTCCGAAAAAAACACACGTGGATTCCCTTAAGTTGGAAAAGATGACCAGTGGACAACTGCTCTCAACAGATAGTCTTGGTTCACTATCCACTCTTTCAATAGTGTTGGAAATGTAAATGTTAGTTCTTGCAATTATTCTCGCCGCCAGGCAGCATATACATTTAAATTTGTGGAGCAATATGAACTGGCTCAAAAGCCCAATATATATTTCTAATCTTTAGGAACCGTTTGTGGGATTTGTATTACTGTCTATCTCTGATGGCATATGCACTGTCAGACGAGTGTTACTTGAAAAAAAAAACCCCACATGGTTAAAGATAGGAAATGTCTATGCTTCTCACAAGTATGTCCTTTTTACTAAACGCTGGAAAGTTGGGTACCACCGTTTCACTATATAAAAGAAAGAACACATATCAAATCATTTACATATATGTACTCATTATAACTTACATTTTAAATAGCACGCCTACAGCTTGACTTATATTTAAAACTTCCCGTAACGTAAGTTATATAAAAACAATCATCAGGAATTTAGGAATATCTTCGTATTCCGTCACTATTCACTGATGTAGCATCTAGCATTTATAAGTTTGTTATTAAAACAGTTTCGACTGAGTATTTAACAGTTAAATTAAACTTATTTCAGCTACTTGTTTAGTAAGCTAAAAATATAATTTATTTTGTATTTCCACTGCAACTCGACGATTTAAAGAAATAACAAACTATCAAAATATTCACTCTGCACACAGAACTAGTTTAAAATGGAATCGGCGATTTAACACTAAATCACTTCACAAAACTAGATATCTATTATATATAATATTAATATACCTCAACCACAGAATTACTAAGAACGTTAAACCACTTCGACCAAACTAAGGCCATCTCTATTTACAGAGATTTTTTTGAAATCGAACGAAGGTTGTTCTAGTCTAACTGCAAAGGTACTGAGTGAAATGAAATAGTTTCAAACGTGGGTTAATATTTTAAACCAGACAAAGGATGAACTATTATTTCGTAGAACGAAATGCTCTCCCCTTTCCGGCTTAAACGATACGTTTCACACCTAACATGTCGTAACTGCCACCACTGACCAAGATGTACGCGTGTCAGTTTCAAATCTCAGACAACCTGTCTCCAATGCAGGGCAGTTTTCACACTACAGCTGACCATGGCCCACAGTGAGCGCCGTGTCAGTTTGGGGATTTTTCAGACAAATGTCTGAATACTGACCGGTGCAGATGTAAAGTATCACACCTCACCGGGACTTATGCCGAGAAGAAACTCGCGCGCTCGGTGAGAATGTAGACTATTGTCTACGTCCTATGTTCAGCGAACCGACTTATCACGCCTTCTGACGCCCTGCAGCCCTGACATCTACGTAATATCGTCCTAGCGCGATTCTCAGTTTTGAGAAAAAAACAGGTAAAGTTAGAGAATACTGAAGAAAATATTTTTCGCACCCGAGTGATGCGAAAAATACAGGAGAAACAAGTACGGAAAGATAATAAAATAAAAAAAAATCCGAGTAAGAGAATAGGAAGAAGATATAGGTAATTTAATGAACAAAACCCACGTGACAGGACGTCCCCCCTTTAGATATGGAAGCACTCCATGTCTACGTTATGGAATTAAATTTCCTATAACCGTAGCTTCGGGGTGTCTGTCTTCTTCCCTCTCATCTTCCCCCTCCATCTCTCTCCAATTCCTACTCCAGTCTACTCCCCAAAGTTTCCTTCCTCTGGAATGTCTCCCATGCGCGCTTGAAAGAGCGTCGCCGCTTCTGACATTTTTGAAAGATTTCCTGTGATAGCGGCGGAATATCCCTGCCACTATCGTCATCTTCGTCAGTTTTGGCGATCGTCAGGAGATGGTCGGAGGTTGGCACTGGTCTTTCCAAGTATCTCTTTAAGAGATTTAAATGGAAAACCTTCTCCTTTCCTTGAATAGAGATCTGGTAGTTAGCCTTAGAAATCTTTTTCAGGACGGTAAACGGCCCTTGCCATCCGATCTTCAGTTGGTTGTTCTCGGTAGGGAGCAACACCAAAACTTTCTCTCCTGCTTCCAGTTCTCTCTCTTCCGCGACTTCCCTGTATCGGTTAGCGTGCTTTGTGCGAGCTCGCTTAAAGTTAGTCGTTGCTAGGTCCCACCCTAGTTTCAACCTTTCCTTTAAAACCGACACATATTTACTGGCTGAGACAACTGTCTCATCCGCCTTCTCGTCTGTCAGAGACTGAAGTAAGGCTTCAAGCGGGCCCTTAATGGGTCTGCCGAATAAGAGTGTAGCTGGCGGAAATCCTGTGGAAGTATGAGGAGATTCTCTGTAGCCAAATAATGCTGCAGGAATACAGAGATCCCAATCTTCAGGTTTCACTTGTGCCAGCTTACTTAGCATCATGGTGAGGTTTCCATTTGCACGCTCCACGAGCCCATTTCCGGCCGGAGTATATGGCTTAGTGTGGATGTGTTGGGTCCTCAAGATCTTCACGATCTCATCCATCAACAGGTTTCGGTATGGGGATCCGTTATCCGTCAACACTTGCTGAGGGAATCCCAACCGAGTGAAAATCTGCACGAGGGCTTCTGCGACATGCTTGGCATCTGCGCATGTTAGCGGTATAGCTTCTGCCCATAAAGTGCATGTATCGACTAGGGTCAGGATAAACCTGTTCCTTCTTTTAGTCCTCTCGAAAGGCCCTAAAATGTCGATCACAACCCGTTCGAATGGTGTACCCACTATTGGCATTTCACCCAAAGAGACTGGGGGTGCCCGTTGCTTGGGTGGCACACGTTGGCACTGGGCACAGGATTTGACATATCTGATAATATCAGTATTTACTCCTGGCCACCAATAATGAGTGGTTATCCGTTGGTTTGTGGCGTTCTGTCCCATATGTCCGCTAAAGGGAAGAGAGTGCCCCATTTCTAGGATTTGGCTTCTGTACTGTTTCAGTACTAGGAGCTGGTTGTAACCTTGGTCAGGCTTGCCCGTTCTCCGATAAAGTACGCCATCCTCAGAAAAAATGTCCCCGTGCTGTTTGGGTTCCTTAGCCATGGGCAGTTTCCTAAAGCAGGGTGCCAAAGTAGGGTCCTTGTATTGCGCTTCTTTAAGTTCCATGGGTAACAAATTAGGCGCAGGCTCCCGTTCCTTCTTGGTTTGCCCTCTTGTAGTTACTGCTGCCACAATCGGCTCTTCTGGTTTCCCAATACACACGTATCTCCCGCCAAGTATGACTGGGTAGATGGGATCATCCATCACAGCCGCTTTGATCACGCCTCTGACAAAGTCAGAGTGTATCTCCACCAATGCAATGGGAAGCGCTGTAGGTGCATCACTCTTACGAACTCCACAAAGTTTGACGGTCTCTCCTGTCTCTTGACCGGGTTTAACCAGCTTTCTGGCAACAATGCAATCGTAAGAAAGCCCCGTGTCAAATAAGCAAGAAGTTTGAGAACCGTTCAAAGTAACAATACCTCGCGTTGAGGGTCCATCCCCAACAGGTTGGGAATCACTGTCAATAATTCCGCCTTGCGAGACTGTTCTCAAGCATCCGATGCGTTTCGGCTCGGTGTGCTCGGTCTGATCATATGTCCCGTGTTCAGGGGTTCTCCCTTTGCCACCTTGTCCTTTCTGGCTACGCTGCCATGTAGGGCGGTCGGGTTGATCAGACTGTTTGGGGTGGTTGGGGTACTTGTTCTTGTAGAACTTGGATTTTTCAGGAGGGGGGTTTTGAGGTCCAGTTTCTCTGTGGTTATTTAGGTTAGAAGCCTGAGAAGATTGCTCTAGGTTATGTTTTCGAAAATGCTCCTCTGTCGGTTTCCGCTTTGTGGCCGGTAGTTCAGCCAGCGCATTATGGTAACGCTCAGACTTTTCTAAAATGTCTTCAAGTTTTTCCGCCCCTTGCTCAGCTAGAAATCTCCGGGTATCAGCAGACAAAGTGTTCTTTATTTGTTCTGTTAAAACAAATTCCTCAAGACCTTCATAGGTAGAGGGGAGCTGCGAGAGCTCAAGGCACTTTGTCAAATATCCCTTTAGACGGGAAGAGAACTGGTGAAAAGATTCAGAACTCTCCTTCCTGCTGTTGTGAAACAGTTGCAAAAATTTGCGAGCGTTCATTTCAAAGCGCTCCAGTAACGCTTTCTTCAACAGATCATAGTTGTCTTGTTGGCTGCTTTCCAGTTTGGCGTAAACATCATACGCAGAACTTTTCAAAGCCTGGGAAAGCTTCATGTTCCAACGCGACCTCTCTAAACCGTACAGAGTTGCAATTTTCTCAAATTTTTCTAGCCAAGTGTCAATCTTCTCATTTGGACAAGGGAAAGATTCTAGCGGAAAAGACATAGCAGTGAGGTGAAGAGATTGACTGTTAGAAGGATCAGTTAAGGAGGAATGAGGAGAAGATTCTCCATTGCTGGAGGTAGAGGCAGTACCACGACTTTGGAATTCTAGAGTTTTAAGAGCTAACTCATGCTGTCTATCTTCTCTCTCCTTCTCATGTTGTCTCTCCTTCTCTCTTTCCTCATGCTGTCTCTCCTTCTCTTTTTCCTCATGCTGCATCCTGCGAATTTCCATTTCCTCGTCCATTTTCTTCTGCTGCAAAGCTTCAGCTGCTTTCCTCTCCGCATCGTATCTCTCAAGTTCGTCTCTGACAAATGCTTTCGCTTCCTCTCCTTCCAGTCCCTCCTCTCTCGCTTCGTCCCTGAGGAGTTGTCTAAGCTTTGCCCTCTCGGTCATATTTTGTCAGTAACTGAGACTAGTGGAGAAAGAAAAAAGAAAAAAAGATACACTGGTTCCTACCACTTACGAGAAAAAAATTTCCAAAAATTCAAAAGATGATATCCTTAACCCTGGGATACCTCCTCCAAAAATAAAATCTAACTATCGCTGCTATTATCGGCAATAAAGCACCTAATGCAAAACACGACTACGCCAACTAAATGGTAGTTAAGATTACTTCTGAAAAATAAGTTGCTACAGTGGAAAAGCAAAATAATTATTGCAAAAATTTAAAGAGAAAAATAATCCCTTAATTTGTAAATCCACTAAAAGTTTACCCCTGAAGACAGTTAGGGTGAGGGAGGCAATTAATCTGGACAAATAGTCCGAAACGCACTCCTTAGCTTTTGCTCAAACACCTACTTCTTCAAAACCCAGTGAATGTTATACACTCACCACTTTACCAGCGTTTAGTATTACAAAATCAGTAATTAACATATATTCCGACAATCAACCTGTAACTCAAATGTATATTATTCAAAATGCTGTGGAAAAAACTTATCAAATTGTGTGGTCAGCACGCCCAAAAACAGATCGTTAGTCTAGGGGATAATTATTTTTAAAAGATACAAAACTCACAAGACATCATACTCTTACTCTATATCAGAATAAAGAATCTTACAGACAAAATCCAGATAGACGAGTCCACATTAGTCGTACTCGTCTTCCTATTCTAAGTTCAAAAATCGGAAACGAGTCACCATTTGTCGTACTCGTCTTCCTATTCTAAGTTCAAAAATCCTACGGACGAGAACCCATTTGTCGTAGATTTTTGATAGGAGAATTTAAGACTTGGGTTGGTCCCTTCTGAATAGAGTGGAATGAGTGAGAGTCACAGTGTGAGTTAGTAAAGGAAATAGATACCACAAGTGAGATGATAGAATAGTGATAGAGGCTGTCTCTGAGATGCGAGAAAATCTTCTCTCTCTCTCTCTCTCTCCTATCTTCTACGACAGATTTTTAAGCAGTCAGACAGTCTACCACATATACATATATTACATATATTATATCTACTCACGGGCACGCACATACACGTGACGACGGTTACACACACAGACGTGGGAAATCTATAACAATGATTATATAAATATTTAGAACGAGCTGACCAGCACACTGATTTAATTTATGGGTAAGTTTATTTATCATTATTAAACTTACGACACAACATATAAATTTTACATCAAAAGAAAACATATACAAATAGTCATAAAAATCAAGAAAATGCTACAAGGATGATAGCCCCGTTATGCCCTTAACTCTAGGTTTAGCCCACAGCCCCGTTAGGATGACAGATGATGGCCCAAAGAATTAGAGATGCATATGGTTAGGGTCTAATATTGTCCCCTTTCTAGAAGGTAAGAACTGACTTATGACAGCAGTATCTATTCTAAAGGAACAATTACATTAAGCAGCAAATCTTTCTTCAGGAAAAATTACAAAAAAAAGAATGAATGCATTAAACCAACGAACATCCTTCCGTCACTTTCACTCGGTTCTCTCACCCTTACCTAAAACGTGATGTTGTTCACCGTCTGGCGCAACCTTAGGACACTTCTCTACAGTGAATCTGGATTCTTTGGATAAAGCGAATCCAAGCTCTACAAATACAGGTTTTCTTCCACTGTTTTCGGGGAGCGTTCGCTTCACCAGTTAAACTTTAGATTTACTTTTAATGTCACTATGATCAGGTTTGATAAGCAAGTTTAAACGGGCACACAGAGTTCCGAAAAAAACACACGTGGATTCCCTTAAGTTGGAAAAGATGACCAGTGGACAACTGCTCTCAACAGATAGTCTTGGTTCACTATCCACTCTTTCAATAGTGTTGGAAATGTAAATGTTAGTTCTTGCAATTATTCTCGCCGCCAGGCAGCATATACATTTAAATTTGTGGAGCAATATGAACTGGCTCAAAAGCCCAATATATATTTCTAATCTTTAGGAACCGTTTGTGGGATTTGTATTACTGTCTATCTCTGATGGCATATGCACTGTCAGACGAGTGTTACTTGAAAAAAAAACCCCACGTGGTTAAAGATAGGAAATGTCTATGCTTCTCACAAGTATGTCCTTTTTACTAAACGCTGGAAAGTTGGGTACCACCGTTTCACTATATAAAAGAAAGAACACATATCAAATCATTTACATATATGTACTCATTATAACTTACATTTTAAATAGCACGCCTACAGCTTGACTTATATTTAAAACTTCCCGTAACGTAAGTTATATAAAAACAATCATCAGGAATTTAGGAATATCTTCGTATTCCGTCACTATTCACTGATGTAGCATCTAGCATTTATAAGTTTGTTATTAAAACAGTTTCGACTGAGTATTTAACAGTTAAATTAAACTTATTTCAGCTACTTGTTTAGTAAGCTAAAAATATAATTTATTTTGTATTTCCACTGCAACTCGACGATTTAAAGAAATAACAAACTATCAAAATATTCACTCTGCACACAGAACTAGTTTAAAATGGAATCGGCGATTTAACACTAAATCACTTCACAAAACTAGATATCTATTATATATAATATTAATATACCTCAACCACAGAATTACTAAGAACGTTAAACCACTTCGACCAAACTAAGGCCATCTCTATTTACAGAGATTTTTTTGAAATCGAACGAAGGTTGTTCTAGTCTAACTGCAAAGGTACTGAGTGAAATGAAATAGTTTCAAACGTGGGTTAATATTTTAAACCAGACAAAGGATGAACTATTATTTCGTAGAACGAAATGCTCTCCCCTTTCCGGCTTAAACGATACGTTTCACACCTAACATGTCGTAACTGCCACCACTGACCAAGATGTACGCGTGTCAGTTTCAAATCTCAGACAACCTGTCTCCAATGCAGGGCAGTTTTCACACTACAGCTGACCATGGCCCACAGTGAGCGCCGTGTCAGTTTGGGGATTTTTCAGACAAATGTCTGAATACTGACCGGTGCAGATGTAAAGTATCACACCTCACCGGGACTTATGCCGAGAAGAAACTCGCGCGCTCGGTGAGAATGTAGACTATTGTCTACGTCCTATGGTCAGCGAACCGACTTATCACGCCTTCTGACGCCCTGCAGCCCTGACATCTACGTAATATCGTCCTAGCGCGATTCTCAGTTTTGAGAAAAAAACAGGTAAAGTTAGAGAATACTGAAGAAAATATTTTTCGCACCCGAGTGATGCGAAAAATACAGGAGAAACAAGTACGGAAAGATAATAAAATAAAAAAAAATCCGAGTAAGAGAATAGGAAGAAGATCTAGGTAATTTAATGAACAAAACCCACGTGACAGTTACACAAATATTTGAGAATATTTTAAACTATAAAACTTAATATTTTGCATGGTGTGATTATCTTTTCAAGAGATAATTGCGTTCCTTCATTATAAAAGTTACGTCCCTTCAGATGACATGGAAAACAATTTTTTACTTCTATTTTGAGGAAAACCGATGTTATTATAGTGGGAACATCAAAAACACTTTCCCACGTCAAGGTCAGGTTGTGTTACAAACACAGAAAATTTAATTATTAGTCAGTGAGTTTATATGAACGTTCTACATGAGTTGTAAGAAAGTATTAAATATCACTGGACTGGATTAAACTTAATGTTGTGTCCAAGCTTGCGTCCTGACAAAAGAAAAGCAGGCCACGTCAGTAGAATTTTGAAGATGTGTGCAAGAGATGCATGTAGGTGCTGAATAGAAGTCCAGCATATTGCCAGTACGAAGCTGCCGATCACACATAATAGAGATGTTCCTTTTGCGTCGAATTCAATTGGACATAGTGAATCTTACAACAAGTAAACCCGTCAAGTACAAGTGTGGAGCACCAGGCAAAACGTAGATGATGATTACCCCTTCACTAGAGCATCATCTCCATACTCAGTTCTGATTGGAGGAGACTTCTACTACTACCACAGTTAATGTAATAATAAACACTTGTAAAAACATGTATGGCCGTCTTGGAGGTGTTAACTTGTAAGTTTCCTTATTTAATCACTGACAGAAAAAATTAAGGTTAAGTGAAATGCAAGTGATGTTTAGCACTTTATTACGACTCGTATGCAACAAGCTTGTAAATTAAATAGCTTTTAACTAACTGCCTTTATGCACTACACAACCAGACATTGACATTGTGAAATCAATTTTCCACACACCATCGCATCACTTTTTCCCTCGTACTAAAATGTTAAGATACAGTTAAGCTATAATTCTAATGTATGTAATTTTTATTACCTTACTTACTTACTTAGTCGTTCCCCTTCTACCGTGAGGTGTAGAGGTTTGGAAGAGAGAGCGCCAGACCATCCTATCGGCTGTCTTCTTCCTGGCCTGGTTCCATTCTAGTCCTCGGTCCCTCAAAGATTGTCTAATGTTGTCCTCCCAGCGGACTCTGGGTCGTCCTGGGGGTCTGGATCCTTGGCTCTTTGTTTCCCATGCTTGTCGTGGTAGCCGGTCTTCTCCCATTCTGCAGACAGGGCAAAACCATCTTAGTTGGTACTGTTCTACTTGGGTCTGCAGGGGGTGGGATTTAAGGCCTTGACGTATCGTCTGGTTGCGTACCATGTCTCTACTTGTTACTTCAACCACCTTCCACATTTTTTATTACCACGGGATGTAATATGTCTAAGAATAATAATCGTACTATTTAAAGCATTAGTTTTTGATTTTTTAAACTATTTCCAAATGATTATTGTAAAGTCAAGACAAATAGCAAATTCTTTTTTAATGTTCAAAGATACTTCTGTTACATTCTTTCTTTTAATATTGATATGCATTTATATTTGTAAAACGATAAATAGACATATACAGGGCTCAAATACAGTTTGCTAACTACGTATAACACGAGTTTCGCTTTAATGCAGATTATTACAACCTCATAAAATATATTTTTGACCGGCACCTAGTGCTGCCTCAACTAAAGTTGTGATGGACGAAGATAATAAGTTTCCCTGTGAGCCCAATAATGACCAAAAGTCATCTTCCCACTCCACGAAACATTATTGCATGAGATGACAAGAGAAGCTTTCATTACATCGTGACTTGTATGGAAATTAAAAACATTGATTCGAACACAAAAATAATAATCTTCATCTGACATATTAAGTCACACTGTATGGCTCTCAAACATAGAGAACAGCGAGAACGTAAAATAAGCAGTAGGTTACAATCTTGTCACAATCCTCGTGATTGGTAAGTCGACCAATTCACTTTTCTTGCGTCGAGTTATAGCCTAACTATAAATCTTACAGCTGAATCGCTAACCATTATCATGGTTAAGTTTTTCTGTAATGTTGGTTAAATAATTTCAGTTCTATCAAAACTCGTCAGCTCACCAAGAGCATAGCCTGTTAGAAAATGCACACCATGTCTTCCACATGTCACGTGTCATCAGCTAACTCTCGGGATTCTAGAACAATGACTCGCCCGAGTATACTGTCAACAGTATGTCAACAGTATGTCAACAGCATGTCAACAGTATGTCAACAGGTTTAACCAATGTTTGTCGAATATGTCTCCGATACCTTGATCAGCGATTACTTGTCTGGTTCTTGTCATCAGTTCCACCTTGGTGACCTTGTCATACCAGTTCAATCCTACTACTCTACACGAGTACCCAGTTAACTTAGTCCTTTACAACTAATTTGGTGACGTTTAAATAGTCATTTATTCGTATCCCAGGTGTCTGAGCTGCACGATGAATGTACCAATTTTGAGCTTCAGGAGGTACTGAGACACTGCAGAAGGACACTCCTGATTCTGAAAATTATCTGGCAAGTCAATGGGATCTCTAAGATCTTCAGAAACCATCGGGCCAAACGCCGAAATAAAAGAAAAAACGAAACACAAGAGAAAAAGACATGCTAAAGAAATTGTATACTTTGTGCTTTAAATTAATATGAGACAAACATAAAGGTATGTTATCAGGCACTCGTAGGAAATAAAGAAGTAGAACACTAGACAACAGAAAAACAACAGACGTGAGTGGCTTACCCAGGATTTGAACCCTGGATCTTCCGTGCGACAACCCCGCCTAGCTATGCAAGCGAATCACACTATCCTCCCTGCCATCTACACATCACCAAAAAAAGATGTTTCGATGACAGGTCATTAGTGCGAACTAATGACCTGTCATCGAAACTTCATTTGGTCGAGGGTTCAAATCCTGGGTAAGCCACTCACGTCTGTTGTTTTTCTGTTGTCTAGTGTTCTACTTCTTTATTTCCTACGAGTGCCTGATAACATACTGTTGCGCACATATTCTTTTGTGTGGCGCACAGATTACTGTAAATACGCAAACAAATGTAAAATGTATTTATTTGTCTGATAAAAATATATTTATCTTTGAATTAATGTAAAATGTATTTATTTGTCTGATAAAAATATATTCATCTTTGAATTCACGATTTTCAGTCTAAAGGGACAGAACTCAGATTAGGCGATGGGTATTCATTCTGTGAGTTATTGGTTCTTGTATCTTTCCTGAAGATCGAACTAAGCGTAGGAATCTGGGTTTACAGCGATCTATTCTGTGTTTGGTTAGGAATAGATTGTTCTTGCTTCAGAATATCTATGGCCCGAATCTATGTGTAGTTCTTGTCTATGTAGGACGAATATGTCTTATATCTTGATATCTTAGTATGTTTAAGTGGAACTATTTTTTCTTGTACTTTACTTTGGGGTCAGGTGCTTTCGGCGCATGAAGAGAGGTTAGAGATTTCTTCGGTGATGTAGGAGCCTGGCGGGACGTCATGTCTGAGACCTGTCCAAAGTTTGTGATCTCTTCGATTGATTATGGGGACGAAGATAGTTTCTTCTAGGATTGTTAAATCCATGAGTTCCCCAGTGTTGATTCAGTAACGCCAGGAGAGTGTTTGTGTTTGCTAGTATATTTCGTATGGCAAGGTAAAGAACTGTTCACTGAACTCTTTCATTCCTAGGCTCAGATGAGCAGACGTCGATATGAATTTACCTATGTATATGTCGGGACGACATGTTATCTAGCAACACTGAATATGTTTATATGCAACAATTATGAGGACAGAATATGCTGATCCTTATAGAATCATTTATTGTTGATGAACAAAGCTTCGATTGAAGATTTGCTATACATCCGTATAGTGAGCGATGCTCAACAGGGAACCAGAAGCCATTTTGGAATTCTATTTATTTGGAATCTTACTTATTTCCGATCATCAATCCGAGAACGGGAATGCCTCCTTATTATCAGGTGATGATTAAGAGATCACAGTTATAAAGAAAACCCAATACTAGTGGGTTAACATTATCTTCACAGAGATTTGCTGTAATTTCCCTAAAGGAATCTTCGATAGACAAGAGGTCCTGTTTAGGAGTCAAGTTTGAACAGTAGGCCTATTTATTAACTGACATGCTCGGTCAGTAAGGCCTAATGATTGTATTTATAAACAATGGAAATCTAAGTGCTTGTATACAGATGCTCCATTGCAATGTTATTCAACATGAATGCTAATTCATGATGGCAGACCATTGATCAACACTATGCTGTTTATGTCGACTTGTGTTCCTGTAACGATGCTCGTACTGTCCATGTGTACGTCCTATTAAATAATATGAAACGACCACAGTAGTCCAGCCATCCTTGACTTCCACCTGTGATTGGAGTGAGTGATCTGTGCACTTGTCGAACTATCATCCATTCGCGTTTGTCATTATTGATGTTCACACTCACCCATTTCACCAGTATAAACGCACTTAACAGTACACCTTGTCAGGGCCCCAACAGTCGGTAACCTGACCTATGTACCGAACATTGTGACTGGAAAAGCTTTATCAATGTGGTGGCACTTTACCCAAGCAAGCATACACAAAAACAGTGTTTATCACATACCTTTATGTTTGTCTCATATTAATTTACTGTTTACAGGCCTCGGGTTTCCCTTCCTTATGTGTTATACTTTGTGCTTTACCATCATTTCTTACGTCTGCTATGTGTCCCGAGAGGTTTAGATGTTATTAAAGAATAAGAGATCCTGGACATAAAGGTGTATCAGATGATAACAGGATAGTGCCAGATAAGAGTCTGGTCTTATTAGTAATACCCCCTTCTCAGAAGAGAGCAAGGGTGTATAGACACAAAGGTACGGTCAAGCTATGTAAGTTCACAGAGAAGATGATGATGTAGTACTCTGAGTCGCTAACTGCTACCTCTCCTGATCCGCCTCTGTGATTATGGTATTTAATATGTTTCTCTACTAGGGGTAATTTATATAACTATATTCACCAACCAGAACTGTAATTCAACTAAAAGAATCTAAGAAAGTCTTTTGGTCAATATTTACAATTTAATTAAACAGTTTCTCTTTTCTGTTTGAAAAGTGTTAAACTCAAATATTTTACAACATTAAATAAATAATAATAGTTAACAAATGTTTTTCTCTTGGGTCAAAATGTCTATCATCTTGTAGACAAATGTCGCTTGCTTGATCATTCACTTGTAGGATGATTTATTATTATTACTGTAAGTTTATAGAAACACTATACTAGTTTTGTCATCACAAACTGGGTGAAGTTATGTCTTTATTGAGTCTGGATAAGCTGCACAGTTGCATTAAGCAACTTATCTTAGTCACACCAGATGGCTCCCTTATATGCTGGATACACAATTCAGATAAACTCGTTCCAGTAGTTACGAACGTGATGACGGGCCTGCTATCACCAACTGGCACTGCATTCGTTGCAACTTTTGTATGAGCAGCCTCTTCTGATTTTGAGACTTTTGTTAAAGGATTAAACCTGCAATGAATTCAAACACAATCCCTGTATTTTTCTATCCATACCCCTCTTATGACACAGATGGGGACGATAGACAGTTTCAGATAAGCGTGCTAGCAGATGCACCAGGTATAGTGTAGTTATCAATAATCATTTTAATTCAAAGTGATCACAATTTACTTCTACCTTCTTTATTATAAGTATTTTCCCATGATTTGCCTCAATACAATAATTTGGTTGTGAGTAAAACTATTAACTAATATGTCAAACGATACTGTGAATCAATCCCTTTCGTCCTTCTTTATGTTCCTGATAGGTGTCTCATTCTATTCAAGAAATACTTCTTTAAATACCTTTCCCAACTTACAGACACAATTAGCCATCTTTCTCAATATATTAAATATTTCCAAAGGCGGGCTTTGCCTCTAGAAGTACACATGAGCCTGTAAGTTTCATCAGAAGACACAGTCTATTCCTAACACACCTTATAAACATCGTATCGCACAGTTGGATTAATCAATATAATTACACACAATTATATACATATATATATATATATATATATATATATATATATATATATACAGACATATATCTATATATCTATAGATAGATATATAGATATATATATATATAGATATATATCTATATATATATATATATATATACATACATATATATATATATATATATATATATATATTAGCGGCCAGAACCATCCAGAAAGCAATGGCAAACTACTGGATGTACAATGCCAAGAAATCCATAATGGCTAATCTGAATACTACGCAAAGATCTGGTGGTGAGGCCCCCAGGCCAGGCAGATCATATTTAACTGGGGAAGAGATCGTTGGCAGCGTCAGTACAGGTAATCGTGATGACGGCCAAAAGCCTGACTGTGTTACCACGGAAAACCATGTCATCGGTCTTAGAAAAAAAATCAAAATAGGAACATGGAACGTCAGAAGCTTATACCAAGGAAAACAGTACATAGTGAAGAACGAGATGGAAAGACTAAACATCGATATCCTGGGCATCTCAGAGCACAGATGGTCGGGCCAGGGACACTTTTCAATTCCATCAGGAGGAACATTCATATACTCAGGCAAAGAGAGAGGAGGTCAGAGTGGCGTCGGCTTCTATCTGTCTAAAAGGACAGCTGCATCCCTATTAGGATATAATCCCATAAATGACCGCATTGTCACAATCAGACTGAAAGGAAAAAGAAAGAACATCACAATTATAGAAACATATGCGCCAACAGCAGCTGCTGAAGAACATGAAATTGAAGATTTTTACAATGAACTGCAACACGCATTAGAGAAAGCAAATAAGCAAGATATTAAGATAATAATGGGAGATTTTAATGCCAAAGTTGGAAACGAAAGATTAGAACATGAAAAAAGAGTGAAAGGAAGTTATGGATTGGGTCAGAGAAATGAGAGAGGAGAACGCTTGACAACATTCTGCCTAGAAAACAACCTAGTCATCACAAATACTCTTTTCATGCAACACCCTAGAAGACTATATACATGGACGTCACTGGACGAAAAAAGCAAGAACCAAATAGATTACATCTTAATACAACAAAGGTGGCGATCTTGTATATCATCCATCAAGACGCTCCCAGGAGCAGACTGTGACTCCCACCATGAACTTCTTGCTGCAAACTTCAAGATCAAATTGAAAAAAGTCGTTACAAGCGACAAAGTAATACGTTATGACACAAGCGCCATACCAGAAGAGTACAGTGTCAATATTCAGAACAAATTTGACATTCTTATGGCAGTACAGGAGAAAATGACACCAGCTGATCTTGCCAATAACATCAGAGATGTTTATATTACAAATGTACAGAGGTTAATTCCTAAAAGAAGTATAAAGAGACGAGAATACATCTCAGATGAAACACTGAAATTGGTGGTAGAGAGAAGAAAAATGAAGTCCAAAAAAGATACAGAAAATCAGGAGTTGTACAAGGAATACACAAAGCAGATTAAACAACGAGTCAGACAAGACAAACAACAATACATAAACGACACCTGCAGGAAAATAGAGGAAATGCGCGAACAGGGATTGAGTAAGAATATGTTTTCTGAAGTAAGAACATTGAAGAACAGCAACTTTAAATCATCACCTCGTGCAATAAACGACAAGAAAGGCGACACTCTAACAGAACGTAAAGATATTCTGAACAGATGGAAGGAGTACTGTCAAGAAATGTATACGGAAATAAACAAAGCGGCAGATAACAACGTTATGAATGAAGCGGAACGTGAACCAGAACCTACCATAGAGGAAGTCCGGAACGCAATCAAACACTTAAAAAGTGGAAAATCTCCTGGTTGTTATGAAATACCAGCTGAAATGATACAGGCAGGAAGAGAAGGCAGCGCTCGTATATACCATGCATTATGCTGCAAGATCTGGCAAAGCGGAATTTGGCCCAAGGAATGGAAAAGATCAATTTACATACCCTTGCCAAAAAAGGACAACCTGAAACTCTGCACAAACTACAGAACTATAGCTCTTATAAGCCATGCCAGCAAAATACTATTACAAATCATAATGAAAAGGATGCAACAAAAGCTAGAAACAGAAATAAACGAAGTACAGGCGGGTTTTAGACCAGGTAGAGGCACTAGAGATCATATATTCAACATGAGGATCATCATAGAAAAGTGTAGAGAATTCAACGTTGACCTACATACTTGTTTCATTGATTACACCAAAGCTTTCGATTGTGTACAACATCAGCAGTTATGGGCTATTATGAAAAATATGGGATTTCCAAACCACCTTATACAACTCATCGCACTGCTGTACCAAGAACAACAGGCAGCCGTAAGAATAGAGGGGGAAACATCAGAATGGTTTGAAGTACAGAAAGGAGTAAGACAAGGCTGTACCCTTTCCCCTTACCTGTTTAACATTTATGCCGAGAATATCATGAGAAACGTAAGAGATGACCAAGAACACACAGAGTTTGACTCATTCAACATCGGCGGGTACCAGATCCCAGAAATCAGATATGCTGATGACACAGTCCTCCTATCGACCAACCCAGAAGGACTTGAACAATTAATTCTGTCCACTAAAAACACAGCGAGGCCCAGAATCTATACCTAAACACCAAGAAGACCAAAGTATTGACAACAGACAAAGTAAAGACCAAACCAGAAATTGAAATTGATAACGAAGAACTGGAAAGTGTTAATGAATTCGAATACTTAGGATCAATCATCAACAGCTCTGGCGACTGTGCAGTAGAAATTAAAAGAAGACTTGCAATTGCTTCACATAAACTAATACAGATGAAAAACCTATGGCAAGGCACAAGCAAAGAAACAAAGTTACAACTGATTAGAGCATGTATATTCCCAGTAGCAACATACGGCTGCGAGACTTGGACACTCAATAAAACAGTTGCAAAAAAGATTACATCATTCGAAATGAAATGCTACAGAAGGATGTTGAGAATACCCTGGACAGAAAAAAAGACCAACAGAGAAGTACTGCACTCACTAAACGTACAGAAACATTGGCTCCTAAATACCATCGCAATAAGGAAGCTGAAATTTTTCGGTCATATAAAAAGACATAATAGTCTGGAAAAAAAAAAGTGATGGAAGGCATGGTCCCTGGAAAAAGGGGAAGGGGTCGACCTAGACGACGGTGGACCCAGGACGTCACAGAGAGTCTGAACTTGTCTTTGGCTGATGCAGGTCAACTTGCCCAGAATCGTGATGCGTTCAGAGCAGCTGTAATGGAGACAACGTTCTGGAAAAAATACGTCACATAATGATGATGATATATATATATATATATATATATATATATATATATATATATATATATATATATATATATATATATATATATATATATATATTCGTTCTTACCCTCAGGTACACACACAGACTAGCCCTCAATGGTTGAGTAAGGTCTGTTAACAACTGCAGAAGGCAAACGCTGGCATTAATATATGCTCTGCTTACCCCGCTCTCTCTGTGTTTTCAAATCGTGACTGACCGGAGTTTGTTAGGCAAGTCTATTTATAGTCTGACCTCGGATGTACGAGATGGAATACCCCTAAGAATGCAATAACTATCCTAAAATGTGGGCACCGTTTGGCCTTTTGTACAATGTAGGAAAACTACTTTTTTTAATTATCTTCGTTATTCCTGATGCGGTTTTAGTCAATCAAAGTTTACCTTATACTTCGAATTATGCTTTACATATCTATATAATAATTTTGTTCGATACTACTCGCATTTTCTGTTATGCATAGCTTAAACAGCTAAACTTAGGCCAACATGAAGCTTCGAATGCATTTAACCTAAGATTTCTCCCGTCCCATAATAGTATTAGTAAAAGTATTACTACTTACGGGTAGAGTAACATCCCCAATATTGTTTTGATAACCTCTGGCAAGTGGTACTTCTTATATACTGCTGTAGCAAAATTCCGAAGTTAATCATGTTACACAAAATAGGGTCTGGCCATCTTTATTCTCCCAGCAGTTGTAAACACAGGACCAAAAAAGCGTTTTCATTGGTCGGTGTATCCTATCATTTTATAATGTATGGCGCGCCGTAGGACCAGAGTTATTTGAATTCGTGATGTGAAACAGACGTCATTTCACGACACTATGGTGTGCAAATGTTGTTTCCTTGGTTTTTTTTTTTTTAATAATGTAAATACTGTCTTTAGTTTTAACGCAGCGTTAACATTAACGTTAACATGAAAGACTCTTGTATTATAAAACTTAATTATAAAAATTTTCTGTAATTTGTTGATGGGTTACGCGCAAAGAGATATGTGAAATCCAAATGGCATACCAATTATTGGCCTCTACTTGGACGATTCACAAAATAACTTTCACTGCAAGCACATTACAATGCATGTTTTGTCCGTATTTTCCCGAAAGTTGTGCGATTGTTTCTGCCATTTCAAACGCTACTAAGCTTCATAATATGACAATTATCATTGTTCAGATTAAAGGAGAAAGAGGCAGAATACGACCAAGAGAGAAAGTACTGGCCAGTTTGACATCATGACATGGCAAGAAAGTCAACAACATAATTTATAAATAGAACTAGCGTTTGGAAGTTGTGGAGATACATGATCGCATTAGCCACAAGGCAGGATACTGGTAAAAGAAGAAGAAGAGGAAGATATAAGTCTTCAATTCCTGTGTTTATATTCGTCTAACTCTTTATTCGCTTACTCTGAAGATTTGAGAAAATAGACTTTCTCAGTCTGTGCCCTATCTAACTCCACATCTACTCCTTAAATCTCCAATCTTTTTGTTTTGTTTATGTGCAATCAACCATTTATGAAAGTGTGTGGCTTTCTTGTTGTCATTTTCTTGTTGTCTATGATTTAAGACATACAATAGTTAATGCATGTTATTTGAGTTGAAGATTATTAATTTTTATGTTGGACTGGATTTCAATTTATTTCCGTATATTTCTCAGCACAGTAAAGGCTCCTCTTGGCTGTTACATTCTTATTTTTAGATTTTTGTCTGTTGCTCCAACTTTGCCTTTATGGCTGCTAAGATGTACTCATGATTCCACTTGTTACATGGGCATATTTATGCTGTTTTTGAATGTTATGTATTTGTTTTGGTTTTGTTTAAAAGGATCGGAAAGCTGGCCTAATGCCCACTCTTCCCCAGTGGAATTCTGCGGCATATTCCGCAAGTTACATTGTTACTATTCTATCGGGTTCCAGTAACACAATAGAGCGTATGGGATACAATGGTTTTATAAACTGGAGGGTAATGGGTATTATATTTTCACAACCCGGGGCGTATGTAGTAGATGATTCTATAACCCCAAGTACATATAATACATTTCCATAATCTACAAGGTATGGGATACAATGTTTCTATAATTCTGAGTGTGTGGGCTACAATAATTCTATACTCCGAGAAAATGGGGTATAGTATTTATATTATATGGATTTTTTTGGAGACTGTTCATTTTGTTTTATAATCTGGAGAATGTAACGTTTGTTTAACTTGGAGTTCATGTAGTCAGTGCTATCCTCAAAACATTATCTATACGTTTATTTATGAGAGAATCGTGTCACCTATCTCTCTTACAAAGTTGAAAGTCAAGGTCAGGTTGTGTTACAAACACAGAAAATTTAATTATTAGTCAGTGAGTTTACAATAACGTTCTACATGAGTTGTAAGAAAGTGCTAAATATCACTCTACTGGATTAAACTTAATGTTGTGTCTAAGCTTGCGTCCTGACAAAAGAACAGCCGGTCACGTCAGTTGAATGTTGAAGATGTGTGCAAGAGATGCATGTAGGTGCGGAATAGAAGTCCAACATAATGCCAGTACGAAGCTGCCGATCACACATAATAGAGATGTCCCTACTGCGTCGAATTAAATTGGACATAGTGAATCTTACAACAAGCAAACACGTCAAGTACAAGTGTGGAGCACCAGGCAAAACGCAGATGATGATTACCCCTTCACTAGAGCATCATCTCCATACTCAGTTCTGATTGGAGGAGACTTCTACTACTACCACACTTAATGTAATAATAAACACTTGTAAAAACATGTATGGCCGTCTTGGAGGTGTTAACTTGTAAGTTTCCTTATTTAATCACTGACAGAAAAAATATTAATTTTAAGTGTAATGCAGTTGAGTGATGTTTAGCACTTTATTACGACTCGTATGCAAGAAGCTTGTAAATTAAATAGCTTCTAACTAACTTTCTTTATCCACTACACAACCAGACATTGACATTGTGAACACTTATCAATTTTCCACACACCATCGCATCACTTTTTCCCTCGTACTAAAATGTTAAGATACAGTTATGCTATAATTCTAAGGTATGTAATTTTTATTACCAAGGGACGTAATATGTCTGCGAATAATAATCGTACTATTTAAAGCATTATTTTTTGAATTTTAATACAGTTAACTATTACATCAATAAGATATATTTTTGACCGGCACCTAGTGCTGCCTGAACTAAAGTTGTGATGGACGAAGATAGTAAGTTCCCATGTGATCCCAATAATGACCAAAAGTCCTCATCCCACGCCACGAAACATTTTTGCATGAGATGACAAGAAAAGATTTCATTACATCGTGACTTGTTTGGAAATTAAAAGACATTGAGTCGAACACAAAAATAATAATCTTCATCTGACATATTAAGTCACACTGTATGGTTCTCACACATAGAGAACAGCGAGAACGTGAAATAAACAGTAGGTTACAATCTTGTCACCATCCTCGTAATTGGTAAGTCGAACAATTCATTGTTCTTGCGTCGAGTTTTAGCCTAACTATAAATCTTAAAGCTGAATCGCTAACCATTATCATGGTTAAGTTTTTCTGTAATGTTGGTTAAATAATTTCTGTTCCATCAAAACTCGTCAGCTCCCCAGGAGCATAGCCTGTCAGAAAATGCACACCATGTCTTGCACATGTCACGTGTCATCAGCTAACAATGGGGATTCTAGAACAAGTACTCGCCCGAGTATACTGTCAACAGGTTTAACCAATGTCTGTCGAATACGTCGCCGATACCTTGATCCGCTATTACCTGTCTGGTTCTTGTCATCAGTTTTATATTGGTGACCTTGTCATACCAGTTCAATCCTACTACTCTACACAAGTATCCAGTTTTTTTTTTTGTTTTTTTTTTTTCTATAACCAGCGGCACTCGAGCTTTTCCAGCTCTTTCGGCCCAATGACATGTCATTGCGAGGCTGGGGGGTCAGTGGACTTTCCTTCCAACCCGGTCAGGAGATTCGCTCCTTCCCATCCACACGGGATTTATGTGCAGGAGCCGTTCAGATTATTCAGTCAAATTTCCGGTCGTAAACATTTCTTCAAACGCCGACGGCCGGGTTTGAACCATGAACACCTGGTCGCCAGTACAACGTTGTAGCCATTACACCAGCGCGGCTCCCATCCAGTTATCTCAGTCCTTTACAACTAATTTGGTGACGTTTAATAGTCATTTATTCGTATCCAGGTGTCTGAGCTGCACGATGAATTAACCAATTTTGAGCTTCAGTAGGTACTGAGACATTGCAGATGGACACTCCTGATTCTAAAAATGATCTCGCAAGTCAATGGGATCTTTGAGATCTTCATAAACCATCGAGCCAAACGCCGAAATAAAATAACAAACTAAACACATGAGAAATAGACATGCTAAAGAAATTGTATACTTTGTGCTTTACCGTCATTTCTTACGTAAGCTATGGTGTGCAAATGTTTGTTTGTTTGTTTGTTTTTTAATAATGTAAATCCTGTCTTTAGTTTTAACGCAGCATTAACATTAACGTTAACATGAAAGATTCTTGTATTAAAAAACTTAATTATAAAAATGTTCTGTAATTTGTTGATGGATTACGCGCAAAGAGATCTGTGAAATCCAAATAACATAACAATTACACTAGTCAACAACCAAAATGTACCAGAAATGAAAATAGCTCATCTTAAATAATTTTGGTGTGCTGAAAACGAAAATGACATTTAAAAAAATGTTGATTGGCTCTAGTTTTCAAGATATATGCTACTAGTTTATTTAATTACGGTCAATTTATATATATGACTCAACTGTTGTGGGCGATTGCATAGTGTTTTCTAATGACCAATAAAAATGTAACTAGAAGTGGATGATGCAATCCTACCTATGATTACATCACCTTTGTGTATAAATATTTTATCTCTGATAAAATTTTGCCATTAGTTAGTGCATTTGTCCTTATCAAAAGTATCGTAGTTAGAAATGCCTAGGACATGTGTGAACAGTGCTAATAATTTCTGTTATATATGTGGTGAGGTGACATTTGTATCACAAAAACGAAATGTAACTAAAGTGATTAAGAAGGCGTACAGTTTGTATTTTTGCTGCAGAATAGGAGATCAAGATAAGAGCAGGGCGCCACACATATGCTGCAATACATGTGCAGCACATCTTAAACTGTGGTTGACTGGCAAAAGGTAATCTATGCCTTTTGCAGTCCCAATGATTTGGAGAGAGCCCACTGATCATCTCAACAACTGTTACTTTTGCGTGGTCCCTCCAACTGGGAAAGGCATATCAAAAAAGAAAAAATGGACTCTGGAATATCCAAACATCCACCCTGCAATACTTCCGGTACCACATGGCGATGACCTACCAGTTCCCAAAGAGCCAGAATCATTTTCAGCTGCTTCCACTGATGAAGAAGAGGACATTGGTGGTCCTGAACCATCAACTTCAAGCGACCCAGATTTTGAGCAAACTGCATCCTCTAAACCACACTTAATAACCCAAGGTGAACTGAATGATCTTGCAAGAGATCTGAATTTACCGAAGAACAAGGCGGAGCTTTTGAGTTCCAGATTGCAACAGTGGAATCTCCTGGCAGAAGATGTTACAATTTCTGTGTATAGGAACCGCCAGAAGCCGCATTTTACATTCTTTTTCAAAGAGGGTGACCTTTCTGCGTGTCACAACATTTCTGGTTTAATGGCAGCCCTCAAAATCAATTACGTACCGGAAGAGTGGAGGCTTTTCATTGATTCATCCAATACGAGTCTTAAAGCTGTTTTGTTGAATAATGGTAATGTGTTACCGTCAATTCCAGTTGGCTACGCAGTTCATATGAAAGAAACTTATGAAAACATTAAGCAGCTTTTGAAGTGTATAAACTACGATCGTCATCATTGGTCACTATGCGGTGACTTAAAAGTGGTCACTCTTTTGCTTGGACTACAAGGTGGATACACCAAGTACGGTTGCTTTCTCTCTGAGTGGGATAGCCGTGCACGAAGTGACCATTACATCAGAAGACATTGGCCAATCAGGCAGTCATTGCAGGCAGTCATTGCAGCCTGGCAGTAAGAACGTTGAGAACCCAGCACTTGTCGACTCCAGCAAGATTTTGTTGCCACTCTTGCACATTAAGATGGGTCTCATGAAAAACTTTGTCAAGGCAATGGAGAAAACAGATGAGGCTTTCAAACACCTCATCAGAAAATTTCCAAGACTGAGTGAAGCTAAAATAAGAGAGGGAGTATTTGTTGGTCCGCAAATTCGAAAACTTCTTCATGATGACGAGTTTCTTTGCGTGTTGCATGGCAAGGAAAAAGCAGCTTGGCTAGCATCTAAGTCAGTGGTGACCAATTTTCTTGGAAACAAGTGATCTGATAATTACAATGAAATTGTAGAAAATCTCCTTCTGAAGTATAAGAGTCTTGGCTGCAACATGTCTTTGAAAATTCATTTTCTGGATTCTCATCTGGATTTCTTTGCGTCAGTCGGTGGCCATCCTTCGTACAGTGCCCCAACTCTGGTTCATTCTTTGCATCTCAGCCTCCACAGTCCTCCGCCAGGTTGTTTTTGGTCGGCCTCTCTTTCGTTTTCCTTCAGGGGCCCAAAGCATAGCTGTTCTTGTGATGGCATCGGGGTCTCTTCTGAGGACATGACCAACCCAGCTCCAGCGTCTGCCAGCTATGATGGTGTGCATGTCCTCTTGCTTGCTACGAGTAAGCAGATCTTGGGTAGTGATGGTATTTGGCCAAAAGATTCGGTGAATTTTTCGTAGGCATGTTGTGTGAAAAGAGGACAATTTCGACATTTCCTTCTCTGTAACTCTCCAGCATTCCGCACCATAGAGAAGCACAGAAAGCACACAGCTCTGATATAATCTTAATTTTGTGCTTGTGCTGTATTGGGAGGACTTCCAGATGTTGTTTAGGCTAAAGAAGACTGTTCTTGCCTTATTCATTCTGATGTTGATGTCTTTGCTTGCCCCGCCGTCTGGTGTTACTATGCTTCCTAGATATGTGAAGGTATCTGTCTGTACCAATTATTATTTGTATTACTGTAATGTAAATTCATCATTTTAAAAAAAACCAGAGCCAATTGGTGAATTTCATTATGATATTTGAAATCAGCATGTCAAAATCAATAAGAAATGGTATATTTAATTTCTAGTACAAAAAACTTTTGAAAGTTTGTTGACTAGTTTAAATTGCCACTTGCACTACGCGTGCACCTCGCTGTCCTTTCGCTTATCATATCGTAAACTACCTTAACCTCTGAGTGTTGTTGTTCTTAGATAAATGAGAGCAAGAGAGAAACAGAGAGATAGACAGAGAGAGTGAGACAGTTAAATTATGACCTTTGTCTCAAAGCGAGAGGGAAAGAATAATTATAAATATATAAATTAAAAAATAATATGGTATGAAATATAATTATGAAAGAATAATTATAACTTGCGGTCTATCTTTTTGCACTCAGAATCACCCCTTCGTGACCGATATTCAATCTTACATTTTAGCAGTGTAATAGAACTCCTCTACTTCAACCACTTTCTCAACTTTCAATGCGACACACACCTTCAACTTTTAATTCTGATCATTTCAGTGCAGAAACCCTACATATACACACATTCAATGAATCTGTTGATTTGACTAACTTTTGTGCAGATGATTTAAAAGTCAAACGCTAATTTAAAATGATCTTTACAGGCATTTGTCTTTTACCGTTATTCGAATATTAATGTCAATATCATATGCAAAAATTATAGTGCTTAAATTATCGTATCCGTGTTCATTTTTGACCGCGCACAACATGGACATATTTCAAACAAAGTCTGTCGATATTTTGTACTCATTTTGAGATACAAGAAAATATTAACACTTGAGTTTATAGTCTCAAACAAAACAGCAAACGACCATAAAATATACACCAGATTATATTGTCTACCACCAACGCTAAATTCAGGCACGAAGAAAGTGGTTGCACAAAACAGCATAGAGCAGGTGTAGCATATAATTAAAATACTAGCTATCAGAACTACCATGTTCATTGTCTTTCTGTCTCGATTAGACAAGGCTTCCGACCTCTCGTTCTTACGAACATTTGCCGTTTTACGCCAAGCATTTTTCTCTCTTTTAAGGTTGTGTATTAATATTGATGTAAACACAAGAACTAACAGGAAACATAGCGATTCGACGATCGCGTGGATGAAGTAAACTGCAGCTTCCACCGCATTGTTGTAGCTTGTAACCACTAAACCGAGCAGAGTTTTGTTCCTGTCTGGATAAAATTTCCATTCAATACGGGGAGTAAAGTAAAATGGAGCTATAGACAAGAATGTGAGGCTGTAAATAAGGATTATAATTGTTGTAGTTCTCTTTGGGGTAATCATCTGTTTGATGTGTAAAGGAAAAGCTATACACAAACATCTCTCTGCTGTTATATAAACTGTGATTAGGCAGGTAATTCTGGCCATTGTTGCACGTCGTACCCCATCCGTAACGCACTGATCATCTGTGTATACTATAGGTATATCACAACTCTGAAACAACGGGTTATCATAGAAGCCTAATAACTGCTGTAATAGCAGACTACATAGGTCACAGATAGCCATGGCGAAAAAGCTAATGTTAATGGTTGTATTCAGACGCTGTTTATAAAATATGATCAAGTTGATGATATTAGCTATTGATCCAAACACACAGATGAATCCACATAGAAAGACGTATATCACAAGTGTACACATGTATCTTTGGTTGTCACTAACGATACTTGTATCATAATACAATTCTAGATTATCTTCCGTCACTTTCAAGTGGTTTGACGTAGTTGTATCCATCACTTCCATTTTGAAACTTATACTAATAATCATCTCCTTTCACTATAATCTCATTCTGTTAACTTGCTTTCTTGTGTTTTTGTCATCCTGTAAAACAAATAACATTTTATTATTTATCTCAGTACGTCAAGCTGTCCTAGCGACTAAGGCGATTTAGAATAGATCACATGAATGAAAACAGATGAAGACCTGAGACGTGTGAGTCATAAACTTGTTAAGAAAAAACAGTAATATGTTAGACACAAGTAAGAATGGAAGAAAAGAAATACGATAATACATAGTACACAACTACGTGAGGTAACAGGCACTCCGCGTATTCGGTTGATATATTTTGAATTAAAAAAGGAAAAGGCAGTGAGGAAAACAACTGGTTACCCCACCTCTCGATGCTGGACCTAATGTTGTGATGTCTCTTACACTTCACTCCTTGCTATGGGACTACCTTTACCTGTTCACCTATATCCGAGCAATATCATTACCTTGCTCCAACATTAGTCTCTAGTGATTTCATAACTTGTCTCCCATATCTGAGTAATATCATTACCTTGCTCCAACATTAGTCTCTAGTGATTTCATAACTTGTCTCCCATATCTGAGTAATATCATTACCTTGCTCCAACATTAGTCTCTAGTGATTTCATAACTTTTCTCCAATATCTGAGTAATATCATTACCTTGCTCCAACATTAGTCTCTAGTGATTTCATAACTTTTCTCCCATATCTGAGTAATATCATTACCTTGCTCCAACATTAGTCTCTAGTGATTTCATAACTTTTCTCCTATCAATAGTGGACCAAAAAAAAAACACACACACACACAAGATAAACGCTTCAGTGCGTTCCCATTACATCACGGTGGCAGCAACTCCAACAGCTCAGATAAAGCCCGAGTTATTTCTCCGTGTGAGGGCCCCCCGACCCCCCCCCTTTTTTTTATTGTTTGCATAAACGAAGTTAATGTTTAGAAAAAAAACATGGATGACTGAGGTGAGGCCAGGGCCAAATACCGCTGAATGGACCCCTTTTCTTAAGTTCAGCAAATGAGTTGCTGCACTAGACCTAGCAAAGGTGAAGGCGAACAGCAAAGTCAGACCGAGCAATGCAAATAAATACTTTCTGAGAGCAGGAAAGTCAGCACATCCCTAACCAAGTAAATCAAATAGCAGTTTACCATCTCTTCTTGACTGTACAAATGACTGGAAGATGGCAGTAGACCTACCTGGGCTAGGGGCACACCCAGAGAGTATCACAACATCTCAAAGACGACCAGATATAGTGCTGTATTCCTCATCATTGAACCACATTATAATGATTGAGCTGAACGTGCCATTTGAATCCAGACTGGACGAGCAACACTTGTTCAAAGTGGCCAAGTATAGTGATCTGGCAGCTGACTTCAAACACGATGGGTTCACTGCAAGGGTCATGACTGTTGAGGTGGGTGCAAGAGGTTTCGTTGCTGCCTCAGTGTATGATGCACTGAAACTGTTGGGTTTGAGGGGACAGTCAAGAACACGAACACTTAAAAAGAGGCTCAGTGAAACTGCGGAACAGGCATAGTGCTGGCAATGAAACAACGGCAACGGACTATGGAACTCGGCACAGTAATATGTTTTCAACTTATAGGTTATTTTCACAACTGCCTCCAGCTGGCAGAAAATAAGAGTGAATTTGAAAGTTGTAACCAAGGTGGAGTGGGTTTAATTCTCTGCACGAGACAACAGGAGGCTGACACTTGGAAGTCATGACCTAAGTGGGCCCGCCCCCTTAGAGTGTAAAGGAGATAAGGGGCCGAAACACTTAATCGACGGGGGGACTACTTCTGATGATCAGATTGCCTCCTGTTGTATTGCTCTGTAAAGAGTTTCCTATCATCTTCATCAGCATAGATGAATAGCGAAGGTTTTTTTTTGAAGAAATGCTGACATAAGAGTCTACAAAAATGTATGGGTCGTTAAGGTCCAATATCATCAAACTCCATAATTCTCGCCGTTTGTACGTCGGTCATTTCTAAGCGATGCAACTATGGTTGAAAGTTAGACCTTAATTGTATTGTTTCAATTATATATACTCTCCCGAAAATAGTAACACTCAAAGAAGAAAAGTCGGTGAATTGTGCAACACAAAGTGAGTAACAGTGATATATGAATACAATGTAAGTTTTTGATTGTAGAACCCAGTTTCATTCCGGAAACGGATTTAACTCATCATTTTGTTAAAAATAACCTTAAAATGTAAGTTTTTGATTGTTTCTTCAAGACAAAATTTTAATTTTAATTATTGCAGACTTATTATTGGAGCTACTCGCTGGAAAAGAAAGGGTTTATTGGGGAATAGATACCATGATTTCCGATGATCCCAACGACGCAGTAGATTTCCCAACCGAGTTCCTTAACGAGAAGTGCCCATCAGGGATGCCCCCATATTAGCTGAAATTAAAGGTTGCTGCATGTATCATGCTATTGCGAAATCTGAACTAAAAAAACATACTATTGAATGGCACGCGTTTAGTCATAAAAGGCTTGCATCGGAATTCTATTGATGCAGAAATTATCACTGGCAGGAATAAGGGAGAGCGAGTCTTAATTCCTCGCATTGACTTAGAACCGCGCGAGCGCAGTTTGCCAATTAGAATGCGACGTCAATTCCCAGTGATTTTAGTATTTGCAATGACGACTAAAAAGCGCAATGACAATCTTTTGATCTCGTAGGACTTTTCCTTCCTGAACCTGTTTTCAGACACGGCCAGCTCTATGTCGCCCTCACCCGAGGAACAAATCATGAAAACCTGAAAGTTTTTGTTAAAAACATTTTTTATCAGGGAACATTCTTTGAAACAAATTCACGCACTTTCCCAAAAAAATTGTGTCATCCAATAACTTTTGTATTGAATTAAAAAATATTTTAAAGACATATTACAGTTTTTGATTTACTTCCGACATTACTGATGGATTATTGCTAGTAGTCTATAGTTGCGCGTGTGTCATATGTGTAATGGAGTTGCTGAGTTTGTCGTAACACGGTTAACTCAAGCGGCAAGGCAATCGTGTCGTTGAGATAAGCAAGAACCGTTCCTAGGGTGCTAATTAATTATGCTTCTTTTCTGTAGCTCATTGTCCCCTTAATTTTTTCTTGCTTTGTTTCTTGTCTTTACTGTATATCTCTTCATCTTTTTCTTTTTCTCTTTCGGCCTTGTCTCCTTTCTTTCTTACGGCACCTAATATTTAATTATTTTTATTAATTAGATTAGAACATACTATTGCTGCTGTTGTCCTTAGGTGTCTTTACTTCCTTCCTATATCTGCTACAGAGCATAGGCATGTTCACTAAAATACAAAAAAAAACGAATAACTAGAAAAGCAAGTTATATAATACTGATTATATAGCCATATACATATTAGATTATATAGCAGTATATACATTAGATTATATAGCAGTATATACATTAGATTATACAGAAGTCTATACATTATATTACATAGCAGTATATAAGTTAGATTGCATAGCACTATATATGTTGGATTATGTCACGGATTGCCTCCCCTGCTTTGCAGTAGTGGTCCAACAGTGGCCAAAACTTAAGAGTATCTAATATAGGCCTTCAAAGGTGTCTACTATCGCACAAGATTACATTTGGCAGAGTTGAAGATAGAAAGGTAATGACTCTTCTATCTCAAGGAAGTTTTATAAGATATTTCCGAAGTCAAGAACAATGCTGCTTTTGATGTGGGCAAAAATGAACTTTACATCGGTCCGCTGCCTTTTATGAAAAATTAAGCAATTATTCATATCAGCTCGTCAAGCCCCCACCCTGATTTACTTAGTGGAATTCTTATCTGTATGGTACAACACTGTTTAGTGTGTATTTAGTAAAATGACTGAAACAAACATGCAGTACATTCAAAATGATTAAATCGAAGTTAAATTTGTATGTTAACAAATAATAGATTTAATAAAAACTTAGTTTTAACAAATGCTTAAAAAAATGAATAATAATTGTTCAGAAAGTTCTCATCACTAATGGAAAAGAAGTTTTTAAAGGAGTTCACGTGGCAGATTATAGGTTTCACTTATCTGTCACTGGTAGGTTCCGCTCCCGCTGATGGTTTGGTTCTGTGCAGATAGATCATTGAAAACGCTCGTCGCTGGTCAAGGATGTAGGGCGTAGCACGTTCCCAGAAGTTTCAGGGAGTGTCTACAAAGTTGATCCCTCGTCTGAAAGCTCAGGCCACGGTTTCATTCTTGTTTAAGAGATAGTACCCTCAGCTGGTACCACTCCCTACATTATGGTAAAAGCATAGAAACAAAATGCTCTCTCATGAGTATTGCGTTTTTAAACCCATAGTTATGGGTCCCCGATCTCTATTCCCCCATCACATTTATCTCAGAATTTGCACTCGATGAGAATTAAACGTAATCCCTTGAGAGAAAACTTTCTTTGAATTTAAATTGGATAGCTTTATCTTAATTTTACATTTAAATCAAAAGGTTAATGGTACAGAAAGAATATTTTTATGTTTACATCTCCACTGATTAAAAAGTGTTCACAATATAAATTGAATATGTTTTCATTTATATCTACACTTGTTGAAAAGCTTGAAACTTTCATTAATTTTAAAGTGAATATGTTTACAAAGACACTTACATTAGTTTGAAAATGAAAATATTGTACTTAGAATGTACATAGATTATTTCATCTTTCCCTCCCTGCTCCATATGGAACTTGGGACTACTAATGCTTTTAGTTGTCTTTAAGAAACCAGCGATAAAGCGTTGCAGTGGTGGTTCATGAAATCATCATTCTATACGCTGAGGTTGCCACCCTCAAATGACTTGGACATCCACTAGCCATTTTCACATATTAATATTCACATTGCAATATATACATATTAGTTCACATGTTAGTAATGAAAAATATAAAATGTAAAATGATAACTTATGCCAATTCTGGCTCACATACGTTTTGCTCACATGAATAAAGGCACTGGTAGATCCACTTACACGTGTACTTGGAGGTCGTTAATTTAATACTAGATTCCCTCATTGACTTCGTTTGTTTCAGTTTCTTCAGATTCCGGTTCCTTATTAATATGGTTTTCCTGGGCTGTTTGTCCTTTAAGATGTTCCAATAAAAGTCTGGGCTGATAAATATAATTCTGAATTCTTAATTCTGGCAGGCTGGTTGTGTCGTCTTGACAAGGGATTTTTTTTTGTTACGAGGCTAAGAATGCGCCAATCGTTTTCAAACATGCGTGCCGTGTGGGGAAATTTAAAATTATTTCCGACATGGAAAATTATGTGCATGTTGTAGAACTCACCTCTCCCATAAATGGTAATAAAACATCCAATTGCTTGGCCTACAAAATCACCAACACATTTGTAAACTCATACCGCAATGTGTTTCAGATGTAACAACTTAATCTATCTGAAGTAATGTCTTAGTGAAAGTCGGATAGGAAACGATTATGTCATTCGTGTCTGTCCAAAATGTGTTGCACAGACGAGTAATCTCGTTATCTCTCGCTTGAGGACACAACTCTACGCGACAGCTAAGCAGACCAAAACGGGTTTACCTGCGCTAATCTCAGCAAAGCTGTGATGTATTATCACCAACAAGGAGTGTTAAATGTTTTGACAATATCAAATATCTGCTTCATAACAGAGAAATAAAAAGTGCTGACCTAGAAAAAACACGCAATTAGTCAGTACAACAATGTAAAATGAGTACTGCCGGAGTAAAAGAGAGATCGAGAAGGGTTCGCCCCAAATCCATCTCGTGAAATATTATATAGCAGTATATACATTCGTTTGTATATGTGGTGGGCTTTGATGTTACTATGTTAATTATTAATTGTCTACAGAGTGAGGTCAGCTATGAAGGTCTCTGAGTCTAATAGTTGATGATGATGTTCTCAGGGTACCTAACTGCTACCACCCTACGATCTCACTCTGCAAATTATTTTAATTTTATTATGTTATATGGCTACGTGCCTAGGGTAATGGATGTATGATGTTGTGATAATAACTTGAACACAACTATAACTCAATACAATGAATATAAGTAAGACAGTAGTTTTAGTTATCAACATAATTTACAATTTTATTTTCCTGACCCTCAATTCTTTTGGGACAGGAATATTTAAATGAATAAAATGTAGCTCACATGTACAAAATAAATAAATATAATTTTCTGTCCAGATCAAATAATAGGGACTGTCTTTGGTGATGTATTCACTTAATAGTATAGTACTGTCTAATTGGTGAAAGTCAATCTTGTGCGGGGCTGTTATTTACATCATTCCCGCTAAAATGTGGATAAAGTCTTTGGAAAACTTTGCCTGTTGATGAGTTGACAGGATGCCCTTAAGATACGTTCACCTTTCATTTGAGTTCAGCTGTAGAATACTGGAAATTATGACAAAGTCAACCCAAAAGTCTTTCTCGGGCTAACACGTGCAGTAACAGCTCTGCTGAGGCCTTCACTTTTCTCAGATAAAGTCTCAGTAGGTCTCCTGTTACAGTTGTAACAGGCAATGAAACCCTGCAACAAAAGGACATCCCCGCCCTTTTATATGCTGGCTTATAATTTCCACAACTAACCACATTTAACAACATGGGGTCAGCCTCGGGTGCAACCAAGTGCACCAGCCCCGATATTTTTTGACTTCACCTTACACTGTGATTGCATTCTGCTTCCATATGGCTGCTACGCCACTGGTATTTAAACCTTAATTTGCTTCCATACACATACAGATGGAGTATACCATCTTTTTCTTATAATTTTTTTTTGTAAGCATCCTAGGCATGTTTTCAGGTGTTCATTGAACACTGAGGCCTGCATAAGACTGCCAGTAGTTCCTGGTCTTATTATAATAATATTTAATTATGACAATAGTTAATTATTCAAATACAATTTGCTTCCATGTCTTTACAATCTGCTTCAGGCATGTATTGCTCCTTAGGATGTCATATGCTTCCACAATGGCTAAGTCGCAGAACACAAAATTGTGTGTGGGCCCCGCTCTGGGTTAGCCTCTACACATTAATAATATTAATAAAACATTTCTCTTACCGCAATTCAATGAATTTATTTACACAAGTAAAGGATGACTGGCAAATAATGGCACACTTCAAATCTGCCTTCGTTCAGACTGCAAAGAATTTATTTTCAGAATCTTCACCACTGCTCTCATCCTTACTGTGCCAGAATTTTATTTTCAAATGGCGTCCTAACCTTGTATTCTTTTGCTATTATCAATTCTGCCAGCCAATGGAACAACGCGTCAAATATTTGACTCTTTTTTGAAAATCCCAAACATTTTGTGGGTGTTTATCAATACGTTTGCGAGTCTGCTTTTACTCTCACTAAATAGTACTGTGTTCGCGTAGGCTGGCAAATCCGCAGCTTTTACCTCCCCTTTTCCTAACTAGTGGGATGGCCAATCAAATCAAGTCAAAAATATTTGACTTGGGCGAAGATTTTCAAACCTGAGTTATTTATGCGTCTGTCAGTCTGTCACAATTTTTATTTTCTACCATATCTTTGTTAGTTATGGAGCGATTTTAAAGACAGAAAGTAATTCTTACTCAGACCATTATCCTCTATATTTCTAGATAAGATTTATATACTTATTTATCATTATGTGCAGCTTTATATTTTTCTCGTTATTTATGGTTTTCTGGTACTGTATCACCATATCAATGAAATAAGTCTTCTAAGGTTCATCTAATATGAAGGATATTATATTCAATAATATTTATTCTATATTTCAAGATCTTAGTTGTAATTTATACAGAAAGTAATTCCCTAAAATTCCCTTTTTGCCACTAGCAGCCCTGCACATAGTGTTATTTTCAATTTTACAAGTAGGCGAGATATTTTTTTTCTTTTCTCCCGCTTGTCCCGTCTCTCTGTCCTTTGAAGACCAAGCACTGCGTTAACAAGATTTGGTTTTCAACGCTTTTTTGGATTTCGTGAGAAAAAAAACTACCAGAGACAGTAAACTAGAGCTGCGTGTGTGTTTTGGTGAAGAAGACTCCTATCTGAGTGTTTATACATTCGCATCTTCGTCGATCTTTTGCAGTTTTTGAAAAAGGCGATAGTGATGCGTGATGCCATATGATGATGGATGGTATCCGCATGTCTGGTTTTGTGTGGTGTGCAGATGTGTTCAGTCAAAACAATGTTCATACAAAAATAACAGGGCAATCCACATAGGACGTCAGTAAACTCACGACGTATAAAGTCAATGATTCTTGAAACAGCCGTTGACGTTTTTCTTCATTATTTATTGTGGACGCCACAGTGACAAAATGGTTACGCGAATATGTAGGCACATCAAACAGTCATTATCACAGCAACATTCAATACAGCAATAGACGGTAGACAGCATTACAATGATGAGTCAGATGCATGTTATATTTCAAAGTGCTGTAAATGTAGTCAGGTGAAAAACTCCATCCTTTTCTATAACAGCCAGGAGATAACCAGATGTATGAGATCAGTTCACTCTCCTTAGTTTGACTTCAGCAAGACAGACACGTCTGCCGAAGTATAAATAATGTCCTCAAAAATATCCTCTAGATAATAAAGGTTTTCCAAACCTAGTTCATTTAACAAAGTAGCAAGTAATAGTCCTTGGGACCTGCATCAACCGATGCAGCACAATACAGCGACATGTGAGCTAGGAAAACACAGGCTATGAATCGAAATCGCTCACGACCCAAAAATCGATAGAGTTAATGAAAATGTTAATTTACCTTGTCTTCATGAAATACACAGAAATATCACGCCTCCCGACATGTGGGAAACACTAGAGGTATTATCTCGAATAAACGAAATATCCATTAAGAGGACTACACATTCCTGACAGAACAAAAAAATAGCGGAGATCCCCTCTTCAACGAGGCATCTCTTTCGCCATTCCAAATCGCTCACTCCACTAGTGGTGGGCGGAAACCGATCGACCAAGAAGCAAGACAAGTCATGCGCAGTCCAGCGCAAAATGACCACAGCTCAAACTTAACTGCATTCGATACCAACGCGAGAAGACAAATGCTTACCGAGAAAAGTGACTATAAATTTCAAGCAGTTGTTGCCCTTGCGTTATAAAATAGATATTGAAATAAAACGATGTTGCGAGAATTTATCACGCAACATATCACCACCTCCTCCCGATAAAAAAAAAAATGTGGAACATATTTTTTTTTTTCAATATCAAAGAGCATGCGATAAGCGGCTCAAAACGCACGAATTATGCGCTGATAATTAACTAAATTGCCAAACAATAGGCTAATTATAGAGTGTCTGGTGAGGATATACCTCAACAGAAAAATAAATATGTCTCAAAAAATATTCACATCGGGGAGGTGTCACCAACACACATCACGTTAGCATGTAAACACAATATACGTATGCAAGTTACTATAATCATCATTAAACAGCATACTCTAATATTGTCTTTAAAAATGGATGTACAAATCTGATAGGAAAATTTAAATAGTACATTCTTTGACATGTAATGACATAAGTACATAGTAAAGTTAAACTACATGACGATCCAGGACATATGCTCTGGTATTCCGAGGGTAAGTACACAATCTAGAACTCGTCATGCTTGATACTAGTAAGGTAAGTCCTCAGCTCAACAATGACATTCTGAGAAAGTACAAGCAATATAATGCTAATTAATAACTAATATGCTTCATAAGGTACAATACATTATTAATAATTGTGGCTGTTTAGTAAACTAACGGCCCTTATATTAACTACTCAGTCCTCCTCTATCATCTTAAAAAACGAACAGAAGAAGATGACAACAAAGCACGATAGTGTGTACATATAAAGTAAGTACAGATGTGCTAATCTATTGTAGAAATATAGGTGTGTTATGACTCTGTAATATATGGAAATATAGGACAGAAGTATTAGTTGGAGTCATGTGGGCATCTAGACAAAATGTCAGCCATCACATTATCCGCACCACGGATAGCTCGTACCGTGAAGTGAAAAGGTTGAAGAGCTATAGCATATCGAGTGGATCTCGAACTCTTCAAATTCTTAGTCTGAATAGCTGTAAGAGCTTTCTGATCAGTCTCTAGAATGAAATGTGCGCCCAGGAGGAATCTTTGTAGCTTTAGAATTGACCAAACCATCGCTAACAACTCACGGTCTAAAACCGAGTAGTTCCTCTCTGCCGCATTTAGTTTTCTAGAAATGTACATAACAGGATGCAGAGTATTTGCATATTCTTGCATCAGTGCTGCTCCAATCCCAGTGGATGAAGCATCACTCCGAAGAACAAAAGTCCTATCAAGAGTAGGTAATCTTAAGATGGGAGGAGAAGAAAATATATTCTTGATTTGGTCTAGTGAAGATTGGCATTCTTCAGACCAACGGACCAGATTAGGCGAACCTTTCTTCAACAATGTTGATAGAGGTGCCATGATCGAAGATAAATTTGGAATAAATCTCCCATAAAATTGAATTAAACCTAAGAGACTCCTAACTTGTTTCTTCGTTTTAGGAACAGAGATGTTCAGTATTTTGGAAGTATTGTGGTCTTCTGTCTTCAAGAGACCATGACCAACACGATGACCCAGGAAAGAGATTTCACCAAAACCAACAAAAGCTTTAGAAGGTTTTGCTGTCAAATTATTCTCACGTAGAGTGGACAGTAAGTCATATAACCCTAAATAGTGATCTTCCCAGGTATCACTGAAGAGACAGATGTCATCTAAGTATGCGATGACATCCGAACGATGTGACAGAATTCGACGCATCATGCGAACGAAAGTGGCAGGGGCGTTCATGAGACCAAAAGGCATAACATTCCATTGAAATAGACCCCTAGGTGTAGAAAAAGCAGTAAGAGGTTTGGCATGCTCTGCTAAAGGCACTTGCCAATAACCTTTAGACAAGTCAAGTTTAGTGAAGAATCTAGAATTAGAAAGTCTAATCAGTAGATCTTCTAACAAAGGCATCGGTTCAGCGTCGAACTTTGTGACCTGATTCAATTTGCGATAATCAACGCAAATTCGTATGTTCTTATCCTTCTTCCGGACAATAACCATGGAAGAAGAATATGGTGAAGTCGATGGTTCAATTATATTTAATTGAATCATTTCATCCAATTCCTTTTCCACTTGCGACTGAAAGTGTATAGGAATAGGATACGGCCTAACCCTAATTGGATTATTGTCGGTAAGAATTATGTCATGTTCTATGACATCTGTGTGTCCAGGAATGTCAGTGAGAACATCCTGAAATGTTTGTAACATCGACGAGACTTGTCGATGTTCGTCACCAGAAAGATTAGGAGAAACAGAAACGTTTTTCCAAGATTCCGTGGAATGTAATGGAACCACTGGAAGGGGAAGGTTGACATCAGAGAAGGTAGCTTCCTCATCCTGAATGACAGACAGGGATGAATAATGACCGTGAGGTGCAGGAGCATCATCCGTTGCCTGGAAAATAGGCAGCAAATAGTCCGGACGTTCGTGAAATTCCGAAAGCATGTTTATGTGGAAAGTTTTATGCTTTCCATCAATATCGACCACATAGTCAACATCGGAAATCCGAGAGACTATTGCATACGGACCTTTCCATGCAATAAGAAGTCTATTTTCCCTACTGGGGAGTAGGACGAATGCTTTGTCACCTGGACAAAGTTGTCGTAGACATCTATTCTTGTTAGCAAACTGCCTTGCCTTCTCTTTAGCAATTTCTGATGAAGCAGTTGCTAGCTTACATGCCTCAATGATCTTTTGTCTAAGAGCAATGACATACTCATATGAGGATTGAGTTTCATCGCTAATATCATCGGCAGTGATGAGATCGTGTAATAAAGACATAGGGCCGCGTGGACGCGCGCCAAAGACAAGTTCGAAGGGAGAAAATCCTGTGTGTTCATTAGGGACTTCTCTATAGGCAAAGAGAGCCGCGGGTAAAACCCTGTCCCAATCTTGAGGATGATCTTCAGTTATCTTACCAAGCAAAGTCTTGAGCGTTCTATTCAGACGCTCAACTAACCCATTAGACATAGGATGGTAGATACTACTGAGAGATCGTTCAATATGTAAGGTAGACATTACCTGTGACATAGTGTCAGATATGAGTTGAGTGCCATGGTCTGACAATATTTCTCTGGGGAACCCCAAGCGAGAAAATATCAACCAAAGAGCATCTGCGATATCTGTAGTAGATATGCTCTTAAGAGGAATAGCCTCTGGCCAACGTGTGCACATATCGACACATGTAAGGATAAACTGATGTCCTCTGGCCGACTTGACCTTAAAAGGGCCAATAATATCTATGGCCATTTTCTGAAACGGCCGAATAGGAATGTCAGCAGCCTGGATAGGCGCAGCATGTCGTGGTCCTCTAGATTTGACCTCCTGACATACCTTGCATGATCGGCAGTAAATACGAATGTCCTTATTGACAAAAGGCCAAAAGAAAGCCGCAAGGACTCTCGACTTCGTACGGGCAAAACCCATATGTCCAGCACATTGCGAGTCATGAGCATGTTGTAATATTTGGACTCTCATGCTCTTGGGAACAAGAATTTGCGAATGTGCCGACGTAGTCGAATCTTGTACCATACGTACAAGTACGCCGTTTCTCATTGCAATCCAAGATTTTCTATTTGTATCCTGATTCGGATCACCTTTCTTCGCAAGAACGAAGAATTTTTTTAAAGAAGGATCTTCTTCTTGCAATTTTATGAAAGAGTCACGAGTGATTACTAAGTGACTATCTTGGCTATCAACTTCATTATCACTATTCAGTGAAGTTTCGGGTGTTTGTAGAGCTTGTGCTCTTGTAACTACTGCATTTGTAGCTTGCATGTTATTATCTTCCCAAGCAGCAATCTGCTGTGGGGTACACTCCCTAACTCCGTGAATACGACCAATAATAAGGTCCGCAATAGGATTAGGTAAGAGACAAGCATGCACATCTCCAGTAAAGAAAGGAGTGGCAATGCGAATTACAGCAGTAGGATATTTTTCTAGAGTGCCGCCAAATGTGACACATTTAATAACCCTTCCTGTAGCACAAGATGGATCTACAAGCGATTGTCTAACACCAATAGTGGTGCATCCGGAATCGAAAAGTAGTGAGACCGGAGTATCATTAACAAGACCCTTATGTAGAATTAAAGAACCCCTCCCGTCATGCGCAACAGCAGCAGGAAGAGCGGGAAGTGGGTGACCACAACTCAAAGTAGTTATGGTACCCGGTTCGAATAAAGTACTGCATTGGGGGCATTTGTTTGCTCTCTCAAAGTCAAAAGCAGAACCAGTGACAGCGTCAAAGTTTTTACTATCAACAACATGATTACAGGCTCCCTCAGTTTCCTGTTGTACAGCATTAGCCTGCTGATATCTCTTTTTTTTGTGTTGAGATCTACCCCGACTATTATTACCTCTGAAGTTATCAGAGTTATTATTATCTCTGCAGTTATTATTGTCTCTATTGTAATTGTTATCCTGGTTCGAATTCCAGTTTCCACGATTACTATCATGTTCACATTGATGCGAACATCTATTTGTTTGGTTCTGAGGTCTTCGGCAGGAATAACCTCTATTACCATATCCTCTTTTGAAATGCCTATAATTATTAGGGTGATAGTAACGACCACTATCAGGTTGTCTCCAATTCTTCGAAGAAGAATCACCATGAAATTGATTTCCATGATTTTGACAGAAATTACCGCTACTCTTTCTATCAAAATTTTGTTGGAATCTACGAGCAAAGTTTTGGCCATACGGAGCTGCCGAAGCAACTGGTAAACCTTCTTTCACCTTAGAGTTACCCATGGTTATGTGTGGGTGCGCAGTTACGTATTGGCAACAGAAATCTTCCATTTCTTTTATTGTTTTAGGTTTACGTTCATGAAGGAAAGCAAGGAAAGACTCATTGACAGACGACATGACTTTGTCTCTAAGTATTAAGTCCATAAGTCCTTCATAAGTTTTTTCCGTCTTAGATAGTTCAACCCATCGTGAGAAAGTAATGCGTATTCTTGCAATAAACTCGGAGAATTCAACTCCATTTTCAGGTAACATGTTTTTAAATTGTAGACGATAGCCGTCTTCGTTAAGCTGATATTTCTTTAACAAAGCGGCCCTGACAACCTCATAATTGTTCTTGTCAGGTTCATCCACCATATTTAATATACTTAGAGCTTTACCTGTCAGTATCCCTGATAACTGATAAACATATTTTGCTTTGTCTATGTTATGAGCTGTACATGCTTGTTCAAATCTGTCCAGATAGAACATTATGTCATCACTGGAAGGACTAAATGTTGGTAACTTAATCTTAAAAGTATCATTATTAGCCTTACCAGAAGATGAACCCTTGTTTGAATCATTACCATTACTCATGCTCGTCAATTTCAATTTTTCCAACTCTAAAGCTAAGACCTTTTCTTCATGTTCCATTTTTGCTTTCTCTTTCCTCTCATCAGACTCTCTCTGTAATCTTCTTTCCTCAGCCTGAGCCTCTTTTTGAAGTCTTTCATTTTCAGCTTCTTTTTCAAGTCTTTTATTTTCAGCCTCTTTTTCAAGTCTTTTATTCTCAGCTTCTAGCTGGAGTTTTCTTTCCTCAGCTTCTGATTCCCTTTTTTGTTTTTCCATTTCCATTTGGAATCTCTTTTCATCCACCTGCATCTGCAGTTTCTTTTGTTCAGCTTCCATCTGCAGTTTCTTTTGTTCAGCTTCCATTGCTTTATCATATCGAGCAGTTGCAAATTCTTCTAACTTATCACCAGTCTTCCCAAGCAATTTACCCTGCTCAATAAAGTGCTCAAATGTAGACATGTTGTCTAACATATGAGTCCAAAACCTGAAATAATTAACTAATTTATTTCAAACCTAAGTGTAACAAGTCTTAATTAAGCACTTGTATATTCACATCACCTTATATTATCCCAGTCTCTGTGGGAAACAAGTCTCCAATCAAAGAACTTGTATATGAAATATCAACAATCAATTCTTGATCATAAGTGCACTTCTCATTCAATAGTGCACGACACTATTCATCATTCATTTATCATCAGTGTAGTAGTAACAGTGCATTAGCATAGCCCATTAACTAATTACTATAACTGTAAACAATGACTATGTAAACACATGCAGAATGTAAACATTGAAAATGTAAACAATGCAAACAATGTAAACAATAACAATGTAAACAATAACAAAGATCAGCAACAATACAAAAACGTTCGCAGAAATCAACTAAAAATAAAGCAGAAATTAATGAAATATCACAAAAAATGTGACGATATCTGCGATAGAATTAAACAAAATACATGACACCACAGTGTATAAACAAAAATGTTGTATGAAACTAAATTATAGACAAGAGTAGGCTAACAAACACAAACAAATCAAAACAAAACTAAAGAATGCGAAATAATAACGAAAACAATATTAAAACATGTCATCACAGCTAACATAAATAGCAACAGAAGTCGCTTAGCAAATTCCAGTATCGGAAATTTGCAAACCTTACAGAAAACGCTCACAATAGACGACCTCTATGACGTGGCATAATCTAACGGAGACACCACCCAACCGAGAACCCGCTGAAATATAAACATATAAATATACAAATAACATATAAACATATAACATATAGAATGAGATGATACACAGAAGACTCAGCAGAAGTATAAGGGCACAGTTTACATACAAACAGGCCACTTAACTTATAGGCTTCCAATCGTAGAACAGCAGAAAAACGGATGTCAATCAACGTCCTAAAGAGCGAAGCTCCAACGATGATGGCACATCTGAACTGCTTCCACTGCTAACACGATGGTACAAGAGCTTCTGAAATACTGTGTGTTGAGTTGTTTCGGCACTTGACCTTCTAATCCAAAAGTAAGTTGATGGAAATCGGTACTTGGCCTTCTTCAGAAAACAACCCGTTTCAACCGGCACTTGACCTTCACAAAAACGACAGCACTGGAACCTTGACAGCAGCAACTTGCTTGACTTGCGTAAAAGATAACAGCAGTCCGAGTTATCCGGCAACATGTAACAACGCCGGGTACTGTCAAATTCTTGTTTCCGTCAAAAAGTTGAAATTTTGACTTTTACCGGGCAACGCCGAGTACTTTGAAAATTTTGAAGATGTTGACTGTATTGAAGAATGTTAATTTCTTGAAGGATGCTGATGAATTCTTGTTGAAAATGAAGTGGGTAAGGGACCCCGTGTTTGCTGGTACCAGAATCAAACCAGCTTATGGCCACCAAATGATGCGTGATGCCATATGATGATGGATGGTATCCGCATGTCTGGTTTTGTGTAGTGTGCAGATGTGTTCAGTCAAAACAATGTTCATACAAAAATAACAGGGCAATCCACATAGGACGTCAGTAAACTCACGACGTATAAAGTCAATGATTCTTGAAACAGCCGTTGACGTTTTTCTTCATTATTTATTGTGGACGCCACAGTGACAAAATGGTTACGCGAATATGTAGGCACATCAAACAGTCATTATCACAGCAACATTCAATACAGCAATAGACGGTAGACAGCATTACAATGATGAGTCAGATGCATGTTATATTTCAAAGTGCTGTAAATGTAGTCAGGTGAAAAACTCCATCCCTTTCTATAACAGCCAGGAGATAACCAGATGTATGAGATCAGTTCACTCTCCTTAGTTTGACTTCAGCAAGACAGACACGTCTGCCGAAGTATAAATAATGTCCTCAAAAATATCCTCTAGATAATAAAGGTTTTCCAAACCTAGTTCATTTAACAAAGTAGCAAGTAATAGTCCTTGGGACCTGCATCAACCGATGCAGCACAATACAGCGACATGTGAGCTAGGAAAACACAGGCTATGAATCGAAATCGCTCACGACCCAAAAATCGATAGAGTTAATGAAAATGTTAATTTACCTTGCCTTCCGGAAATACACAGAAATATTATGCCTCCCGGCATGTGCAAATACACTAGAGGTATTATCTCGAATAAACGAAATATCCATAAGAGGACTCTCACATTCCTGACAGAACAAAAAAATAGCGGAGATCCCCTCTTCAACGAGGCATCTCTTTCGCCATTCCAAATCGCTCACTCCACTAGTGGTGGGCGGAAACCGATCGACCAAGAAGCAAGACAAGTCATGCGCAGTCCAGCGCAAAATGACCACAGCTCAAACTTAACTGCATTCGATACCAACGCGAGAAGACAAATGCTTACCGAGAAAAGTGACTATAAATTTCAAGCAGTTGTTGCCCTTGCGTTATAAAATAGATATTGAAATAAAACGATGTTGCGAGAATTTATCACGCAACAGATAGCCTTAGTTATTACAATGCTAAAACGTATTACTCGCTGGTTTGTCTATCGTTAGTTTCATTTTGTCAACAATCGTCAATAATTAATAGGATGGGGTGGGTAAATGACTTTAGTAGGGGATTTGTACCGCTTCTTTTTTCAAATATGCTAGCAGAAAAAGTCACACATTTGCCAATGCCCCTTTGCAATTTTTTAAAAATCTAATGAGGTTTATAACTTGTAAAATGCGTTTTATAGATTTAGGAAGGGGGAGAAATTTGTGGAGGGTGAAGAAGGAGAGAACTTTATCACAGACCTCCCCTCTTAAAAGCCTGCATCCCTATGCAGCTTGAAAATCTGTATGAACAATCCCGATCAAATAGACTCAACTAGGTTTATGAGTGTCCGGATTGTCTGCAGATGGGTCAGTTCAGAGTAGGCACTACTGACAAAAGTTGCCTTAGACCTCTGCAATCCAAGAATCTTTTTCAGCCGCAGGTGCTACAACCTGTCTCATGCTGCTTATTAATCAATATTCACCATTAATCTTCCCTAAGTTTGTCCCATGACATGTCCAGAGGTTCTTAGATGTTCCTCAAATTTGCAATAGTTATGAGGATGGAATAAAAAAATGGTGATGGCAGAGTTATGTAGGGGGTGCAGTAATTTCCTCATCAGCCTGGATAACACACTCGGAGTAATTTCATCCAAAAAGCAACATTTGAATTCAATGTGCCCCCTCCGATGTGCTCACAGCCATCCATTGTTCTGAACTCAAGCTTGATTTTAATTTGGAAACACCCTTTACTGATATTCATATATGATTCAATAATGTGCGACTCAAATGGAGGTCATATTCACCAACTGTATTCTCCGCCTACGACAATTTGGTGATATATTATATAATGTGTGGAAATGACTCCGGCATCCAGAGTCAATTCACCTTAGCATTGCTATGTAATATGTGTGATCTAAATCCAATGTCCGTTCAATACTTCCAATGGAATGTATGACCTTTTAATGGTCTGTATAGGATCGGTCAACTACTACTGCCACCGGTGCCCTTATAATGCTAAGTTAATTGCCATATTGTGAAGTGAGCGTGACATTAGGCCAACTGACCAACCGTCCGCTCCCCACTTTTCTCGCGTGATCACTGAGTTTCGGTTTCATTGTTGTCCGATTATCCTCAATGCTAATTTTCGCCAGTTCCCGGAATGCGGCTTCAAATTGAGCTGAGGATGACTGGTCTTTGTTTATTTCGTCTCTGGATGTCATACGCAGAGTTGCCATTCTAGCTATTTTAGGGGAAGACTGTTTGTGATAAGGTGCATACCTATCCACTGTGTCTACCTTATTATTTTTGTTTATCCTTTTATTTTTAGGCCCATGTTTTTCAGAATGCTAGGCTGGCATCTGATTGTTGTTTTTCCACCCTGTGGAATGTACCTTGCCGCACTGGTCACAATTTTGTACATACTGGGCAAAGTCCCTAGATACATTTGGCCAGAAATATGTCACAGATGTCCTTTGACGGGTGGTACCCATCTTCTGGTGTCCACCGTCTGGTACAATATGCGCGTGTGCCATCACTTGTTCCCTATACTCCCATGGCAGTACTAGCTGTCCATATCCTGTGGATCCTGCTCCAGCTTTCCTGTAGAGCAGTCCCTCCTTCATATAGAATTGTCCTTTTCTAGGGTGTGTATGGCTGTTTGGCAATTTGCCAAACCAAGGTTTTAATCATTTGTCCTTTGCATGGGCCTTTCTCATCTGTTTATGAGAATAAATTAGTGGTGGTTCCTCCTGACTAGGGGTCGACCTGATCTTAAGCGTGGCCATTATGACAGGTTTTACAGGGCTCCCCAGAAAAACATACCTTTTTCCTAACACCAGCGGGTAATTAGGGTCTTTTCACACTGCTGCTCTAATCGCTCCTTCCACATACCTAGTCTTTACATTGATCTTGGCTACGGGAAGTGTCATGGTGGCTGTTACCTTTAGGGCCCCTTGTATTTCCACTTTCTCTGTGGTATACTGGTCAGGGTACACCAGGGTTGCACTCACAACTGAGTCATATTCCAAACCGGAATCGTAAAGGCACTTAACTCTTGCACCATTACATGTCACTTCTTCACAGATGGGGGGATGATGAGGTTCATGCTGTTCTGTAGGCAAGTCCTTCTTTCTTCCCTTGTCCACTGTTATCATGTATGCAGCGTGATATAGAGGAACTTTCCTACCACATTCATTTGTGTTATGATTTTGCATCCTGCAGATTTTGCACCATTTTCCTTCTGGTCTGTAGGGTCTCCTTTCATTGAATTTCGTGTTTCTGTCTCCAGGGTCGAACCTTGGCCTATCATAGTTGGGTTTAACTCTTGGGTTTTGTTCCCTATTATGATTATAATATTCATCTTGGTCTGGAGGGGGTCTATTATGATCTACTTGCTTCTTTCTACTACTAGCTACTTCTGCCCGGGCTGCCTGATACCTCTCAGCGACATTTAGCACCTCACCCAACCTCTCTGCACCTTGTTTCATGAGGAATTTCCTCTGGTCTGGATCCATGGACTCTCGTAATTGCTCTATCATGATCATTTCCTTAAGATCTTGGGTTTTTCCCAGAGCAGTCCATTTCTCCAGGTAGGTTTCCAACCTGGCAGAGAATTGGTGGTAGGTTTCGCCCGACAGGAGCTTTGCATTTCTAAATCTCTTTCTATAAAACTCACCATTGTTCTCATATCTAATTACAAGTGACTGTTTTACTACGTCGTAGTCTTCCTGTTCGTCTCTACTCAGCTTTGAAAACACCTCGTAAGATGTTCCCCGAAGCCCTTGGGACAACTTCAAACTCCATTTTTCCCTCTCTAAACCATAAGTTGTAGCTAGTCTCTCAAATCTAGAGAGGAATGACTCAATGTCATCCTCTTTTTTCTACAAGGGAGTCCAAATTAAACCCCATGGCTGAGTTGGAGGCTCCCTGACTTGCAGTAGCATCAGAGGTAGATGGGCTGTTACCATTTTCTGGAGCATTGCCTTGCAATTCTAACTCTCTAAGTCGTAGCTCTTGTTCTCTTTGTAATCTCCTCTCCTCCTTTTCAGCCTCTAATCTCTTTTCTTCTTTCTCTTTCTCAGCCTGCAATCTCCTTTCTTCTTTCTCTTTCTCAGCCTCAGCCTCCAATTTCTTTTCTTCTGCTTCTAATTTCTTCTCCTCTAACTGTAGCCTTTTGATCTGAGCCTCCCTCTCAGCCTCTAATTTCCTAACCTCCCTAGCATCTTCTAATTGTATTCTTTTCTCCTCCGCTAACCTCCTATCTTCTCGCTCAATAAATTTATCACACTAAGATGTCACATACGAAATCAGAATTTGCCCCTCCATTCCCATCTCCTTTGCAGTCTGTACAGCAGCAGACCTGAATTTTGCCAAGTCGGCCATTTGTTCTTGTACAAAATTCTAATAAGGTAACTGTATTAACTAACAATTTTTTAAACTAGTTAACTATGGGCAATGACAACTCATCAATTCTCCACATTGACCAATAAATTTTAGTAAAATGGGGATACCCTAGGATCTCTAATGTTACTATAAATTTAAATCCCGGAACAGGACCCCAATATACGTGGTGCTATGAGAAGTTCAAATCCCGGGCAAGCGTCCCAATATATGTGGGGGGTTTTGATGTTACTTTGTTTATTATTAATTGTCTACAGAGTGAGGTCAGCTATGAAGGTTCCTGAGTCCAATAGTTCATGATGATGTTCTCAGGGTACCTAACTGCTACCACCCTACGATCTCACTCTGCGAAATATTTTAATTTTATTATGTTATATGGCTACGTGTCTAGGGTAATGGATGTATGATGTTGTGATAATAACTTGAACACAACTATAACTCAATACAATGAATATAAGTAAGACAGTAGTTTTAGTTATCAACTTAATTTACAATTTTATTTTCCTGACCCTTAATTCTTTTGGGATAGGAATATTTAAATGAATAAACTGTAGTTTACATATACTAAATAAATAAATATAATTTTCTGTCCAGATCAAATAATAGGGACTGTCTTTGGTTATGTATTCACATAATAGTATAGTACTGTCTAATTGGTGAAAGTCAATCTTGTGCGGGGCTGTTATTTACATCATTCCCGCTAAAATGTGGGTAAAGTCTTTGGAAAACTTTGCCCGTTGATGAGTTGACAGGATGCCTTTAAGATACGTTACATTTCATTTGAGTTCAGCTGTAGAATACTGGAAATTATGACAAAATCAGCCCAGAAGTCTTTCTCGGGCTAACACGTGCAGTAACAGCTCTTCTGAGGCCTTCACTTTCCTCAGATAAAGTCTCAGTAGGTCTCCTGTTACAGCTTGTAACAGGCAATGAAACCCTGCAACAAAAGGACATCCCCGCCCGTTTATATGCTGGCTTATAATTTCCACAACTAACCACATTTAACAATATGTGGTCAGCCTCGGGTGCAACCAAGTGCACCAGCCCTGAATTTATTTGACTTCATCTTACACTGTGATTGCATTCTGCTTCCATATGGCTGCTACGCCACTGGTATTTAAACCTTAATTTGCTTCCATACACACACAGATGGAGTATACCATCTTCTTCTTATAATTTATTTTTGTAAGCATCCTAGGCATGTTTTCAGGTGTTCATTGAACACTGAGGCCTGCATAAGACTGCCAGTAGTTCCTGGTCTTATTATAATAATATTTAATTATGACAATAGTTAATTATTCAAATACAATTTGCTTCCATGTCTTTATAATCTTCTTCGGGCATGTATTGCTCCCTAGGATGTCATAAGCCTCCACAATGGCTAAGTCGCACAACACAAAATTGTGTGTGTGCCCCGCTCTGGGTTAGGCTCTACACATTAATAATAATATTAATTAAACATTTCTCTTACCGCAATTCAATGAATTTATTTACACAAGTAAAGGATGACTGGCAAATAATGGCACACTTCAAATCTGTCTTCGTTCAGACTGCAAAGAATTTATTTTCAGAATCTTCACCTCTGCTCTCGTCCTTACTGTGTCAGAATTTTAATTTCAAATGGCGTCCTAACCTTGTATTCTTTTGCTATTATCAATTCTGCCAGCCAATGGAACAACGCGTCAAATATTTGACTCTTTTTTGAAAATCCCAAACATTTTGTGGGTGTTTATCAATACGTTTGCGAATCTGCTTTTACTCTCACTAAATAGTAATATGTTCGCGTAGGCTGGCAAATCCGCAGCTTTTACCTCCCCTTTTCCTAACTAGTGGGATGGCCAATCAAATCAAGTCAAAAATATTTGACTTGGGCGAAGATTTTCAAACCTGAGTTATTTATGCGTCTGTCAGTCTGTCACAATTTTTATTTTCTACCATATCTTGGTTAGTTATGGAGCGATTTTAAAGACAGAAAGTAATTCTTACTCAGACCATTATCCTCTACATTTCTAGATAAGATTTATGTACTTATTTATCATTATGTGCAGCTTTATTTTTTTCTCGTTATTTATGGTTTTCTTGTACTGTACCATTATATCAATGAAATAAGTCTTCTTAGGTTCATCTAATATGAAGGATATTATATTCAATAATATTTATTCTATATTTCAAGATCTTAGTTGTAGTTTATACAGAAAGCCACTCCCTAAAATTCACTTTTTGCCACTAGCAGCCCTGCCCATAGTGTTAATTTCTAATTAACAAGTAGGAGAGATATTTTTTTCTTTTCTCCCCCTTGTCCCGTCTCTCTGTCCTTTGAAGACCAAGCACTGCGTTAACAAGATTTGGTTTTCAACGCTTTTTCGGATTTCATCAGAAAAAAACTACTAGAGACAGGAAACGCGGGCAGCGTGTGTGTTTTGGTGAAGAAGACTCCAATCTGAGTGTTTATACATTCGCATCTTCGTCGATCTTTTGCAGTTTTTGAAAAAGACGATAGCCTTAGTTATTCCAATGCTAAAACGTATTACTCGCTGGTTTGTCTATCGTTAGTTTCATTTTGGCAACAGTCGTAAATAATTAATAGGATAGGGTGGGTAAATGACTTTAGTAGGGGATTTGTACAGCTTCTTTTTTCAAATATGCTATCAGAAAAAGTCACACATTTGCCAATGTTTATTGTAAGTTATATATTTTTTAAAAATCTAATGAGGTTTATAACTTGTAAAATGCGTTTTATAGATTTAGGAAGGCGGTGAAATTTAAGAGGGAGGGTGAAGAAGGAGTGAACTTTATCACAGTGAATCATGATAGCAATAACATCCGGACTAGAGAAACTAACACATGGAAAGTAGAAGATTGTCACTAAACACGTTTATTCTTTTGTTCTGGTCTTTCTCTCCACTCCAGTATTATTATCTACGTTATAATTATTCCAATACTTATTGTTTACGCTTTCGTAGTTCAAAATGTTCTTATCACAACTTCTTCTCACATTTTACTGCCTTACTAATTAAATTGGCACAACATTTACTTTGTTTCTTCTAAGCGAATTTGCCACACTGACTTTTATCTTATCGGCAGCTCCAGACGGAGTAAAAGACTAATCTGACCGACATACCTATTGTTAATCCAGACATTACGTCTGGAAAGATACAAAAACATGGTGCTCACAGTGGTCCAATATAGATGGACAGACGTTATTTGGAGATAAGGAGATACTGTAAGCATATTTCACGGACTTCACATTTCTTTAAGTAGAAATCATAGACAGTCAGGAACACAGAATATCAGGACCAAAATATAGGACAGGCCAGAAGACCGGACGTGAATTCTATGATAAGAAGAGAGTAGCCCCAGAGAAATCAACTTATTCCTTAAGTTCCAAGATATTAGTTCAAGTGTTGTACATTACACATCTAACCCACCGGAAGCATCTTAAATCAGTTGCCCGACAACGTTCTGACATTACCTCTGCAAATATTCTGGGTTTATTTCGCCCGAGAACTCGGAGTGATTTGTAATATATATATTTTATCATTTCAAATTTTGCCTTTTTACAGGATAATATGCTTGTGGATGTACAGTGGCATATGAGGCTGGTAACCTCATCACTGTAAATAACTTGACCCTTGAGCCACCGCTGCAAGAGCTAGTGACTGCTTCGTGCAGGTTTCCTCATAAGGAACCAACAGCAGAGGTGGCCCTAAGCTCCATAGAGAGCAGGAAGTTGTTGATGATAACATGGTGTCTTCTTCTTCTTTGATCCATAGCCGCCAACCGTCAAAGCAGTCAGCGGCCATCACGCCTGGTGGCGTCTTGTAGGGCAGCAACAAATTGATTCCACTTTGCTCGGTCGGCGGCCATCCCTCGTACAGTGCCCCAACTGTGGTTCATTCTTTGCATCTCAGCTTCCACAGTTCTCCGCCAAGTTGTTTTTGGTCGGCCTCTCTTTCGCTTTCCCTCGGGGGTCCATAGCATAGCTGTTCTTGTGATGGTATCAGGGTCCCTTCTGAGGACATGGCCAACCCAACTCCAGCGTCTGCCAGCTATGATGGTGTGCATGTCCTTCTGGTTACTCCGAATAAGTAGTTCTTGGTTGCTGATGGTGTTTGGCCAAAAGATTCGGAGAATTTTCCTTAGGCAGATTGTGTGGAAGGAGGACAGTTTTGACATTTCCTTCTCTGTTACTCTCCAACATTCCGCACCATAGAGAAGCACAGAAAGTACACAGCTCTCATACAGTCTTAATTTGGTGTTTGTGCTGTATTGGGAAGACTTCCAAATGTTGTTGAGAACAGCAAAGGCTGTTCTCGCTTTATTCATTCTGTTGTTAATGTCCTTGCTTGTTCCGCCGTCAGGTGTTACTATGCTTCCTAGGTAAGTAAATGTGTCTGTCTGTTCTAACTTCTGGTTCCTTACTGTTACTGGCTCAGGATTGCCCACATTTAGTGTCATGACCTCTGTCTTCTTCAAATTGATGTTCAGGCCAACCTGCTGGCCATACTTATTCAAACTATCGGTTTTGTCTTGAATGTGTTGGTGTGAATGCGCGAGCAGTGCAATGTCATCTGCATATTCCAAATCTTCCAGTGTAGAAAACGTTGTCCATCTAATACCTCTTGGACTGCCCTCTGTTGTCTGGCGCATCACCCAATCTATGACTGTCAAAAATAATGTTGTTGATAAGGGGCATCCCTGTCTTACTCCTGTTTTCACTTCAAAAGTTACATTACTCGATCCGACACTGCACGTAAAGTTAGAATAGAGGCTTTTTATAATGGAAACAATGCGGCTGGGAATTCCATAAGCCCTCAGAATTTTCCATAGGCTGTCCCTGTGTATGCTGTCGAAAGCCTTTTCGAAATCAACAAAGTTAATGTACAGCTGTCTCTGCCATTCTGAGCACTGCTCTATAATGTTCCTGAGGGTAAATATATGATCTGCACATCTTCTGCTCTTTCTGAAGCCCGCTTGTTCTTTCCTCAGTTTATGGTCAACTGCTTTAGAAATTCTCTGGATGATTATCCTGCCTAGTATTTTGCTGGGAACTGAGAGGAGGGTAATTCCTCTCCAGTTGTTGCAGTCTGCAAGGTCGCCCTTCTTGGGCAATTTAACAGTTATTCCTTTACTCCACTCTGTTGGTGTTGTCTCAGTTTCCCAGACTTGTGCAAATAGTGGTTCTAATAGTTCTGCTGCTAGTTCAGGGTCTGCCTTGAATAGCTCAGCATTCAGATTGTCGTGACCAGGCGCTTTTCCATTTTTTTTCCCTTTGATAGCTGTGATAATTTCTTCTTTTCGTGGAATGTCTGTATTTACGTCTAAGTCACTTTCAGCCTCAGGAACATTCAGCTGAGTCTCTGGTGGTTCCTTATTCAGTGTTTCTCTGAAGTGCTCTGCCCATCTTGTTTCCTGCCCCTGTGCTGTGGTGATGAGATTTCCTTGCTTGTCTCTTACTAACGTTATGTTGTTTGCACCTCGTTTTCCACTGATAGCTTTAGTTATTTTATAAACTGTGCTTTGTTCGTTTCTCAGTGCTGCCTCTTCTGCCTGTCTTGCAAGGTCATCCAGAAATGTCCTTTTGTCAGCACGGGTTTGACGTTTTACTTCCTTGTCCAGCTGACTGTACTGTTCACTATATATTGCCTTTAACCTGGGAGACTTAGCTTCTGTTTTCTTCCTTTTCATTTCCTTTCTCTTCGCTATGGTGTTTAGCGTTTCTGGTGTTATCCAGTCTTGGTTCTTTCTTTCCTGGAATCCCAAGCATGACTTGCTGCTTTCTTTGTATATTGTTGAGATGGTGTTGAATTTCTGGTCCACATCGTCGGTCTCTGTTCTTTCCTGGCTTTTGGTAATCAGATATCGTCTCTTTACGTCGACCATGAACGCTTTTCTGGTGAGGGGGTCCTTAAGTTTCGTGATGTTATATCTTTTCTGTTTGACTGCAACTGGTCCAGCAGCTCTGAGTTTCACCTTCAGTCTTGCTACTACTAGGTGATGATCACTTCCCACATCTGCGCCTCTTCTTACTTTTACGTCTTGTAGTGCATGTCTCCATCTGCCATTGATCATTATGTGATCTATCTGGTTTTTGTCTCGTCCGTTTGGTGATTCCCATGTTAACTTGTGCACTTCTTTGTGTTGAAAAAGTGTTCCTCCAATGACCAGGTTGTTAATACTGCAGAAGCTTATTAATTTGTCCCCATTCTCATTTACTGTTCCACTGCCGCATTTCCCCATTACTCTTTCGTTATAATTATTATGTGTTCCAACTTTCGCATTTAGGTCTCCCATTACTATAATGAGATCGTACCTGGGTACAGTTTCCATAACATGGTGTACATAGTTGTTATTCAAGCCCTTTACTAAACTTCCTAAATGAGTATGTATATATATATTTTTTTCTAACCAGCGGCATTCGAGTTTTCCAGCTCTTTTGGCCCAATGACATGTCATTGCGAGGCTGGGGGTTCAGTGGACTTTCCTTCCAACCCGGTCAGGAGCTTCGCTCCTTTCCATCCACACGGAATTGATGTGCAGGAGCCGTTCAGGTTATTCAGTCAAATTTCTGGTCGTAAACATTCCTTCAAACGCTGACGCCCGGAATTGAATCATGAAAACCTGGTCGCCAGTTCAACGCCGTAGCCATTACACCAGCGCGGCTCCCAGTATGTATATATATAAATATATATAAAACATTGCAGTTGTGGTCTTCCGCTAATTCAAATACAATTTCATATGACTCTGGAGTTCGACTTAACACTCAGGGAGGGTAAAATATTCTGATGAAGATGAAAGTGGCACATACAAGCGATCTAACCATGTTGGCTATCGTGGGCGCAGCGATATCAGTTTACAGATTAACACGTAAATCGCCTCAGTGCTGTGCTTAATCACTGATAAGACGCGGGTACGCGCATCACCAAAGCTTGGAATACGGGGAGACAACTAATGGACAGACACAGATAAGAGATTACTTCTTGATAAAAGTAATGATTGTTACATTGGGGACACGTTGTTATATGAGTTTACCGACATGTTCGTAAGTTTGTACTCAAGGGCAAGCGGATGTGTACAGCGCTTTGTCAGAAATGTAATGTGCGAAATTTTGCATTAGCTGAGTCATGCAACGTATTCAAATCAGATTGGGTGATCTGTTGAGGCGCGCATAACATAGTCGTGGGGAAGTGGTGAATATAATCTGACCACTTTCTCAAGCTATTTTACTTTGAGAAATCGCTCGCCAAGATACCAGACCTTGCTAGACTGAAGAATTAGAATTCATAATTCCTTCTTAAACATACCGGACACATTTTATTGGAGAATTTGGACGGACTTTCATAGCCCAGGAAATCTCTTTCATATTAAATAAGGAAACCGGGACTGAGGAAATTGAAGAAGCACACACAAAGTCAGAGAGGGAACTTATTAAATTAAAGACACACCAGACGCGTGTAAGAGGCCGATTTAAGTCTCTTTTATTTATTTGAGCAAAAACGTATGTGAGCCAAGATTGGCGCAAATTGTGATCTACATTTCATATTTTATTACTAACACGTGAACTAACATACACACACAGACACACACACACACAAACATACATATATATATATATATATATATATATATATATATATATATATATATATATATATATATATATATATATATATATATTACCATGTGAAGTTTAATATGCGAAACTCGCTAGTGGATGTCAACGTCATTTGAGGCTGGCAACCTCAGCGTATAGAATTATGATTTCAACCACGACTGCACGGCTGGTGATTGCTCTATTGCTAGTTTCGTAAAGAGAACTAAAAGCATAAAGTAGTTCCAGGTTCCATATGGAGCAGGAAGGGAAAAATGAAAGAAATGATGTACATTCTAAGTATAATACTTACATTTTCGAAACAGTGTAAATGTCCCTATAAACGTAGTCACTTTAAAAGTAATGTAAGTTTTTACGTTTTAAACTTGTGTAGATGTCTATGTGAAAATATTCATTTAAAAGTTAATGGAAGTTTCAAACTTTTCAATTAGTGTAAACATAAATGAAAACCTGTTCAATTTGTATTGTGAACACTTTTCAATCAGTGGAGATGTATATGTAAACCAACTCTATCTGAATTATTAACCTTTTCTTTTAAATGTCATGTAAAGCTAAAGCTATTCTATTTAAATATTTAAAAAAAAGTTTCATCCCGAGGGATTAAATTTAATTCTCATCGAGGGTAAAGTATGATTAATTGGGATGGTGGTATATTATGACTAATATGTACTCCAAATACTTCATCCTCAAAAGTATTACTCAGATAATTTACAATTATTTTTCCCTCTAATATGTGCAATACGTTCCCGTCCATAGAACGGCACTCAATATCACTTAATTATATTATTAATCAATAAATCAAGTTATGCAATTAAAATATTATAATGATACAATAGCAGTAGACAATTAAGACAACAGTGACAGATACAAGATAATAAGGGACAATTGAAAACGTTTGCAGAAATCAACTAAAGTAGAATGTAGAACTAAAAAGGAATGTTGCAAAGAATGCAATGAAAACTACGAAGGAAAAAATAACAAGACACGTGACAACCCAATGAATAAATACAAAGGTGTAAAAAACCTAACGATAGCAAGATTAAGAAGGACGTCTACATACAAAATACATCATAAAAACAAGGTACGTGTAAGAAATTCCTACGAAAACAATAGTTAAAACACGACGTTACAGCTAAACAAGTATAGTTCACAGAGAACCATACACAGTAGACTTAAAATCCTTCAACACTTACGTGTTGGAACATTCCAATGCGGGAAGTCTGTAAATGTGTCCCTATAGAACAGTCACAAAGGCCCTGGTGTGAATCTGGGATATTTCCTTCGTGAGTCTCCAGACCCAACCTCCCACGTTAAACATTGAACATAAAACAAGAAATAGCAAGTTGGACATATAAAAAGAAAGGCTCAGCTACACGTAATAGCGTTTTTACTTATCTTGATATAAGAAAAATTTTCCCCGCATCCGGGCCCTGCATGTATGAGCCAAAACTGAACATTTGAAATAACAATAGAGATTGCGTCCAACGTTTAATACGACAGTTGAAGACCCTGGGGTGACCTTGAATAACCGTTATATACAATTCCCAGACCACGATGTTGTCGCCTTGAAAGTTCCAACAATTTCAAACGATTCTGTCATGGAAATTCGTTCCCTTGAAACTTGTTCACAGCACACTGTGCCACCAAATTGTAGAAGTCATTCTGGCCAACATTTGTAGATATCATACAGGTGGTAGAGACTTGCAATCGTGGTATGAGAATGACTCCTATCTAGATGTGCTGGGTACGCGAAAGGTTAATTAAATGAATGACGATCAGGCAAATAAAATCTAATGTGAACATTGGCACATCCACAGAACCAGGCCTTGCCAAGTAAAGCATTCAGGAACTGTTGAGTTAAGCAGAATACAGTTTATTCACGAATACGTTGGGACGAGACAAGACGTCCAACATTGATGTTTGACATTTCAATGATGAGAGGTACAGCATTTTCTCAATAATCCACTCAGATAGAACCATAAAAATTCTTTAAGTAAATTATAGCTGGGTATCCTAGTTAATACAACAATGTACATGAACGATCAGGTAGTTGTGATCATGAGGTTAATCCTATAACCGTTGACCTTTTCAAGGGTATAGATAATTGTTATGTTCCATACTTTAATATACATTATAAATATTTCATCCTTGTCACATGGCCTCATCAATAATAAAAATCTGGAACCTCTGAACATTTATAGCGAAGGTATCCTCGTGCATATAAATATGTAAGTTCTGTCCTTTGACTAACCTCTCCTTATAGCCGTAACTCACATGACGGCGGTTAAATAATGTATCTTGGTAGTTACGTTTTCTGTAACAACAATTCCATTAAAACATAGGCTGGCTTTCAATGACTTAACTTCAACGTTGATCCATTTCGATACAGTATATTCGACTGTATGGACTAGATGCCAACATGATTTAAAACGTCATAAAATATATGTTATTTTCAATTCTACTTGAACAAGAAGACTTACGGTGATGACTGACGGCTATAGCTTCTAATACGAAGGCCGTGTTAAATAGAAATCACTTGTAGTCTACCCATCACATGGGGCTTAAAATAAACAGACAATATGTCTGACCTTGATGCCAGCATTCTCATCTAGGTAACGACGTCATCTAACTTGATTAGCAACAAGCGCGCAAGAAATCCCTATACTAAAAATGTGCGCTATCGTGCGCGATAAATTAAATCTACAAAATATATTAGTAACATATTAGTTGGTGCTTACTCTCTTAACAGAAGTAGGACCTATGACTACTTTATGCCTGTTAAGGACTCATAAAGGATGCAACATCGTCCCATGTAAAACCTCATATTAGTCACCCTATGTAAAACCTCTATTAGTCCTACCATGTACAACCTCATCTTAGTCACCCAATGTAAAACCTCTATTAGTCGCTACATGTAAAACCTCATATTAGTCGCTTCATGTAAAACCTCATATTAGTCGCTACAAGTAAAACCTCATATTAATCGCTACATGTAAAACCTGATTTTAGTCGCTCCATGTAAAACCTCATATTAGTCACATCATGTAAAACCTCATACTAGTCACATCATGTAAAACCTCATATTAGTCGCCCGATGTAAAACTTCATATTAGTCGCATCATGTAATACATCATTTTAGTCACCCCATGTAACACCACATATTAGTTGCTTCATGTAAAACCTCATATTAGTCGCTACATGTAAAACCTCATATTAGTCGCTACAAGTAAAACCTCATATTAGTCGCTACATGTAAAACCCATTTTAGTCGCTCCATGTAAAATCTCATACTGGTCTCATCATGTAAAACCTCATATTAGTCACATCATGTAAAACCTCATATTAGTCACATCATGTAAAACGTCATATTAGTCACCCCATGTAAAACCTCATATTAATCGCTGTGTTTGTCTACATTCGTAAGAAGTATGTCCTCAGCGCTTGCAAATAAAACAAGTAAAGGCATTAACCTGGTGCACATTCTGTTGATGTCTTCTGGGTTGCTGATGAGAATGAGACTGTCCTGCATGTTTGTTGGCATGATTGTAATTTGATTGGACTCTGTTTGTACTCCAATGTGGTCTTGAATGGCCAATTTCAATCGGCTCGTGGTATTCTTCGGAATAATCTAGTTTTAATTCCCTGCCAATTCGTTGCTGGAACCGTTTACGAACAGTTTCTTCAGTCACCGCTAGTTGAATCGTCTCTGTAATGGTCTTTGTATCCTTTCTAAGAAGATGGGTTTAAGGTTATCTGTGTGCAACCCGTAGATAAAAATGCCAACTAAATGTCGTTCAAGCTCTTGGAAAGGGATGTTCCCGTCTAGAAAAGCATCCTTAGCCAAGTAGAGTAATCGATCTGCATAGAATTGTACTGGTTCGTGTCTGTCTTGGTGTATTTCGCGAAGTAAAGTAAAAGCATGTTGTCCATCGGTTATATCACTAATGCGTTGGACAAGCTATTTCCTCAGTGAATCAAAGGTCTCATTGGGATATGCTTTAGATCTACGATGGAGAAAATCGGTCACCAAAGAATCTGAAGAAAGGTAAGCTATTCTTTTGCGGTCCTCATCACATGCAGCGTTTATAAGAGAAGCAAATTTATCAATGTCAACTAGCCACTTTCTGAAAAACTTAGCATCCCCAGCAAAAAGAGTTACGACAGTTTGGACCTGTTGGTACTTGGCGAAATGGTCTACATTACCCAAGGTCTCCGTAATTTTCTGTAGAGCAATCATAGCTGGCTCTGTTTCGTCTGGAAGGGGTGTGTGAATTGGTAGTGCTGACTGCTGCTTTTGCTAGATATTAACCAAGAGTTGTTGTTATTGCTGTTGCAGCAGTAATTGTTGCTGGTCATGCTGCTGTTGCAACGATTGTGGATCTATGATATTGATTAGTGATTAGGCCTGTCTGCTATCACTAACGAAAAAGTGGCTGTTCGCACGCTAAAATGAGTATGCTTTCACTAAAGAAAAGGACTGGTCACGGCGCCAATGTTAATGTATGTGCCCGCGTCAGTTACTTGTGCGCAGGTAGTTATATTGAGGAGAGTTAATCCTTTATATGTTTCTGTTCAAGTAGTTACAGGCCTTCTGCCTGAAATGGAGATTCTTGACTGATATTTATTTTCCTTTCCAGGCTCGTTCTTACTCCATTAGGTTTAGTGATAAGCAATATATCGTATAATGGTTTGTTAAATGATCCACTGTAACGTTCCAAATAAAACACCAATGCAGAAAATTCAACTTGAGTTTATTGCACGTCATTAGAACAGCACTGGTATTTACACAAATATGAAGTACGTGTTACTTACGCTTAAACAAAATAGTGCGTATATCCAAAGTGAAAATATATCCAACTGAAGAAAAGATATAAACTGGTCTTGATAATCTCAAAGACGAAGTCACCTAAGTACTATAACTGCCTAGCAAAAATTTCTATCTATCTAATCATGTCTATCGCCCACATCTCTCCTTTTTATACAGCTCCTGTCTTTTTCCCGCCTTGTTTCACACGTCTCATTCTTTTTTCCCCACGATACAATTTTCTACACACGTCTCTCTGTTTTCGACATTTTGCACACGTCTTTGTTTTTTCGACTTTTGTCATACCTCTCTTTTCAACTTAACAATGAACAAAACCCAAGAATCACAACATTCATTTCACAAAATCCCACGCAAAAACACGCATTCAATATTATTTTCTGAGACGGCTCTACAATGTCTCTCACCGTCGTGACTGCTATCTGAACCTAAAATTATACTTAGTTTTGTGCAAAAACGCCTTATCTGCTTTTAACGTCTGTCATTCTTATTCTATGTAGAATTATAGCACGTATAAATGCTAGTGTAGGCCAGCCGGCCACATACACAAATGGATCTGCATTTGAAGCTATCACCAACACTGGATATGGTGCAGTGATAAAATACCCCAACCTTCACCCAGAAGACCACCCTTGCATCTTTAGCCAATGCGGAGAAATTTGCTCCAGCTATGCTGCAGAAATAACAGCACTAGAAAAAGCATTGTGCCGGAAAATCTCAGACTTCGAAAGTGAAATCACTCCCCTTGAGGACATCGCTATGTTCTCAGACTCAAAATCAGCACTTCAAGCCATTGGAAAGCAAAACGTCTCCTGATGTTAATACAATTTGCAGATTAATTGACCAGCTGTTCACTTCCTACGTCGAAGTTACATTCCAGTGGATCCTTGGTCATGTCACAGTTCCAGGAAATGAAAAAGCCGATAAACTATCCAAGAGTGGAGCAGCACTGCCCCAGTACCCATCAAGTACCACACTACAAACCTGCCAACAGATCCTGAGAAACAATTATGGGCAAGAATGGCTAAACCAGTGGGCTACCTTCCGGACAGAGCGTCCTTTCTTCAAACATCAAGCGAAGCCAAACCCTCAAGATTCAGTTAAACAATTGAAAAGAAGAGATCTGAGTCTAATCTTTCAGTTGAGAACAGGCCATGGCCCCGTCAATAAACATTTAAATAGAATAGACCCACTACGTGAACCAAACTGTAGGCACTGCCACCACAATGAGGAATCAGTTGAACACCTACTGTTACAGTGCTCAAGACTAAATGATCTGCGACACCAGCTACTCCCATCGCACCCAACCATCCACAATACACTCCGCATATCACCACAACAACTGAGGAAGACTTGTACCTTTGTCAAAGAGGCAATGGGCTGTCAAGAACCACCTGCTCACAGCTAAAGGGATGATATCTTCATTATAATCATCATCATTGTTAAATTATATTTTTAACAACAATAACAATCTTCAACTCTGTCACGCCGTTATCCGGAACTGGACACTTATTTTTACATCACAGTTTAATAAGATAGATGTAAAATAAGAAATGTAAGAAAGATATATAGGATCTGTTAAGTGGCTTGTTAAAGGTTAGATTCCTATACAAGTGAGGGGTGAATAGGAAGGCGAATATTCTCACAATAACATAATGTCTCAGAAGGTCACGTGAATGGTTTCTGTTTCATCACGAGCAATCTCCCCCTATTATTCTTTCTCAATATTATAATTATTATTAAGCTCCCATCCTCTCATATTGAGGAAATGACACATGTATGGATTTAAGAGACAGTACATATAAGAAACTCACTCGACCACTGGGAAGATGGTACAACTTAAAAACATATATGATGCTTGCCGTCTATAATAATTGTATACTACCGGACAAAAGTTAAGGGCCGTCATCCAGTTTAGACAAGGTTTATATAATTGATTGGCAAACTGTAAAGACAAGTGAAAATATCACATATGCATAAGCAAGAAGTTTAGGTCATCATTGCATGATGTGAAAGAATGTAGAGCAGCAGATTTTGTATCAGACCACAATCTTCTGTTGGTTAAAACAAAATTAAAATTCAAGAAATTCACAACAGCATATAGCTATAGACAACAGTATAATGTGGGATATCTAAGAAATCAGGAAATAAGAGAAAATTTTTCAATCACAGTATCCAACAAATATCAAGTACTCCAACAGCTGTAAGATGAAACAGATACGGAAGACCACTGGCAACAAGTAAAAAATATATGGAACGAGACATGCGAAGAAGTACTGAGAAAAAGAGAACATCAGCACAAGCATGAATAACAACAGAAACCATTAGTAAGATAGAAGACAGGAAAAGCAAGAAAGCAGATTTAAACAGAAGCAAAACCAGAAGCTCCAAAGCCAAGGCTAATGGAGTGTACATAGAAGCAAACAAAGAAGTAAGAAGAAACATCAAAAAAAAAAGATGAAATATATTGATGATTTGGCAAGGGAAGCAGAGGAATCTGCAGCCAAAGGAAATATGAGGGATATGTACAACAACACAAAGAAGTTTAACATGGAAATATAAGCAAGCAAATGGCCTCATAAAAGATAAGAATGGAAAATTGCTCAGCAATATACAAGAGCAAATGAAGAGGTGGACAGAATATTTTGAGGACCTTCTCAATAAACCAGCTCCACAAAACCCCTCGGACATCCAGCCAGCAGAAGAAGAGCTACAAATTAACGGTGAAAGACCAACGAAGAAAGAAATAAAGAAAGCCATAAAGCTTCTAAGAGATGGAAAAGCGACTGGACCTGATGGTATTCCAGCAGAGGCCATCAAAGCAGATATCGACACGGCTGCAGAGATGTTATATAAATTACTTGGTAAAGTCTGGGAAAAGGAAGAGATACCAGCAGAATGGAAGAAAGGATATCTTGTTAAGTTGTCTAAGAAGGGAAATTTACAAGAATGCACAAATTATAGAGGAATAATGTTACTTTCAGTGCCAGGAAAAGTATTAAACAGGATTATCCTTGAAAGATTAAAAGAGTCCATAGACAAGAATCTTCAACTCAAATGTGAAGTCAGTCCTATTGTATGGCTCTGAGACATGGAGAACAACACAGACAACAACCAAAAAGCTACAGACTTTCATAAATGGGTGCTTGCGTAGAATAGAGGGATTAAAATGGTATGACAAGGTTACCAACGTGGAACTGATGACAAGAACTAGACAAATGCCAGTGGAACAAGAGATGAGAAGAAGACGATGGTGATGGATAGGACACACACTGAGGAAACCTGTTGATAGCATTACAAGGCAGTCCTTGTTCTGGAACCCCCAGGGCAAGAGAGGCAGAGGTAGACCAAGAAGCACGTGGAGAAGAGAGCTGGAAACAGAGGTGAAAATGATGAGGAGAACGTGGAACGAATTTGAGATGATGGCACGTGACAGGAGGACTTGGCATGTGTTTGATGAAGGCCTATGCTCCTTTTGGAGTGGAGGGTTATGATGATGATGATAGACAAGAAAAGGAGAGATGAACAAGCAGGTTTTCGGCAAAACAGATCCTGTACAGACCAGATTGCTACTTTGAGAATAATAGTTGAACAAAGTCTGGAATGGAATTCTCCATTTATACATCGGATTTGTGGACTACGAAAAGGCATTTGACAGTGTAGACAGATAATCACTTTGGAACTTGATGAGGCATTATGGAGTTCCCCTGAAGATCATTAACTTAATAAAGAAGACCTATGAAGACATGACATGGAGAGTTCTTCATGAAGGACAGCTTACAGAAACGTTTGGGATAAGAACAGGAGTGCGACAGGGATGCCTCTTGTCTCCATTTCTTTTCTTACTAGCAATAGACTGGGTTACGAGAACATCGACAACACACAACAGAAATGGAATCCAGTGGACTCTGACTAAGCAGTTGGATGATCTGGATTTAGCTGATGACTTAGCTCTTCTGTCCCATAACCGTAATCAGATGTAGGACAAATTGAAAACACTCGATGAGAGGTCAGAAAAATTGGGTCTGAAAATACCTGAAGAAATATTTGGAAAGAGAACATCAGGAAGAGACACACTTGTTGACCTTGTCTATCGCCATGGAGATGAAAAAGGAACCACTTTCATCATATGAATATCCATTACATCCCTGTGAGACAGCGGCACAGGTGAAAATCAGTACACATTTAACGAAAAATCAGAAAGAGAGAGTGCAACAGGTTCTAGAAAATCATACAGAGGTGTTAACGGACCGACCGGGGCATACAACTTTATTGGAATATGATATGAAACTGATAGACCCCACACCTGTCTGTATGAAACCCTATTCGATTCCTTTTGCTAAGGAGAAAGCTTTGAAGGAAGAGATAGACTATTTGTTGAAGGAAGGAATTATTTCACACAGTGAATCTTCGTATAGTTCCGGTGTGGTACTCCTAAGGAAACCCTCTGGAGAACATAGACTCTGTATAGATTACAGGAGACTGAATGCTATTACAGAAGGACAGGTGGATCCATTGCCGGATACAAATCAGTTGTTTGCCAGGCTAAATAAAGCTAAATATTTCTCAAAAGTGGATCTGAGTAAAGGATACTATCAGATTCCAGTAAAGCCTGAGGTTAGACCATACCTAGCTTTTAGTACATCAGAAGGACACTATGAGTTTAACAGATTGCCATTTGGATTGAAGAATGCACCTAGTGTCTTCTCTAGAATGATGAGAAAATTATTGGACCCTCTGAATAATCCATGTATCACAAATTTTATGGATGATATCCTAATAGCAACAGAAACATTTGAGGAACACATTGACTCTCTGAACATGCTGTTTAATCGACTTAGAGAAGCGAATTTAACAGCCCGACCAACCAAATGTTGCGTTGGATGTAAAGAATTAGAATTCTTGGGACACTCAGTTTATCAGGGAAACATGACCCCTGACCCAAAGAATTTAGAGAAACTAAAGAAAGCCCCGAGACCACAAACCAAGAAAGACGTGAGATCCTTTGTCTCATTATGTGGATTTTACCAAAAGTATATCAAAAATTTTAATTCCATATGTGCACCGTTAACTGATTTGACACGTAAAGGAAACCCAGATCGAATTACATGGACACCACAATGTGAAATGGCTTACCAAGAATTGAAGGAAAAGCTCACAAGTAAACCTATTTTGAAATTACCTGACTTAAGTCAAGAATTCATAGTAAGAACGGATGCCAGTAATATTGGGTTAGGTGCAACTCTGCTACAGAGATCAGATGCATTGGATGGGGAACTAAGCCCAGTGGCATATGCTAGCAGAAAGTTGAATGAAGCTGAAACCAACTACTCAACTAGCGAAAAAGAATGTCTTGCAGTAATATGGGCGATAAAGAAATTCAATATTTATCTGTATGGGAAGTTATTTAAGTTGCAAACGGATCACAAACCTTTGTCGTTTCTAGCACAGGCTAGGCATGAGAACTCTCGTTTACTCCGTTGGTCTTTATTGATCCAGCCCTATGAGTTTTGCATAGAGTATATAAGTGGAAAAACAAATCTGGGAGCGGATTTTTTAAGCCGCCATCCGTGTGATGAGAATCACCCTAAAACCCAGGAATAATAATAAATTTCTCTGTGTGTATATAGAATTATAGACTGACATATAACGTCTGTTTTAAGCGGGGAGGATTTGTCGTGAGAAATTCTAATCCACATATATAAATTAAAACGTAAATGTAAAGCCTAACAAATAACTTCATAAAAGGAAAGAAGAATGGTAAAGAACAGTGCTGTCACAATGACTGTACTCGAATCCCCCCTTGTTTTCTACTTCGTCTGCGAATTGTAACGTTTCACGTTGATAGTAAAAGCCTACTACATCTCTACCCGCTTTCTTCAATGAAACGTGTACTGCCTTTCTAAGAAAACCTTGAGATACGCAGCTGACCTAGATTTAAAATTCCATTCATATCATTTTATACACTATGTTACCAAAAACGAATGGACAGATGGACTAAAGATAGAAAGAAGGGAGGGGCTGAAAGCCGAAATGCAGGCAATACTACCACAGTCACGCGATACACAATTACTACCATCACGCGTGTAAGGCCACAAGCACTGGCTTTTTTTTCAAATCGTCAGTGATAAAAAACACTACCCATAAAGAGAGTTATGTTTAAAAACTTACAAAACGCTTATTAGGAAACATGACATTCCACTGTTTTATGTCTGAAATCCTGACATTAGTCTGACAGTACAGCAGGACAGGTGGCGGTTCTAAACATAAAAAATAAAAAAACAAATACACGACTATCCTAGAAAATACATATTTTGAACGCAGCTACTTAGCCCCATAAAATTTATATATTTGGGTTCCTTGTGACTTGCTGACAAAGAATATGTTAAGTGTTATGCAAATAGTCTAGGAATTAACAAGTTATGGCCAAAATAAAATGGGGGTGCTGTCAGACAACACCGAAAAGCAGAATCGCTCAGTGACAGATTTTCACACCACCATTGTACGGAAAGAGGTCCCCATGTTACCTACTATTTGATTGGGTAGAAATAAATGTAAGGCTAAACACGATTAGTCGGACTATAAATACTACTTTTCGTTGCTATGGGAGACGGATGGAAGGGTACTGTTTTTTTCAAACGCTTAGGTAAACATGGCATGATTGGTTAGTCTCGTCGATATAGTCACTTAGACGCGTCAGTTCCACACCAGATTTTCAAAAATACTTTCTAAAAGCAACAGTGCGTTGAGCATCAGCTTATATTTTTATAAATAAAAGCCTGAGACAGAGGCAGCTCGGAATTTGTGCCATAAGTTGTGCCATTATTCTTCACCAGTCAACGTATCTGTTTATTATTATTCCATGAATTGTGGTAAGCTTGCAATATTTGATATCTTTTAATGAAAATTGAATGTAAATTAATAATTTATGTCTGTATATGTGCGTGGTTCAGTAGCGAACCGGAGGCAAGGCCTATATATATATATAAGTTGCTCCAACCTGAACAGAAGGTGTCAGAGGAAAGTAAAACTACATGGAATTACCAACTAGTACACTGACACCTATCTTATTGACTGGAAAGAAATAATGCTGGACTTGCAGAGGCGTAGTGACCATTAGGGAGGAGTATACTGGTGAAAATTATTATAGATGAAGCTGACAGTTGGCCTACCGCTCTGAACTCAGTGTTTGTTGTGTATTGTGGTCAGTCTGGAAGGGTATTATAAATTAGTTCTGAAGTAGGAGGTACAACCTTCTTGTTTCAGGGACCATGGTCCTAAAGTTATTGAACAGCACCTGGTCAGAGCTTTGCTGAATCCAGAGGCGGACCGCATACTCCTTGGTCCTCGTAGCAATCAGTGTGGTGTCTCCAGAACACAGGGAGGCTATCGAGCAGAGGAGTCTTTTCCTGCCGCCATCACGACAGATAAGAATCTGTGGCCAGCGGAGCTCAACATTATGCCCCTATAAAACTGACAATATATGAACTAAGAGGGGAAATAAATTGTTTTAATGTCAGGAACTGAGAACATCTCCAATACTAGTTCCAACAGAAACAAACACTTGAAGTTATGATGACAAATAACAACTTAGATTGACATATAAAACCAGTATTACCTCATAAAACTACTACACAACTGACCCACATATTATAATATTAATAAAATATGTCACTACAAGATTCATATTTATAAATTATGTACATATAAATTGTGATTACAATATATTATGATTCCTGGTTCACTGTGTAATTGAATCAGGATCTCCATTGGTAACAGTACTTAATACATGACTATTTGAAAATTTATCAGTGACTTATTTAAGATAGTCTCATAGAGTGTTATATGTATGTGAGTGTCAAACTGTTGCCAAGTGTGGTGGAATAAATTAAAGTGTTTATTTGTCTGTTATTGTTGTGACTTACACATCATCATTTACAAAACCCTAGACATTCAACGTAGTCATCACTATATTCCAGAATAATTCTGACTGAGATATAAATATGTGGTAGCAAGTAAGGTCACCTGTATTACACTACACTTATTAGATACAGATACCTTCACAGCTGATCTCAGTCAGTACACTAAGTCCCCTATAAATATTTATAACATCCCACTTTACCACAGTTATGAATGAATGAATAGATTGGTTTATGAAAACATCGACGTCACACAACAGAAATGGAATCCAGTGGAATCAGACTAAACAGCTACCTAGGCATTATTTTTGATCGCCGTCTGACTTGGAAAAAACAGGTTGACAGAAATCGAATGAGAGCAAGACAAAGAATGGCAATTATGAAAAAACTTGCTGGAACAACTTGGGGTGCAGATGAGAAAGTGCTTAAGACGTTTTACACAGGGCGAGTGAGGCCAGTTCTTGAATATGGCATGGCAGCATGGGCAACAGCAGCTAAGACAAACTTCGATAAAATTAGCAGACTCCAAAATCAAGCAATGAGAATTATAACGGGAGGCATGAAGTCAACACCTATAAAAGAACTCGAAAAGATTACATGCCTCCAGCCAATGACAGATAGAAGAGACTGCAGGGCTCAACAACAGGCCGAAAAATTCAAAAGACTAACAGACCACCCAATGTGCCATAGAATAAATGCTCTTAGAAGGCAAAGACTCAAACGAAGTAATTTTGTAGAATCAACCAAACCACAAATGAGAGCAGTATCCATAGATGAAATATCCACTGTTAAACCCATCTACACTGCACAGAAGCTTCCAGTTTGGAAACAAAATCGTTTCCCTAAAATGATGGAAAACATTCCTGGAATTGAAAGTAAAAAGAGCCAAACTGCAACAGATAGAAAATCCATAGCGACAAAATACTTAGAGAAACATTATCCACGCAACACCTGGACCCATGCATACACAGATGGATCAGCAACAAATGCAACAGAAAATGGAGGTGGGGGTGTCTTTCTGACCTTAAGCACTGGTGCAGAAAAAAGGCTGTCAGTGGCGACAGGACGATTCACCAGCAGCTTCAGAGCAGAGGCAGAGGCCTTGAAAACTGCAGCAGAGGTTGTATTGACAGAAGAAACGGCAGAGCGACAAGTTGCTTTCTTTACTGATGCACAGTCAGTAATTGCAACGTTGAAAAGACACAATAATACAGACCTGGATGATCTCAGAGTAGTGCTCCACAAACTTTGTCAACGATTCAAAAGTGTTGTGATCCAGTGGATCCCATCTCATTGTAACATCGCCGGCAATGAAGAGGCTGATAGAATGGCAAAAGAAGGTTCACATCTACCTCAGCCTGATGCAAGCATAACTTTTGAGGAAGCAAAGAGTTTTATCAGAATCAGATACAGAAACAAATGGAATGTAGAACATCCAGGGCACACACAGAATGATGCTTACTACCAGCTCCACAGAAGAGCACAAGTGATAATCTTCAGACTCCGCACTGGCCACAACAGAGTGAGTACCATCTATTCAACAAGCTAAAGATAGGAACTACCGATCAGTGTAACTGTGGTACTGATAAAATGACTGCTGAACATCTGCTTCAAAGTTGCACCTTATATGTGGTACAGAGAAAGTGCATATGGCCGACGCCAGCTCCTTTCGTTGAAAATCTTTACGCGGATTCAAATAGCCTCAAACTGACTACTGCTTTCTTTGAGAACATTCAAGTGGACGTATGAGAGTGTACGAAGAAAACTTGTTATTTTTAATTTGTTAGTTATTCATGTTATCCAATAACTTTATGAAACAAACGTCACAATACAGCGACTTACTTGTTATTTTATGATGTAAAATGATGTGTCACATTAACACTAAAGAGCAAGAGGAGATCACGTGACATCGTTGCGGGCAATAATATTTGCTGTCACTTGTAACGTTGAGCTTATTGGTCATTTTAGAATTTTGTTTCTTTTGTTTTTGTTTCCAGGAATATAAAATACAACTTATGTGTCAAATGGCCGTTCTTGTTTCATTGTTTTGACACGTGGTTTAGGAATATCCAATAGAAACACGTGCTGATAATACAATTAAAAAATAAGACTTGTCAATCATCCTGTAGAAATATTATATTCCATACTGTGATCACGTGATCGTCCTTGACATTTTATGGCAGCAGTCCCGCTTGGGTCAAGGCTCTCACGTTGTATACCTCTTTGAAATGAACCCATTTTGTTAAGGGGGCATCACTATTTGGTTATTTTCACCTGATGTTGTAAGAGTCTCTTTTCGTATATTCTTTGAAGGCATCTCCACTTGCTGCAACCGACAACTTCGTCCTTCCAGAATCCTGGACTTATCTCTTCATGTCTCAAACCTCAGCTGTGGTTGCCTTTCTTTTAATTGGAGGAGGGAGTAGGAGGCACGGCGCAAGCTTGGGTTAAATTTTAAGTTTAATCCAGTTTAGATATGTTTAGGACTTTCTTGCAACACATATAGGCTTTTTTATGATGGCTGTCACATAAATGGCATGGGAGAAAAATAAAGTCATTAAGGGAGTGGGGAGGGGGGGAGGGGGGGGGGGGCACAAAAGTCATTACCCACAAAAACAATAAGCATGTAAAGTCACTGACTTTTAACTAACTTTCTGTATTCGCTACCTAACCAGACATAGACGTTGAGAACTCTTATCAATTTTCCACTACCATCGCATTGCTATTTCCCTCATACTGAAACGTTAAGATACATCTATGCATTTATCTAAGGGATGTAATTTTAATTACAAGGGAAGTAATATGTGCCGAAAAGTTTTTTAAAACTTTTAAAATATTAATAGTGATTTCTAAAAACTCTTTGTAAAATCTTATGTAGCAAAAAGAAAAAAAAATAATGCATTTTAAATTCTTAAGAGAATTTATTCAGTAGTTTGTTATTATAATATAAATATGCATTTATATTTTATATGGGATAAATAAATGCACGCAACGCTTAATACACGTCAGGAAATATGTATTACTCGAGTTTCTCTTAATGTGGAAATGTTATCATATTATCAATTTGTATTTTTGACCGGCACATAGTGCTGCCTAAACTAAAACAAATATTCTTACGAATGTGTTTCTTTAGTGAGGAGGGTACTAAAGGTAGAATCCGCCTCAGGTACCAAATATTTTAAGTACGCCTCTGGAGGCAGTGACCATGATAGTAAAAGGTAGTCCCATAGCAGAATCTGCCGCAAAGGAGTGAAGTTCTTGTTAGACTGGAGAAAGTAACAAGAACTTACCTCTAGACTGGAGAAAGTAACAAGAACGTATGGGATGGAAATTAATATAGAAAAAAGCAAGATATTGGTGAATAGCCATAATAAACATGTTCCGACCAACATTACGTTAAATGGGCAAACGTTAGAAGAAGTGAACACTTTTAAATATCTGGGCTCCACTATATGTAGTGATGGAAGATCAAAAAAAGAAATCAAGACAAGACTTGAGATAGCCTCAGCTGCCATGACAAGGCTGAATGTGATCTGGAAAAGTAACATCAGTTTTCCTGTGAAGATCAAATTATACAAATCACTTGTATTATCTATTATCTTGTATGGGTGTGAGGGTTGGACACTCACTGCAGATACGGAGCGAAGGATTCAGGCTTTCGAGTATAAATGTTATAGAAGAATTTTGCGCATTTGCTATAAAGAGCACAAAACAAATGTCTATGTTAGAGAGAAAATAAAAACGTATGCAGGCCACCAAGAACCACTATTGTCAGTAGTGAAACGTCGAAAGCTTGCCTGGTCTGGGCATATACTCGTCATGGCTCCCTTTCGAAAAAGATCCTCCAGGGAACAGTCGAAGGTAAACGGAGAAGAGGAAGGCAAAGAAAATCCTGGGCTGATAACATCAAGAATGGGCAGGGCACAGTTTTTCCACACTTGTACGCATTGCTGAGGATAGAGAGCAGTGGAGGACCCTGTCTGCTGATGCTTCCACCATGGCACCCCTACGACCCATGACGGGTTACGGGTTGAGATAAGATGATACTAGGTCCAGCTTTCCCTTGCTGCTTTTGCCTTCCCTAACTCTAGCGGTGAGTTAGGTGCTCATTTACTCCTGGGTAGACTGGAACGTGACGTCACCAAGTTTCGATACGGTAACGCGGTAACTTTTTGTCTTTTGCTGCGAGAGACAAGCGCCCTAACTCGCTAGTCTTTTTTTTAAAATAAAGTATCCCGTTCAACCCTTGATGGGTTATACAGTTGACATTCAAAAATCCAACCATTGATAATCCGGTTCCTTCAGTTTTCCGGAATGGATTTCGGAGCGCATTTTTTAATTTACCTCGTTGGCGCGCCACTGTTTTCTGGAGCCGTTTATGTTTTGATGCAGCTGTTGGGTCTTGCTTGCACGTGTTAACAGGCATTCCTGCTCATTCCTTCTCATTTTATCATTTATTTGCTGCTGTATAGCCCCATTATGGATTCAGCAAATAAAAGAAGTGGTGTAAAACGTAAACATTTAATTTTCTTTCTTTAAAGGACTGTACCGGTAGTCATTTCCTGTTAAATATATACAGCATATATAACCCAAAAAAAATCCGGCATTTTCAACAATCCGGCACTCCTCAGGTCCGGAGGTTGCCGGATTTTTGAATGTCAACTGTAGTTAGGACATATGGTGTACTAATTCAAGGAAATAAAGTATCCCGTTCAACCCTTGATGGGTTATAGTTAGGATATATGGTGTACTAATTCAAGAAAATAAAGTATCTCGTTCAACCCTTGATGGGTTATAGTTAGGATATATGGTGTACTAATTCAAGAAAATAAAGTATCCCGTTCAACCCGTGTTGTGTTATAGTTAGGTCATATGGTGTACTAATTCAAGAAAATCAAGTAGCTCGTTTAACCCTTGATGGGTTATAGTTAGGATATATGGTGAATTAATTCAGGAAAATAAAGTATCCCGTTCAACCCTTGATGGGTTATAGTTAGGACATATGGTGAATTAATTGAAGAAAATAAAGTATCCCGGTCAACCCTTCATGGGTTATAGTTAGGACATATGGTGTACTAATTCAAGAAAATAAAGTATCCCGTTCAACCCTTGTTGGGTTATAGTTAGGACATATGATGAATTAATTCAAGAAAATAGAGTATCCCGTTCAACCCTTGATGGGTTATAGTTAGGACATGTGGTGTACTAATTCAAGAAAATAAAGTATCCCGTTCAACCCTTGTTGGGTTATAGTTAGGACATATGGTAAATTAATTCAAGAAAATAAAGTATCCCGTTCAATCCTTGATGGGTTATAGTTAGGACATATGGTGTACTAATTCAAGAAAATAAAGCATCCCGTTCAACCCTTGATGGGTTATAGTTAGGACATATGGTGAATTAATTCAAGAAAATAAAGTATCCGGTTCAACCCTTGATGAGTGATATGAGTAAATATCATATCATGTTTTGTATAAGATCACTTCCTGGTTGTATTGTTTATACACGGTAGTCCGTGGTTACAGGAAGTGACGTCTTGTCGGCTGCTCAAATTGATAGCAGACGGCAACTTTAAATTGGGACAAGTTGAGCGTTCTTTAAAACACTTGGGCTTGTGTCTTCGGCCTGTGTAGATGGCATATGTCCGTATGGACGATATCTTTAGCTTGTGTTATTAATCCACCTGCATGCTATTTTACCATCAATTGTATTACAGCTTCTACTGCAAGTGTATTATCAGTTTAGGCAAATGCAGAGTGTGAAGTTTTCTAAATGCGTGAGTACCAGACTTTATTAAAATGTATGATGTCTCCGAGGACGAGACGGTAGTCTAGACACGACTAGAAGAGAATCCTTATATTGTGCACTTTGAAGAGATGAACAATATTGTGGTGTAATAAATATTTGTACACTGTCAATGGTTATTGACGTGTTTTGTGCCTGATTGCCGGTGTGCGGGCCAGGGAGTTGGGATATGTCTGACCAAAATTGAACCCACAGTATTATTACGTGCAAAGCTATTAGCATAACACTGGAAGGCGACTCAAGGCCTAAATAGAGACAGAGTGTCAAAGCATTGAGTCTGTTGCACTCTTGATCCAATCCATAGCAAGTCACGCTATTGAGGAATTGTACCCGTATCAGACCTTTTGGGCGCCAAGCTTAACAGACAATCTGCAAGAAGCAAAAATACCATTATTCAAAATGGCGGCATTCATCGTCTGCCGGAGATTTTAAAGTGTGGAAGAGACTTTCCAACATTCAAATGCATCTCAAAGTGCCTCAAAGTGTTAATAACAAGAAGAAGTGACATTTTCAATATCAAATCAAAGTATTATATGGAGATTTTTCATCCTATAAAGATCAGATGTCAGCGATAGACCAGAGCTGTTGTTTTCAAGTGTCAGCCTTACGATTCTAGGCCTAACCTCAGCCTGGAAAACGATCCATCACATTGATCCTTGCTTGTCGAAGTCTCAAGGAGGATTGTTTTTTTTTTTGCAACAGATAAGTCTATGTATTGTTACATACAGCTTGACTGTAAATATAATCTGTTTGCATGATTTCTGACTTCACCATATGTGGGTTTTCGTTACGTGTACTTGTTTGTAACTAGTGGGCAAGGATGGTGGGACTTGAGTTGTTCATTTAATACCGCGAAAGCTAGGTCGAATGAACAAATCAAGCGTTCTATAGGGCAGTATCTGTGTGATTCAGATAGAGGACCCAGCATATTCTGCTGGTTGTATAAAAGTTTGTCTCTATTGAATTTAACAGATCCATTTTTGTTAGCTGTATAGTCATGTTTCATTATTGTATGTTATCATAAGTCTTGTTATTGTAATATTTTACTCAGTTTGTTACATTATTGTTTGTAATATTGTACATTCTACCCTGACTGTCATTTATTTCATAGATGTCATAATTGTTGTGATATGCGTCTTGTCTTGTCTAGTTGTACTAGAGCATTAGTTTAAATTAATTCATATATATTTTATAGTTATTCCTTTGTTTCCCATTTGTATTTCCTTCAGTTGCTCTAACCCTGTCTTTCTTGTCATTACTCGTTGTACGTGCTATTTTCTTTGTTGTTCATATCTCGTATTTCACTGCACCTATATTATTGCAATTATAAATTGATCTGAGATTGGTGGATGAAGTATTGAATATTTAGCTGACATATTCATATACATAAAAGTTAAAATATTATGTATTACTGATAAACACAATAATAAGCAACCATGACTTCATTAAAGGATTTAATGAAAATTGGAAAAGAACTTAATTTGGAAGGTCCGGCCTTGCAGGCTTATGTGGATAAAGAATTAAACAGACAGGAAGTACTTCGCAAAGAAGAATTGGCTGAAAAAAGGAGACAAGAAGAACTCCATAAAGAAGAATTAAGGAGACAAGAAGAGCTCCATAAAGAAGAATTGGCTGAAAAAAGGAGACAAGAAGAACTCCATAAAGAAGAATTAAGGAGACAAGAAGAGCTCCATAAAGAAGAATTAGCTGAAAAAAGGATATCAGAAGAATTGGCTCTTGAAAGGGAAAAATTAGCCTATGACAGATCTCAAGAGGAGAAAGCTCAAGAGGAGATGAAATTACAACAAATTAAAGCTCAAGAAGAGATATTATCTCAACAAGCTATAAGATTGGCTGAGACTGAACTTGAAAAATTAAAATTACAACAACCACTGTTGCATCCTGGGGTAGGTGAAGATAAAAATAAAGATCATACTACTGCCATAAGGATTAATTTGCCTAAATTTAATGCATCCATAGATGACATTTCATGCTTCCTAAATAGGTTCCAAACTTATTGTGAAGAATATAAGATTGACAAATCTACATGGACATGTAGACTTATGAATTTATTGGTTGGTGAGCAATTAACTGTAGTCTCCACTTTGGATGAGCAAACCAGAAAGGATTATGAAGCTGTTAAGGTGATTTTATTGCAGAGGTATCAATTAGATGATGAGGGTTATCGTCAGAAATTTAGGTCTTTATACCCTGATTCTGGAAAAGATTTCACTGAATTTATTTCAGCTGTTAAATTAAATTTTTCAAGATGGATTGAACTATCCAAAACTGAAAAAACTTTTGAGGGATTGTCAGATTTAATTCTAAGAGACAAGGTTTTGTCATTGATACAGAGTAAATATTAGCAAGGGGAGGTGATCTTGAAAATGTTAAGCGAATAGATTCGATTACGGGTTACGTTGCTTGATTAAGCTGATGTTAAGTTAAAATTGTATTAGGGGAATTTCCTCGTGTGATCGAGAAGTTACAAAGCGTGTGAACGCCGGTCAGTTCTATTGTGTAGAGGTATGCACTATGAACTGTTTTGAGCTACGGGTGTTTAGCTATTTGTGGCTAGCCCGTGCAAGTAGTGCGAGAACGGTGTTTTTTGAACAGCCGAGTCTCGTGGGGTCCTTTTAGGCGGGACTAGAGTGTGTGAACTAAGAGCATTCTTTTTTTGGGTACCGACGGGAGAGGTCGGTCCTACAGTGTGTGTTTTGGGTATGCCTGTGCAGTGCACAAGTTATAGAGGCCATTATTTGTGTAATCCTATAATTCTTGAGTTTATTGGAGAATTATGTTTATGAGTATTTTTGAAGAGGTAAGGATCCAGGACTTATGTTTGAATATATAAATGTCAAGATGAGGGAAGGCGAGATTACTGCAGATTGCCAGGGAGTGCAGTCTTGCGAGAAATTGCCGAAAGTATTCACCATTGATGTAGTTAGCACGGCGAGGATGATGTCCGTTTGCTAACCGGATCTATATGATATTTGAGAGGCCATCGTTATTATTGAGAGGATCCATATCTACATTAAAGCGCCAAGGTTGAGAGCGTCTTTGATGAGGCATATTTGAGAGGCCATCGTTATTATTGAGAGGATCCATATCTACATTAAAGCGCCAAGGTTGAGAGCGTCTTTGATGAGGCATATTTGAGAGGCCATCGTTATTATTGAGAGGATCCATATCTACATTAAAGCGCCAAGGTTGAGAGCGTCTTTGATGAGGCATATTTGAGAGGCCATATTTATTATTGAGAGGATCCATATCTACATTAAAGCGCCAAGGTTGAGAGCGTCTTTGATGAGGCATATTTGAGAGGCCATCGTTATTATTGAGAGGATCCATATCTACATTAGAGCGCCAAGGTTGAGAGCGTCTTTGATGAGGCATATTTGAGGAATTTTTTATTGATAGCACGGTGAGGACAACCGTTTGCTGGGAAAAAAGGATCCATTGTCTATTTATTATAATGCTGATGTTAGAAGCATCGTTGATGAGGCCATTTGTTATTTACATTGGAGCGCCAATGTTGAGAGCGTCTTTGATGAGGCATATTTGAGGAATTCATTATATTAGCACGGGGATGCCGACCGTTGCTGAGAGGATCCAGTATTAATATTATTACATTAGCACGGTGATGCCGACCGTTGCTGAGAGGATCCAGTAGTAATATTATATAGCGCTAATGATTCTGAGAAGTGGAGATGTGACTGGAGTACTGTATTATTGTATTACTATGACTTGTACTTTGATTATAACTGTGTATTCTGTATTAACGTAACGTGTTGTGGTGTAATAAACGTTCATTCCCTATCACCAGCCGTTTATAACCATCTATGACTTCTACACGCGTAACCTTGTAATGTGAGTGACTGTCCCAAAGCACACTCACCTTCTTCACCATAAAGACATCCACCATAATTATCAGTATATATAACATTTGGTGGACCAAACCAACGGGTCGTAACACCCACATTACATTCGCGTGAAACAAGAGAGTAAATTAGGTCAGATTCTGGACCAGTCATTACAAGTGGGAACACTGAAAGTTGTTATGTTTAGCTCTGTGTGGGCGTGGCTTAATTCAACTGTACACAGGTATCAGCTGACTGCGCATATCCATCCTTATATCTTGGCGTGTTGTAGCAACTAAACTAACTTTATCAGTTGGTTTCGATATCAAACAGCTGTTATCTGATAGCGACATTGATGCCATAATTGTTACAGTGCTTGTTCCAGTCTTTCCATATACAGATTCAACTAAATGTGAAGTGTTTTTGAGGAGTCGTTTGCAGATTATCTCAAGTCAAAAATCACGGGGGTTGCTGTGCTGCGTTTCCTGTATGCTGTACGTGCTGATGCTGTGTTGAGCGCATTTTACACTTTTGCAAGAACCTGAAGAGTTTGTGTACCTTTCTGCGCTGGAACGGTTTTATCTGCAGAACTTTGGGATATCTGGTGTGTTGGCGGAAGGGACAGAAGTATTATTAAGATAAGTGATTTTGTTCTGTGTAGATTGTGCCACTTTTCTGCATTTTAGCAAGTCTGCCTATACTATCCATCACTTATTCTGTTGATAATTGTCGTTGTGTTGTCGATAATTATATCGATTGATAGTACAATATGTTGATGCATAGGTAGTGTATGCTATATATAGGTACTATAACAGGAGTTGATGTACAGTAATTAAGAAATAATTGCAATTTCTTAAAAAAGATAATTGGCTTGGTGAGGTGAAAGTTTAATTAATACATATATAGTTGTCTAGGTAAGTAAGTCACTATGGACTATAGTACAGATCCTGAGTATAAAAAATACCGTGAACTATTAGGATTTGGAGACCGTGAGCTGACTGAGTCTGAAATAATAAGACTGCAATGTGAAAAGGAAATTCATGAAATTGATGAGAGGTATCGGAAAAGGAAGCTAGAAGAGAAGAAGCAATTGGACATAAAACAGAGTACCCTAGAGCAAAGGGAAAGTATCATAGAATGTACTGCTGAAGTAAGAGAGTTACATGAAAAAGTCTCTAAACTTACAGATGATTTAGGCAAATCAAACTCAGAACTTGCTAGTACTCAAACAGCATTGAGTGTAGCATTGTGTAAGATCAAAGAGTTAGAAACTCAGGTTAAAAATAACGATAATGAAGTTAGAAACCTAACTCAGGAACTTCAAGAAAGGAGAGAAATATATGACAAATTGAAAATGGAGAACAATGAACATGAGCAAACTTATATAAAAATGCTTCATGAGGTGAGGCATGATAATGAGATTCTCAGTGATCAAATTAAGGACATGAATATTGTACCCCTTAAGAAGAATGATGAGATTATGTATAATGACAATGATGATATTAAGATTCAGTCTCTACAACTAGAGTTGACTCAGTTGAGAGCAAATAAAGAGCAGTATGAGACAGAGACATTGTTAGAATTGACGGCTGAGAGAGAGAAGGTCGCTAAGATTAAAAATTTGCTAGCAGAGGAAAGCTGTAAAGTTTTAAGAGCTGAGAGTTTAAGCAAGAAATTAAGTGCAGAGATTTCACTTAGAGATATTCAAATTTCAGAAGCCAGAGTGAGATTGGATGGTCTACTTGACATTCTCTTAAAGAAAAAAAGGTGGTGTTCTGTCAGTGTTGACAGTGAAAGACATAAAGCAAAAAGTCAGTCCTATACACTTTTTGCGGACTCTAAAGTGAAGATTGGTGGACAGAAATCTTTCCGAGGGAAATATAACTTTCAACGCAATACCAATCATTCTAGCGATATTGGTTCCTGGCGGCAAGCTAGCAAAGGAAAATCTACAGTATTAGATAACCCTGTAGATAACAAAAGAAACAATAATAAATTTCAATTTAAGTTGTTAAAAACAAACAAGGTATTAAGTGAGAACCCTGATGGCTTGATAGCAGGGAAGAAAAATAGCACTCCTTATTCCAGGAAGGAAACATATTTTGTGAAAAACAATAAAGATATGGTTAAATCTTTCAGTCATACCCAGTCAAGTCAGTGTGACCCAGTTTTTAAACACACTGCCACAAACAAGGATAAAAATACTTTTGATAGGAGATATAACCCTGAGGTTAAAATGTACCAAGGGAGTTCTTCATATAGTAATGTTTCTTTGCCTAAAAACAAGAAACAATTTGACAGATTAGAATATCGTGATCCTGAGAGTGTTATAAATTATAGTGGAAATAATTATGTGAAAGAGTGTCAATCTGGTAATAAATTTGTTGATAAAAAGCCATTTCCATCTGGTAGATATTTTTATCCAGGAGAAAATGCTAATCGTAATTATGCTAACTGGGATGTGAAACAGTACAACTGTGTCAATAGAACAAATAACAATGTTCTTAACAGCAATTATAGAAATTGTAACCAGGTTAGCTGTACTCCACATGAGAGCAAAGTTGTTAACAAGCAAAGAAATAACACTATTGATTGTCACACTAGTGGTGTCGAAAGGTCATCTCGTTCTTGTGAATGTAGTAAATTTTTTCAGGCTACAACAGGGATGAACTTTCGTTACGGTCAAGTGATCGCTAAGCCTTCTGTGATGTTTACATCGTTTAAGGAGGACTTGTTGAGGTGTGTGAAAAGGGGCCAAGACTCTACCCCACCTCAAGGGATAGGTAAACGTGAAAGTTGATTTTCTGTTTTCCCTTATTAAATCTAACAGATGATTGATAGAAATTTTCATTTGTATTATCTCGTAGCGTGCAACGTTGTGATGAGTTGGCGCACTTGTTGTCATTATTCGTGAAGAATGTGGATTATCTATCAAGCAGAACCTATTAGTGTCTCGCTATACATCTGACGAGTCACTTTTTGGAGGATCAAGAATTATTGACAGATTGACGGGTATATTTTTTTTTTTACAGCTGATTTATTTTTTAGAATAGTACATGTTATTGTATTCTGTGGATAATATATCATATGATGTTTTATTAAAATTTGTAATTTCTTTGAAACATTATGATGTTCATTTTGATGAATCATTTGATTGCTAAATATATATTTTTTGTAGAACATAGATGATTGTTTCGATAATGTACCAGTCCAATTTTCTATGCAATTGTATACTATTCTGTTTTGATTGTGTGTAACGTATGTGTTGGTAATAATTTGTGTGTAATTTTTGATAAATGCAGTGAGCGGTGTCAAACCTGTGCTCATTTTTCTGTATATTTTTCGGGTTGTAGCTGTAATTGTTAGGATAATTATATGAATTTATTGTTATGTTGTGTAATATGATTTTGTAGAATTATCTTGCATGTACCTAGAATTTAAATAATAAGATTTTTTCTACATTTTTGCAATAAATTAACTTGATAAATATTTTTTATAAAAACTTTGAAGATATTTTTTTATAGAACTTCTTTTTCATATCATATTGTACCATTAAATTTTAGATTTATTTATAGAATATATCATACTAGGCTGAGTAAGATATAAATTTACAGTTAAATAACACTGAAGCTCAACGCTATTGTTATTCAGAATTAACTTATAAATTAAATTGAACTTTTTTTTGGTAAAATTGATAGACACATCTGATACTTTTATTTGTTTAAAGATGGACAGATTGTTGTAACATTATGTTATGTTTGTATGTTGGAAAGTTGATATACAGATGACATCGTATTTGTCTTAGGTTTTTTTTGGTGATGTATTTTTTGAAAAAAAATGATATAAGTGTTTGTCTAGAGATAAGATACTTTATGCTTCTCTCATTTTGTTAAAAGTTAATTTCAGTGTTAATTTATTAGTTATGACTTAGAATTACTTAAATAATAATTTTATTCTTTGATAACTTATTGTTCTGAAATATTTTGTATGGTAATTTTGGGAAAAAAATAGTTTTTTGGCATTGTAAATTATTTTTGTGTGCCCTATGATTGAAAGGGATATGAATTCTTTAGAAGTTTGTCTTATTTGATATTATGATGTATTTTTATTATTTAGCGGTTGATTGTGCGTTAGGTCAAAACTTAGTTATCGCAAATGCTATTATTTGTTTGTGTAAGGTTTATAATTTATTTTCAGTTAAGTATAACTTTTGTAATTTAGTTAAATTACTTATTAGACTTTGGTTAGTTATGAATTATTCGTTTTGTGCTGTTAGTATGGATATACTTTGACATTTTGTTTTGTGCCTTGTAATCATGTTTGTATTTAATTTTGAAATATGTTGTCTAATCTAAACATCTATTACTTGTATTGTAATTGACTTTCTATGCGTTCGTACCTTTGCTTTCCATTCGTCTTTGTTGACTATCCTTCATTTCATTCTATCTTTTTGTTGTCTTTCCGATATGTGTTCATATCTTGTTTATATTTCCGTATCACATCTTCGTTTCTCTTCATTCTACTTGTATACTTCTTCTTCTTTCGATACTTATACTTTCATTCATTGTATTCTTGAGTTAATTATATAACTTAATATAATGTAACTAGTATTTTGGTAAATTTGTATTTATTTTACATGAAATTGTTGTTCTTATTGGTTATCTTGTGCTATTGTTAATTGTTTCTCATTTTCTGATTTCTTACTTTTCTTTACTACAGATCATTCTTCTGTTGCTTGATCTTGTTCTTTCACTTTCTATTGGTTGTTACTTGTACTAAATGTACTTAGCTTAGTGTTCTATTAAGATTAATTTTGGTATGCTTGTATTATGATTGATGATTTTGTTGTAATTTACATCGGTAACATTCATTGGGATATTTGATTGATTATGTTTGATGTTTTAGTTGTAATTTTACATTTATTGCTGATATTTCTGGTAGATGTACTATTTTCATTTTTTGCATAGATACATTTTTTGGTAGCCATATAATATAACTTCATTTATCTCTAAATTTTTGACACTTAAATTTTCAAAAAAATGATAAACCATTTTTTTCCCAGGCGGTGTGGCAACTGATACAGAGTAAATATTAGCAAGGGGAGGTGATCTTGAAAATGTTAAGCGAATAGACTCGATTACGGGTTACGTTGCTTGATTAAGCTGATGTTAAGTTAAAATTGTATTAGGGGAATTTCCTCGTGTGATCGAGAAGTTACAAAGCGTGTGAACGCCGGTCAGTTCTATTGTGTAGAGGTATGCACTATGAACTGTTTTGAGCTACGGGTGCTTAGCTATTTGTGGCTAGCCCGTGCAAGTAGTGCGAGAACGGTGTTTTTTGAACAGCCGAGTCTCGTGGGGTCCTTTTAGGCGGGACTAGAGTGTGTGAACTAAGAGCATTTTGTTTTTGGGTACCGACGGGAGAGGTCGGTCCTACAGTGTGTGTTTTGAGTATGCCTGCGCAGTGCACAAGTTATAGAGGCCATTATTTGTGTAGGCCTATAATTCTTGAGTTTATTGGAGAATTATGTTTGTGAGTATTTTTGAAGAGGTAAGGATCCAGGACTTATGTTTGAATATATAAATGTCAAGATGAGTGAAGGCGAGATTACTGCAGATTGCCAGGGAGTGCAGTCTTGCGAGAAATTGCCGAAAGTATTCACCATTGATGTAGTTAGCACGGCGAGGATGATGTCCGTTTGCTAACCGGATCTATATGATATTTGAGAGGCCATCGTTATTATTGAGAGGATCCATATCTACATTAAAGCGCCAAGGTTGAGAGCGTCTTTGATGAGGCATATTTGAGAGGCCATCGTTATTATTGAGAGGATCCATATCTACATTAAAGCGCCAAGGTTGAGAGCGTCTTTGATGAGGCATATTTGAGAGGCCATCGTTATTATTGAGTGGATCCATATCTACATTAGAGCGCCAAGGTTGAGAGCGTCTTTGATGAGGCATATTTGAGGAATTTATTATTGATAGCACAGTGAGGATAACCGTTTGCTGGGAAAAAAGGATCAATTGTCTATTTATTATAATGCTGATGTTAGAAGCATCGTTGATGAGGCCATTTGTTATTTACATTAGAGCGCCAATGTTGAGAGCGTCTTTGATGAGGCATATTTGAGGAATTCATTATATTAGCACGGGGATGCCGACCGTTGCTGAGAGGATCCAGTATTAATATTATTATATTAGCACGGGGATGCCGACCGTTGCTGAGAGGATCCAGTAGTAATATTATATAGCGCTAATGATTCTGAGAAGTGGAGATGTGACTGGAGTACTGTATTATTGTATTACTATGACTTGTACTTTGATTATAACTGTGTATTCTGTATTAACGTAACGTGTTGTGGTGTAATAAACGTTCATTCCCTATCACCAGCCGTTTATAACCATCTATGACTTCTACGTGCGTACATGTGTTGTGAGTGATTGTTCCAACACGCACGCACTCAATCAACCACAAAGAAATCAGCATATAACAGTCATCTATTAGTGCTGATTTTCTTGCGTTCCTACAGGAAAGAAAACCAGAAAACCTGACTAAAATACAAACCCTAGGACGTCAATATCAAGTTGCACATCCTAATAGAGTATTGAGCAAAAATAATGTTAAGGATTCATTACCAGCTGCATCTGCTAGGTCATTCCAAGACAATGCACCTAGGTATAGATCAAACAGTATGGATAGGAATCAAAGATTTAAACCATCACATAATTACAGTCAAAATAGAGGTAGATACAATTTTAATAAACACCAACCTCAAAGAAATCGGAGTTCATATGAGGAGGATAACTATTATCCACAAACCTCATTTAAGTCCAATAACTGGCAAAATAGAGGAGAATATAACTCAAAATCAAATAGAGGGCAGAAATCATTTTATAGAGGAAATGATCAGAATGCAAATAAAAGATCTTATCATAACAATACCTCCAGACAATCAAGAAACACTGAACGTACCAATGCCATTGTTCATGATAATAATCAGAACCATAATGATATTGTAGCACATGCAAATTCATGCAGTGTAGACTTAGCAAATAGTGATAACTGCACTAATTGCAATTCTTTATTTCAGCCTCAAGGAGTGCCAAGATTATTATGCGGACACCCCCTCCCAGTCATGTCATCTTTTGAAAGTACTGGTTCATTGATCTTGAACAGAGGTTTTGTCAATAATAAGTTAGTATCTTTACTGAGAGATACTGGTGCAACCACCATTGGTGTGCGCAAGGCCTTGGTTGATAAGGTGGAATATACAGGAAAACAAGTGAAATGCATAACTTTTGGAGGAACTGTGGAATATTACCCCACAGCCGAGGTGTTTTTGGATACACCATATTTTACAGGAAGAACACTTGTATGCCTCTTGGACAATCCAATTGCTGGAATTATTATGTGAAACATACCTAAATTGCATGAATGTACACAGGAAGATATTGAAATATGGGAAAGACAACATTTATTATTTTCAAATGCTGTGACTACCAGAGCTCAGTCTCGCATGGACAATGATCATCACAAATCAGTCATTGATGTGTTACCTGAAGATATAACTGAAGATATCACTTCAGAAGAAGAAGAAGAAGAAAAGGAAAATAATAATGATGATATAATTCATTATCAACAGGAAAATAATGATGATATTAAGGCAATGAATGATGTCAATACTGATGATGACAATTTATTTCAGATGGAGCTCATTGATAAGGAAACCTTTATACAAAGACAGAAAGATGATATTTCCTTAAAAATTTTTTTTCATATTGCTCATTTGAATGATGTAATGGTAGATGACTGTGCAAAACACTGGTATACTATCAAAAATGGGATTTTGGTAAGAAACTATCAATTTGCTAATTCCTTAAAGAAACAGATTATGGTACCAGCTTGTTTTCGACCATTCATTTTACGACATGCACATGACATTGAATGTGCAGGACATTTAGGTGTTGCTAGAACAAAACAAAGAGTTTTGTCATATTTTTTTTGGCCCGGAATTACGAAAGACGTCAAATTATTTTGTCGTACATGTACCATCTGCCAAAGTGTAGCAACCAGAAAACCAAAACATGATGCGCCCATCCAAGCATCTGATATCTCTTTGCGTCCCTTCGCAAAGATGGCCATTGACATTATTGGCCCTTTAAAGGTAACATCAGCCAGAGGTCATCAATATGTGTTGACCTGCATAGATATGTGCACACGCTGGCCAGAAGCTATACCTTTAAAAACCATCACCACGGTAGATATTGCTGATGCATTATTCTTGATTTTTAGTAGAATAGGTTTTCCTGAAAACATTCTATCTGATAGAGGAACTCAGTTAGTTTCAGATGCTATGAAACAGGTTATGGATATGTTTGGGATTCAAAGATCTCTTAGTTCAATATACCATCCTCAGTCTAACGGAAAAATAGAAGTCCTCAACAGATCCTTAAAACAAATGCTACATAAAGTTACAATTAAATATCCACAAAATTGGGACAGAGTTCTCCCAGCTGTTTTATTTGCGTATCGAGAGATAAAAAATGAACATACAGGCTTTAGTCCATTCGAATTGGTTTTTGGCGCCAGACCACGAGGCCCAATGTCTATATTAAAACAACTTTTAATTGGTGCTGAGATGAACAAGGAGGTTCAGACCTCATATCAATATGTGGTCAATTTGAGGAAAAAAATAATAGACGCATGCCAAATAGCAGTAGGTTCATCTGAAAAGACAAAGCTTAGGGCGAGGTTATTTATTAACCAAAACCGCAAATTACGCCAACTTTGGCCTGGTGATGAAGCTTACGTACTATTACCCAGGAGAGATAACAAATTATTAGTGTCATGGAGAGGACCTTACAGGATTGTGGAGAGACTGTCTGATGTTGATTATATTGTCTCAGTAGAGGGAAAAGAAAAAACCTTTCATATCAATATGTTACAGCAGTTTCATACACGTCCACCATATCTAAGACCAGTCTTTGAAGCTCTTGATCAATCTGTCTGTCGTCATTCTTCTTTGGCTGTCATACAGGAGGAAAATTCTGATTTGACTGATGGTAATGACTCACTATTAGTATTACCTAGTCTTCACTACTTAGCTACTGAAAGTTGGAAAGATGTTGATATATCGCCAACTATATCTTCTTTCCAGAAAGAACAGGTTACTTCAATCTTACATTCTTTTGCTGATGTCCTTACTGATGTTCCAGGACACACTGATATCATCGAACATGATATTATTCTGACAGACTTTCAACCGAATAAGTTGAAACCATACCCTATACCGATACATTTACAATGTCAAGTTAAGGAGGAACTAGAACAGATGGTGAAATTAAATGTCATTTCTCCATCTCATTCCCCTTATAGTTTTCCGATGGTTTTGATCCGGAGAAAAGACAAATCTATACGTATATGCATAGATTTTAGACGTCTAAATTCGGTCACCATTCACGACGCGGAACCACTTCCCGTGTTAGAGTCTTTATTGGATAGACTAGCTTCGGCTACATTTTTCTCTAAATGTGATCTGTCTAAAGGCTATTTCCAAGTGCCATTAACGGAACGATCCAAACCTTATACTGCGTTCGCAACTCCATTGGGTCTATTTCAATTCAATTATATGTCCTTTTGGTTAGTAAACGCATCTGCGACCTTCGTTCGCATGATGAGACGACTCTTCTCTGACAGAGAAGACCTCATTACTTACATTGACGACATTTGTCTGTTTCATCATTCTTGGGAAGAACATTTGGAGGGTATTCAATCCTTACTTAGCACTCTACGTCTTCATAATTTATCTGCACGTCCATCTAAGACTAAGATTGGATTTCAGGAGATTTTTTTTTTTGGGATATAAGGTGGGAGGAGGTTTTTTGAAAACAGAGGATACTACCTTCTCTAGAATTCTAAACCTTGATTTACCCAGGACAAAAAAACAGGTTATAAGTATTCTGGGGCTCCTAAACTTTTATCGCAAGTTTATCCCCAATTTTGCAGAGTATACGTCCGTATTGTCATCACTGGTAAAGAAATAGTCACCAAATAGGTTTGTTTGTAGTCGAGAATGTAATGTAACTTTGGATAGATTAAAATGTCTGTTTTCCAAGTTGCCTATATTGAGATTGCCTGATCCTTCTAAACATTTTACTCTTAGAGTCGACGCTTCAAAATCGTCCATTGGAGGTTCGCTGTTGCAAGAATGGAATGGCTGTTTACATCCGACACTTTATGTTAGCAGGAAGCTAACGCCTACTGAGCAGCGTTACCCGGTCATTGAAAGAGAGCTGCTGGCTCTTGTGTTCTGCTTCTCTAAACTGCAGCGCTACCTGCTTGGTGCAAGTTTCACACTCGAGACGGACCAAAGAGCACTTTCTTACCTGAAAACGGCGAGATTTAAGAATGCAAAAGCTGCCCGTGCCTCATTGGCCCTTCAACCCTATCAATACCAGATTAAGCCCATCGAGGGAAGAGTGAATGTGATGGCTGACGTGTTGTCGAGATGCGTGAAGCATCCGCTATCTCCAGTTGTCGCCACAAATGCTACTGCAATCCAACTTTGATACTCAATAATTACAGAACTTCCTTTCTGACAAGTCGGGAATTATTTCACAAATATGAAGCATCATGAACTAAGGCACATGCCTTCCGTTAACAGATATACCCCATACTTCAGGGATTACAGCCACATTGCTTCTTCATGCACTTAAACCAGTTGCAAAACAGGAGACATTATGCCAAGCAACATGATGATGATGAATTTCTGTTCATCCGAAGTCAACCGATATATTCAATCGTTCGGCGTAGGATGTCTAGTGCACGTGGTCAAGGACAATACTGCGCTACTATATACACGTTGTAGAATGACTCTTGGAAGTATGAATATCCAATTCTGTACATTTCAGATACTTTGCTGCAATTTCCAAAATGATTTGCACTAATTATATGACTGTAACGTTTGAAAAAAAGGGAAGTAACTACAAATTACTTACTCCAAAGTTCAAAAAGGGACATAACAGAGAAATTATATTTCAACAGATACTTATAAAATTCTCAAGCACAGAATGAAGAATGGTATCTGTGCTGTATATGCTATTGCATGGAAGACAAACATCGACATCCGACATAAAGGAAAAAATGGATTTTTTTCTCAATAAACTATTTCATTCCTGCATATGTACTTAACTGGAAATCAATAACAATGATGTGTGAATAAGTGCGAACTGGTGACTTATTGAAACTTTAATTATTTTAAATACTTCTACAGGAAGAACTTTGTATGGTCTAACATGACCAGTTTTAATATCCATAGTGATATTACATTGGTGCATTAATGTGTCACTATGTGAATTGAATTACATTGGTGCTTATACTTAGTATAACCTATAACCTTCGTATGTTTAGATATTAAGTAATATATCTTCACATGACATCTCATTAACATTGTCATTCACCTCATGACATTGCATACATACAAATATTAATAACTATTTTGACATATTGTCACAGTCACCATTTATATTTTGACTTGTCTGCCTCATATGTTCTATTCTGTCTTTGATTGCTTATTATGCATTTCATTTGATAGATAGGTAGACTTACATACCGACATGACTTAAGGCGTTTGTTGACATGGTGTGCTGTATGAGTGCCATGACTGACATACTGACTTTTTCCACACTGCCTTCTAATTAATGTAGTTACCTCACATTCGTGTCAAAAGAGCGTCTGCTAACGATAATGGGTTTGGTAATGTTATTACTAAATACCACACCTTGTGTGTTAAATTGTCGATTATGGAGCACGCCTCTAGGTGCTATCATAATGATGACAGTTGAGAATTTGGATATTGTCATATGGTTTCTCCAGTGACCTTGTAAGATTGTACTATGGAAATAATCAAAAGTTCCTTTTCATTATTTTAGTCCAGGGAGGAGTAAATGATATGAGTAAATATCATATCATGTTTTGTATAAGATCACTTCCTGGTTGTATTGTTTATACACGGTAGTCCGTGGTTACAGGAAGTAACGTCTTGTCGGCTGCTCAAATTGATAGCAGACGGCAACTTTAAATTGGGACAAGTTGAGCGTTCTTTAAAACACTTGGGCTTGTGTCTTCGGCCTGTGTAGATGGCATATGTCCGTATGGACGATATCTTTAGCTTGTGTTATTAATCCACCTGCATGCTATTTTACCATCAATTGTATTACAGCTTCTACTGCAAGTGTATTATCAGTTTAGGCAAATGCAGAGTGTGAAGTTTTCTAAATGCGTGAGTACCAGACTTTATTAAAATGTATGATGTCTCCGAGGACGAGACGGTAGTCTAGACATGACTAGAAGAGAATCCTTATATTGTGCACTTTGAAGAGATGAACAATATTGTGGTGTAATAAATATTTGTACACTGTCAATGGTTATTGACGTGTTTTGTGCCTGAGTGCCGGTGTGCGGGCTAGGGAGTTGGGATATGTCTGACCAAAATTGAACCCACAGTATTATTACGTGAAAAGCTATTAGCATAACCCTGGAAGGCGACTCAAGGCCTAAATAGAGACAGAGTGTCAAAGCATTGAGTCTGTTGCACTCTTGATCCAATCCATAGCAAGTCACGCTATTGAGGAATTGTACCCGTACCAATAGGTTATAGTTAGGACATATGGTGCACTAATTCAAGAAAATAAAGTATCCCGTTCAAGCCTTGATGGGTTATAGTTAGGATATATGGTGTACTAATTCAAGAAAATAAAGTCAGATCAAAATATCAAAATATAGTACCTTCTTACCCCCTCCATTCATTCCAAATAGAGAAAATCAAAACAAAGTTTATGTGAATGTTTTTGTATCGCTAGCCAGTTGGACGTTCCACTATGATAGTGTCATTAATAATGATGAAAAAGATCGTGGTATATCTGAACGCGTTTTTTGTTTTTTTTAAATTGCAGGAAACCACAGGAGACAGTCACGGAAGGGAAACGCTATTTTGACGAAACAATAGCATCCACTGTCCTTGTCCCCCCGCATTGATATCCTTTTGTTACCAACAGATTACTGGTGGCAATGTATGTTGTTAATATAATATTTATTTGTCTGAGGGAAAGTATTTGTTTTTAGAATCAGGATGCTTTCCTGGCCAAAGATATATCACCCATGATTGATTGATACTTTTGTTATATGGGTTATCTCCCCTGGATATCGAATTTGGCGTATGAATCCAGATTTTGTTGGTCTGTTCCTTGTTGGGTCAGAAACAGATTGTTCTTTCTTAGGTTTATGCAGGAATGTTTATGGTCCGAGTATATGTTTACTTCTTGTCTATTTAAGACGATTCGGTCTTATATCGTGATATCTTTGTATGTCTAAGTGGGACTATTTTTCCTTGTACTGAACTTTGGGGTCAGGGAGTTTCTGCGCATGCGAAGACGAAAAAGGGTCTTCCGTGATGATGGGCCTGGTGAATGCCATGTCGGAGACCAGTCCGAAGTTTGTTGATCGCTGTGATCTATTATGGGGAAGAAGATAGTTTCTGATATGATTATTAAGTCTATGAGTTCCCCAGTGTTTATTCTGTAACGCCAGGAGAGGGCGTATGTGTTCTGCTAGTGTATTTCCCATGCCCAGGTAAAAGAACTTTTTACTGAACTTTTCCTTGCTAGGCTTAGATGGGCAGACGTCTACATGATGATTATCCATATCAATATGTCGGGATGACATGTTACCTAGCAGCACTGAGTATGATTGTATGCAGCAGTTATGATGAAAGAATATGCTGATTCTTGTAGAAACATTTGTGTTCATGAACAAAGCCTTTATTGTATCTTTACTATGCATCTGTATAGTGAGTAATGCTCATTGGAACCAGAAGCCATTTTGGATCCTATTTTTTGTCGATCATCGATCAGAGAACAGGGATGCCCTTATTATCAGGTGATGATTAAGAGATCACAGTTATAAAGAAAACCCAATACTGGTGGGTTAACATTGTCTTCAGAAATATTTGCTGAACTTTACCTAAAGGAATCTTCGCTAGAAAAGAGGTTCTGTCTAGGAGTCATGCTTGAACATTATTTATTAACTGACATGATCGGTCAGTAAGGCCTGATGATTATATTTATAAACAGTGGAAATCTAAGTGCTTGTCTACGGACGTTCCATTGTAGTGTTCTTCAACATGAATGCCAACTTAAGATTGTAGACCATTGATCAACAGTATGATGATATATGTCGACCTGTTTTCCTGTAACTATACTCGTACTGTCCAAGTGTGTGCGTCCAATTAAACAGTATGAAACGACCACAGTAGTCTGCATCATTAACTTCTAACTACGTGTGAGTGAGTGTTTGTTCTTCTAGTCAACTCTTCAGAACAATCCATGCATTCGCGTATTGACACTCACATTAACACTCATGGTCAACATTACATCCTTGTCGGGACCTTATCAATGTGGTAGGCCAGATTTCTGGGTCTAACCTGCACAGTAGACACCACATGGAAGTCAGCTACTCATACCAGATCGTTTCCATGACGCCTGATACGACACACCAGCAGTGAGAGTCTACACTTTGTCAACAGTTCCTCACGTGACCTATTTTGCGAATACTGAAACTAGGTCAGCGCTTATTGACATTTTTTCGTTGGACATCACAGCGGGTTGCAAACATACGTTTAACTTTTTTGGAAAAAATGCAGAACAGGTCAGAAGTCCTACGTGTGTTAGTTATTGGAACCATCAACGTTGGAACTTCTTGAACTGCTCTATATATTGAACACTGTAATAGTTTAGTTCAAAATTTAGTATTTATTAAAGTGGCAGTTTATTTTCTTTACATTAGAAACTTTGCATTAGATAACAGCTGAACCTTCCCTACAACACATTCCATTTATATAATATTTATGAGTTTATGTGTAAATGATTACATATTATTTGTGTGTCTATGTCGTGGGCGGTTGGTGAGGTGACTAATATAAGATTTCCCAAGTAACATAGGGCTTATATTAGTGGTCTGTAGGGGCAATTTTCTAAATTGAAAATTTGCATGCAACATCTGTTGCTTTTTTTTTGTTAGATGTGACGACTGTGCTTATCGTTGTTTTTGTAATATTTTTCTGTTCTTTGGTTTTGTTTTGATTTGTTTGTATTTGTAGGTCTCATCTTTCTGTCATTCAGTTCTATACATCTTTATATTTATACACTGTGGCGTTATTTGTTTTGTTTATTACGGCGCAGTTATCATCACTGGTTCTGTGATTATTTTCTTCTGTTTTTCGATTTAACTTATTTGATTTCTGCGAATGTTTTCATGTTGTCTTTTATAATTGTTTTGTTTGTGTTCTTGATCGACATACGCTATATAAAATATATTAGATCATACACTACTAGCTGTGTAGTGAACTTATGAGAAAGAAGCAACTGATGATTAATTGCTATTATTAGAGGTACACAGTTGATTATACAAGACCTTATTTAAAGGCTTGTTTCCCACAGAGATTGGGATATTGGGAGCTGATTATACAAGTTTTTGTTAAAAACTTGCTTCTGTTTGGTTGAAATAAATTTGTTATTTCAGTGATAATAACCACATATTATTAAATATTATGGCAACTTTAGACTACTTCATGGAGCAGGGGAGAGCCCTTGGGATGACTCATGAGGAGTTAAAACAGTTTGCACTGTCTCATTATGCCAAAGCACAGAAGGAGGAAGAGAAAAAACAAAAAGCTGAAGAAAAAAATTAGAAAGAGAAGCTGAAGCTGAACAAAAGAGATTAGACAGAGAAGCTGAGGAGAGAAAAACAAAGATGGAACATGAACATCAGGAACAACTTTTAGCTTATGAGTTAGAAAAGTTGAAATTGACAAACATGGGTAATGTTAATCAGTCATCTGGTGGTAATGTTAAACCTTTTATTTACAAGATCAAGCTATCAGCATTTAATCCATCCAGTGACGACATAACAGTGTGGCTAGATAGATTTGAACGTTCTTGTCGAAATCATAATGTGGATCGATCACAATATGCTAATCAGTTATCGGAGATACTGAAAGGTGACACTCTGACTAGTTTAAGCTTGGTAGAAGAGGCTGACCAGGATAATTATGATGTTATCAGAGCAGCCTTGTTAAAAAATATCAATTAACAGAGGAAGGTTACCGTCTTTTGTTTAAAAAAATGGTACCTGAATCAGGGGTAGAATTCTCAGAATTCATTGCAAGGACACGTCTTACATTTTATCGTTGGATTGAGTTATCCAAAACAGAAAAGACATATGAAGCCCTTATGGACTTGTTGCTCAGAGACAAGATTATGTCAAGTGTAAATAAACCATTCCTTGAATTCCTACATGAGCGTAAACCCAAGACACTAAAAGAAATGGAAGAATATTGTACCCAATACGTCACGGCACATCCAGACGTAGCTTTTAGCAATGCTAAGGTTAAGGAAGGCATGCCATATGCTTCGGCAACACCATACAACCCTAATTATTCACACAAATTTCAGGGACAACAAAACAGGTTTGATAAAAAGGGTAACTATAATAGTTATCAAAACCAAGGTAACCAATCATTTCAGGGTTCTTCTGCGAAGTACTGGAGACGAGCCGACAGCCCTCGATTCAGGGGTGGTCATAATTATAGGAATTTCCGCAGAGGAAGTCATTATAGGAACTATCCAAGTCATCCATCATGGAGACAACAAGACCATAGTTATAGAGATACTCATTATAATGAATATGATAATGGTAACCATGAGAACTATGACTCAAACCCAAATAGGGGTTACAATAGAGGAAACAATAATGATTACAGAGGCAATAATAATCGAGGTAGATCACAATACAAAAAACATAAACCACATTATCAGGCAAACTCTGCACAGCAAGAGTCACATGAAGCCTATAAGCAGACTAAAGATAATAATGATGCTAATAATATGGCATGTTCCGATTTTGATTTTGGGAGCGCATCTCAGTGCCCCAATGCAAAACATTATTTGAACCAACTATGGTGTCCACTTTAAGTTGTGGCCATCCTCTTCCCGCTCTTCCTGCGTCAGTCGCGCATGATGGAAGAGGTTCTCTTGTCTTACATAAAGGTTTAGTAAATGACAATCCAGTCTCAGTTCTTTTTGATTCTGGATGCACCACAATTGGTGTTAGACAGTCACTTGTAGATCCTTCTCGTGCCACAGGAAAAGTAGTCAAATGTGTAACATTTGGCGGCACCTTAGAGAAATACTCTACTGCTATCATTAAGATTGCTACTCCTTTCTTTACAGGAGATGGATACGCATGTCTTCTACCGAATCCGATCGCTGATCTTATCATCGGTCGTATTCACGGAGTCAAAGAATGCACTCCACAACAAATTTCCGTTTGGGAAAAACAAAATATGCGAATTGCTAATGCTGTAGTCACTAGAGCTCAAGCTCGTAATATGCCTCAAACTTCATCTACTGAAGATAATGAAGTGCATAACCAAGATGATAACTTGGTAATTTCTCGTGACTCGTTTATAAAACAGCAAGAAGATGATCTAACTCTAAAGAAATTCTTCACTCTTGCAACAAAAGGTGATCCGAATAAAGATACAAAGCGTAAATCTTGGATTACAATGAAGAATGGCGTACTTGTACGTATGGTGCAAGACTCCACTAAGTCAAGTCATTCTCAGATTCTTGTGCCCAAGAATTTGAGAGTTAAAATTTTGCAGCACGCTCACGACTCTCAGTGTGCTGGACATATGGGTTTTTCCCGTACAAAGTCAAGAGTTCTTGCGGTTTTCTTTTGGCCTTTTGTGAACAAGGACATACGGATTTATTGTCAATCTTGTAAAGTATGTCAAGAGGTCAAATCCAAAGGTCCACGCCATGCTGCACCTATTCAGACTGCAGACATCCCTATTCGACCATTTCAAAAAATGGCGATAGACATCATTGGTCCATTTAAGATCAAATCTGCTAGAGGACATCAGTTTATCTTGACGTGTGTTGATATATGCACACGTTGGCCAGTGGCTAATCCTCTGAAGAGCATTACTACTGCTGACATTGCAGATGCTCTTTGGCTTATATTTTCTCGTCTGGGATTCCCCGGAGAGATATTATCAGACCATGGCACCCAACTAATATCGGATACAATGTCTCAAGTAATGTCTACTCTGCAGATAGAGAGATCTTTGAGTAGTATCTATCATCCTATGTCCAATGGGATGGTCGAACGGCTAAATAGAACACTCAAAAACTTACTAGGGAAGATAACTGAGGATCATCCTCGAGATTGGGACAGGGTTTTACCCGCGGCCCTCTTCGCTAACAGAGAGGTCCCCAATGAACATACAGGATTTTTTCCCTTTGAACTTGTCTTTGGCGCGCGACCGCGCGGCCCTATGTCTTTGCTTCATGATCTCATAACCGCTGATAATATTACCGATGACACAAAATCTTCTTACGAATATGTCATCGCGCTGAGACAAAAGATTATCGAAGCATGCAAATTGGCAACTTCTTCTTCTGAATTCGCTAAACAGAAGGCAAGACAATTTGCCAATAAGAAAAGAACCTTACGACAACTTTGTCCTGGTGACAAAGCATTTGTTTTGCTACCTTGTAGGGAAAACAGACTTCTTATTTCTTGGAAAGGTCCGTACGATATAATCTCGAAAATTTCCGATGTTGACTACATTGTCGATATTGATGGAAAGCATAAAACCTTCCACATCAATATGCTTACGGAATTCCATGAACGCCCGGATTATTTACAGCCTATTTTCCAGGCAACGGACTATTCTCCAGTCCAACATGGTCATTACTCATCACTGTCCGTAATACAGGATGAGGAAACAAGTTTTTCGGATGTTAATCTTCCGCTTCCGATGATTCCACTTCATTCTAGTGAATCATGGAAAAATGTTACTGTCTCTCCTGATTTATCTCTAGGAGAACAGCGACAAGTTTCGGCTATGTTACAAACATTTCAGGATGTCCTTACTGACATCCCTGGACAAACTCATGTAATTTAACATGACATTATTCTAACTGACCATAATCCTATTAGGGTCAGACCTTATCCTATCCCTATACTTTTTCAAGCACAAGTTGAGAAGGAGTTGGATGAGATGATAGATTTAAAAATAATTGAACCATCCACTTCTGCATATTCTTCGCCGATGGTTATTGTTCGAAAAAAGACAATAACATACGTCTTTGCGTTGACTATCGCAAATTGAATCAAGTTACGAAGTTTGATGCTGAACCTATGCCTTTACTAGAAGAGCTACTTACTAGGCTTTCTAAGTCTCATTTTTTCACTAAACTTGATTTGTCTAAAGGATATTGGCAAGTTCCTTTATCTGAACGCGCCAAACCTTTTACTGCTTTTTCTACACCTAGAGGCATTTTTCAATGGAATTTCATGCCTTTCGGCCTTATGAACGCACCAGCTACATTCGTACGTATGATGCGTTGAATCCTATCTTATCGGTCAGATGTCATTGCGTACCTAGACGACATCTGTCTTTTCAGCGATACTTGGGAAGATCACTATTCGGGGTTAGTTGAATTACTGTCTACTCTACGCGAGTATAACATGACAGCGAAACCCTCTAAAGCCTGCATTGGTTTTAGCGAAATTTCTTTCCTAGGCCATCGAGGTAGCCATGGTTTCCTAAAGACAGAGGACCATAATATCACTAAGATACTTAACATCTCTATTCCTAAGACTAAAAAGCAAGTGCGAAGTCTGTTAGGTCTTATTCATTTTTATGGAAGATTCATTCCGAATCTATCCTCTATCATGGCACCTCTTTCTACGCTACTAAAGAAAGGGTCGCCTAATATGGTCCACTGGTCACAGGAATGCCAATCCTCTTTGGATAAGATTTAAAATTTGTTTTCAACACCACCTATTTTAGTGTTACCTACTACAGATAAGACATTTGTTCTTCGTAGTGACGCTTCATCCACTGGGATTAGAGCGGCACTAATGCAAGAGTACTCTGGAACTCTGCATCCTGTAATGTATATCTCCAGAAAACTTAATGCTGCAGAAAGGAATTACTCGGTTTTAGACCGTGAACTATTGGCTATGGTCTGGTCAATTCTCAAACTACAAAGATTCCTTCTAGGCGCACATTTCATAGTAGAAACCGATCAGAAAGCTCTTACGGCTATACAGAGTAAGAATTTAAAGAGCTCGAGGTCTACTCGATATGCAATTGCTCTTCAACCTTTTCATTTCTCGGTACGAGCTATCCGCGGATCAGAAAATGTGATGGCAGACATTTTGTCTAGATGCCCACATGATTCCACCTAACTGTTGGGTCTTGGACTTCTTACCACATCTAACTCTACAACAGTTCTTTTTCTATATCTAGATAGATACACATTGTAATTTGTAATATAGTGATTGTATCACTAATATCACTACGTTCATTGATATATATTCACCGCTGTTCTTTGATGATTTTTCTTCTTTGTCAATCATGTACTTATAGTGCTTAAATATGAAATTGTTATATGCATTGTGTCATTGCCAGCATTGTAGTATACGTTGGTGGCACCTCCCTGGAAATATTTATACTTAAGAGAAATGCTTTCTCTAAGATGTTAAGATATATTCTCACAAGTCGATCTATGCTTCGACTTTACCTTAATTTGACATTATAAATTGCTCTTATTAGTCATCTGCGCATTATTCGTGCATTGTGAGCCTACTGTATGTTGCTCTCAGATGAGAAAAAAAAATTTCATTTTTTTTCCGGGGGTTGCGGTAGTCTGTTACCAACAGATTACTGGTGGCAATGTATGTAGTTATTATAATATTTATTTGTCTAAGGGAAAGTATTTGTTTTTAGAATCAGGATGCTTTCCTGGCCAAAGATATATTACCCATGATTGATTGATACTTTTGTTATATGGGTTATCTCCCCTGGATATCGAATTTGGTGTATGAATCCAGATTTTGTTGGTCTGTTCCTTGTTGGGCCAGAAACAGATTGTTCTTGCTTAGGTTTAAGCAGGAATGTTTATGGTCCGAGTTTATGTTTACTTCTTGTCTATTTAAGACGATTCGGTCTTATATCGTGATATCTTTGTATGTCTAAGTGGGACTATTTTTCCTTGTACTGAACTTTGGGGTCAGGGAGTTTCTGCGCATGCGAAGACGAAAAAGGGTCTTCCGTGATGATGGGCCTGGTGAATGCCATGTCGGAGACCAGTCCGAAGTTTGTTGATCGCTGTGATCTATTATGGGGAAGAAGATAATTTCTGATATGATTATTAAGTCTATGAGTTCCCCAGTGTTTATTCTGTAACGCCAGGAGAGGGCGTATGTGTTCTGCTAGTGTATTTCCCATGCCCAGGTAAAAGAACTTTTTACTGAACTTTTCCTTGCTAGGCTTAGATGGGCAGACGTCTACATGATGATTATCCATATCAATATGTCGGGATGACATGTTACCTAGCAGCACTGAATATGATTGTATGCAGCAGTTATGATGAAAGAATATGCTGATTCTTGTAGAAACATTTGTGTTCATGAACAAAGCCTTTATTGTATCTTTACTATGCATCTGTATAGTGAGTAATGCTCATTGGAACCAGAAGCCATTTTGGATCCTATTTTTTGTCGATCATCGATCAGAGAACAGGGATGCCCTTATTATCAGGTGATGATTAAGAGATCACAGTTATAAAGAAAATCCAATACTGGTGGGTTAACATTGTCTTCAGAAATATTTGCTGAACTTTACCTAAAGGAATCTTCGCTAGAAAAGAGGTTCTGTCTAGGAGTCATGCTTGAACATTATTTATTAACTGACATGATCGGTCAGTAAGGCCTGATGATTATATTTATAAACAGTGGAAATCTAAGTGCTTGTCTACGGACGTTCCATTGTAGTGTTCTTCAACATGAATGCCAACTTAAGATTGTAGACCATTGATCAACAGTATGATGATATATGTCGACCTGTTTTCCTGTAACTATACTCGTGCTGTCCAAGTGTGTGCGTCCAATTAAACAGTATGAAACGACCACAGTAGTCTGCATCACTAACTTCTAACTACGTGTGAGTGAGTGTTTGATCTTCTAATCAACTCTTCAGAACAATCCATGCATTCGCGTATTGACACTCACATTAACACTCATGGTCAACATTACATCCTTGTCGGGACCTCATTACCTTTTGGGACAAGGTGACCTGTATGCCAACACTGTGCCGGTTTTGAGTTGACCATTTACACCAATACCAGCTTTATTAACGTGGTGACCCATTTAAAGAACATTGTGACTGGACGAGCTATATCACAGAAAAGCACTTATCAATGTGGACCTTATCACCTTTCCGTGTACACTACCGTGGGGCTATTCGTGTTACCGTATTCAATGTCAAAATACCACAATTATCCGTTCTTAATATTCCCTTCAGAATTGTCAGACTATTTTTCGAGCTTCTACAACCCATTACCCACGTAATTATCGTTTGAAATTATGCAGCAACCAGTGGCGTATTCTCCGTGTGTGCTGTGCGTGCTGCGCACACCTATGCCCGAAGGAAAATAAAAATTTAATGTATTATTCTATAAAATATTTCTTTTATAATGTTCTGCTTTCGGACCGCACGCATCAGGATAACGGATTTTCCCGCATAGAATCTACGAGTATATCTAGTTTCAGTTTCCCAGACGCGTTTTATAGTGCAGTTTTTATTTGGTTGGTAGCAATCGCCCGAAGTTTCTCGGGTAATTCCGTCACTATGCGTGCTGCACCTTTCGGTTTTACGTTTGAAGACTGGTTTGTGTGGATCGGGGTCATGGCCAGATACGTCAATACAATACGAACATGCGTGCGGTGGTCTTGCAGTTCTCGAGTTGTAAAAATCGGCTGTGTCCGTCCAGTGTTTTTTGTGATTAATTTTTGTTAGTTGCCGGGAATGCAGATTATTACAGCGACAGCGAGTTTCAAGTTGTAAGTTAATTAGTATTTCGGAGATAATTGACATATATCCCTAATAACTATCGTTGCGTAATTGAATATAGTTTGTTTTTAAATTAAGAGGGGAAGAAGTTAAATAGTAGGCGTACATATTCATTTTAAGTAGCAGCACGCCTAGCTCGCATTACCAGGATACGCCATTGGCAGCAACTGTTAATGATAACTGTCACGTAGGGTTTATATTCATTTAATTTCCTACATCTTCTTCCTATTCTTTCACATAAAATTCTCTCTTTTATTATCTCTGTATTTCATTTTTTCCTGTATATTTTTCATCCATTCGTTTTGCGAATATTATTTTCATATAATTCGCAAACTTTACCTGTTTTCCTTTCTCTTAAACTGAGAATCGCGCTAGGACGATATTACGTAGATGTCAGGGCTGCAGGGCGTCAGAAGGCGTGATAAGTCGGTTCGCGGAACATAGGACGTAGCAAATCGTCTACATTCTCACCGAGCGCGCGAGCTTCTTCTCGGCATTAGTCCCGGTGAGGTGTGATACTTTACATCTGCACCGGTCAGTATCCAGACATCTGTCTGGAAAATCCCAAACTGACACGGCGCTCACTTGGGCAATGGAGTCAGGCTGTCTGGGATTTGAAACTGACACGCGTACATCGTGGTCAGTAGGTGACAGTTACGACACGCGTTAAGCGGACGTAAATGTTGGGAGTAGGGGAGATAATTTCGCTTGGCGAAATAAGTTTCGGCCCTTTGTCTGATTTTAAGATATTGGCCAAGTTTGAAACTTTAATTTCATTCTCGCTCATAGACTCCACAGTAGATAGGTCGCTCGAAAAACAGAATAGCTGTTAGCGAAGATCTCAGTTTGTTTCGGCAATTTGTCGAACTTCTAGACTTCCAGAAATATTTTCAGCATTTTTATTCTTAAGTGTGCGACTACCTGTAATTCTGTGGTTGAGGTAATTAATATGATAGATATATAGATTTTGTGAGTGTTAAAGTGTTAAATCGCTTAATTCATTTTAATCTATTTCTTTAGCGCAGAAGAGAAATAAAGTGGTAGGCTATTATATTTTCTAGGGAAGCATTCAGTGGAAAGCAGACTAAAAATTTAATTTCTAGCTTATAACGGCAATTGTAGCTATTTATGAATTTAATTTAACTGCTAATACTCAGTCGAGTGTATTTTTCTAAACTAACGTATAAACTCTAGAATCCAGCCTCAGGAATGATGACGGGATACGCACGTGTTCCTAATTTATGAGGAATGCTGATTTTTAAATATAACTTACGTCACGGGAAGTTTAAATGATAAGCAAAGCTCTCTGCTTGCAAGTTTAAATGTAAGTTTTAACCAGTACAGATTCTGTTTATTATATTATATGTGTTATTTTTCCTCCACACAGTGAAAGTTTTGGGGTGACCCTAACTTTACCAGCACCTAGTAGTAGTTTCCATACTTGTGAAGAAATAGACAGTCCTTATTTTGAACCACGTGGGTTTTCTCAAGTAACACTGATCTGACGGTGCAAGTTAGACAGAAATACTAATATCCCTATAACGGGTTTTCAAAGACTGTAATGATAAATACTGGACCTTGGAGCCAGCACTTAATTTCTTCTAGAAACTCTATATAATTTGCTGCCTGGCGGCGTGAATATTAACAATCATTTCCCGACTAGATTATATCTTGTGGACAAATCTGTGGTGTGACTAAAGTGAATCCTATACTGAGGGAAGGCACCGACCTGACATTCATCATTTTTTTTAGAAACCTACGCTATTGACACTGTGCTCTGTTAACTCCCGCGCCTGGAATAATTGTTAGGTGACTTAATCAGACATTTGAACAAATTTGCATACCCAAGTAGTCGTTCCCGGAGACTCCAAGTTAAACAGGTCTTTTGGAACTGGGGACTTCTTGGCAGTAGACTGCATTTTTTGAGTCTGTGTGAAAATCTAAAAATCAATGTGTTCCAAGAGGCAGCAAGCAAAGTCGTGAGTACAAGTTTGAGAAGCCATGGCGGAATGAATGAGTGTACGCTGGTTTGAGTGATATTTTCCACTATTTTATCTTTGACACCCTGTTGCTGTCCTAATTTTTTTCTCAATCTGCATAATTTGTTGCTAAAGCTAGAGTTCTTGTGTTTTTGTCTTAGGTTAAATCAGATTTTTTTCAAACTCTGTGCATATAATTACGAGATAAAACAAAGAAAAACTCTTAGACTCAAACCCTATGTATCTGTGACTCTGGCGCCATCATCTGTTCTCTTAACGGGGCCGGGCTAAACCTAGAGTTAACACTATAACGGGGCTATCATCCTTGCAACATTTCCTTGATTTTTTATGACTATGTGTATATGTATTTTCCTTGATGTACTTTCTTTGATGTTGTGAGCCGATTTTTCCTGATAATAAAATCGCTCTTGAACTTAATAATCGTGTTTGGTCAGCTCGTTCTAGATAATATATATATCATTGTTATAGTTTTCCCACGTCTGTGTGTTTACCTGTCGTCACGTGTATGTGCGTGCCTGTGAGTGATAGAAATATACGTAATATGTATATTGGTGTAGTCTGTCTGACGCTGTAACAACTGTTGTAGAAGATAGGTGAGAGAGAGAAGAATTCTTTTCGCTTTCAGAGACAGCCACTATATCAAATCTATCATCTCACGTGTGTGGAAATTCTATTACCTTTCACTAACTCTCACTGAGTCTATCACCTATTCAAACCTATTCAGAAGGGACCAAACCTAGTCTTAATTCTCCTATCGGAAATCTACGACAATAACTCGAAACTGGAATGAAAACAACATTATCGATCAAAAGTGAAAAAAAAATACAAAAAACTAAAGGTGAGACTATGTGTTTGATAATACCCCTTGTGAGCCTGAAAATGACCATACGTCTCTACCAACCTTCTCAACCAATTATTATAACATGAGGCGACAAAAGAAGCTTTCATTGTATAGTGACTTGAATGGACATTGAAATACACGGAGTCCTACTCAAATATAAGTCTCTCAACCCTCCCATTTAGTCTCATTGTATGACTGAAACATAGAGAACAACGAAGACGTTTAAATCCGCCATGGTTTAATCACATGTAATCGTACGTTTCCGTTGATAAGTCGTCTTTAGTGCGCCGCGTTATAAACTAACCATAAATCCTAACGCCTTGTCCCTATCCGTTATCATGGTCATGTTTTGTGTAATGTTGTTTAAATAATATCAGTTCTATCAATACTCTACAGCTCTAACAGGAGAGTTAGAGACTTGAGTCCACATAGCCTGGAAACGACATAACAGCGTTACAAGACATTTGTTTTATGAAATAATCTAGCGAATTTGGAAATAGAGGCAGGCAAAAAAAATAGAGCCAGATATAAAAAAGAGACAGACCCAAACAAATATATACAGACTCAAAGAATAGAGGCAAACCGAAGAAATAGAAACTGGCCCAAAAATTTAGGCAGACATACAAAAATAGAGGCAGATATAAAAAATAGAGGCAGACACAAAGAAACAGAGGCAAACACAAAGAAACAGAGGCAGGCACACACCAATTTGGAGAAGAGAACTTGAAATATATATATATATATATATATATACAAGAAAGATGAAGAACACTTGATGCACGCTGTAACAGTTGGGGCGTACGACTGTAAGGCGGAGAAGAAGATAAATGAATGTGGAAGTCTGACCATGATGGTTTATATTTTTGACGAGGTCATAATTCATACACCGTCTCTCACATGTTATATTCGTTTTATGGAATTATCTTGCGTAAAGGAAACAGAGGCGAACCCCAAAAATAGAGGCCGAGACATACACAAGACATAGAGGCAGACAACACAAAAGAGGCAGCAATACACAAAGATAGAGGCAGAAAACACAAAAATAGATGCAGACCCAAAAATTCACGGAGAAGAAAACTTGAGATATATACAAGAAAGATGAAGTAAACATGATACGAATTGCAACAGCTGGCGCATAGGACTGTAAGGCAGAAAAGAAGATAAGTAAGGGTGACATTCTAACTCTTGGGATTTATTTTTTTTTTGGATGAGACTGTCATTCATATACCGTGTCTCATATGGTATTTTACCATCTGTGAACAATCAGCTCTGGTGATCTGAAAACTTTTACACGTTTATGGTGCCTGATACCGAGTGCCCCCATCCCCTAAATCTTCTCCTATTCATCAAATACTACAGACCACAACTGCAAATAAAAGCGAACTAAATATAGAATAAATGTGGAAGTAGAGCAGACAATGAACATATTAAAATTCATGTATAACATCAGTTTATCCTTGAACTAAAATGGAAACCAGTGTCTTGTTTATAAAGAATCAATCAACGGATATTGTCAAATTTACCAAATTTAACAACTTATGTTGTTATCTAAATAACGTTTGAGCTGTGTCAATGTTTTGTTTTATTATACGAGTAACAATATAATGATAATAATAATAATAATAGCCCCCTCCAGTCATAACTGACCATGGGAATGCGCCCCTGAGGTGACAGTCCTTGCTGCTTTTTCCCTCGTGTCCCTTTCGACCAATTCTCTTCTTTTCTGATTACCGTGAGGGTTTCTTTTCGCCCAATCTGAGGTGGCGCCGTAGAGAGCATCGCCACATTGTGCGATCGGTAGCTTCATCTTTCCAGGTTGCTGGATTTATGTCCAGTGTACTGGGAGCCGCGCTGGTGTAATGGCTACGGCGTTGTACTGGCGACCAGGTGTTCAGGGTTCAAACCCGGGCGTCAGCGTTTGAAGGAATGTTTACGACAGGAAATTTGACTGAATAACCTGAACGGCTCCTGTGATAAAACCCTCTGTGGATGGGAAGGAGCGAAGCTCCTGACCGGGTTGGAAGGAAAGTCCTCAGGCTCCCCAGCCTCGCAATGACATGTCATTGGGTCGAAGGGCTGATAGCCCAAGTGCCGCTGGTTAAGAAAAAAAAATGTCCAGTGTACTCTTGTCTTTTACACATTTCTGACCCGTACCTGCGGTCGCGCAACTGTTCTTTTGCCGTTTGCAAGTTGTCCGATAAAGATATCTTTCGGGACCTGAGCATCTTCCATGCTGCGGACATGGCCACGCCAACGCAGTGTACGTTGTCTAATCAGTGTATGCATGGTTCGAAGTCCAGTGGCACGTGGTCAACGAAATACGCGACATTTATTACATTTGTCATTCCACGAAATACCGCAGATGTGGCGTTGACACCGCACATGGGAGGTGTAGAGCATTTTTTCTTGCTTAGTATAGATCGTCTATGTCTCTCTGCCATATAGAAGTGTGCTGGTGACGTAGGCGTTATATACCGCAGATGGAAGGTATAGAGCCTTCTTTCTTGCTTAGTATAGATTGTCCATGTCTCTCAGCCATACAGAAGTATGGTGGTGACGTAGGCGTTATTTACCGCAGCTTTCCTCTTCTTTGTCTTCTTCTTCGTTCACCATCAGATGTCAACTTGAATAAGTTAAAAGAAAGCAGTGGTCAGCCTGAGGCTGTTGATATCTTCGTATATTTTCTCCAGGAATGGTACTGGTGATGGCCATATGCGTTTTCTCTGTTCCTCATATGTTGGGCACCTTTAAAGCAGATGTTTGGCAGTCATTTTATCTGTGCCAGTCACACTGATCAGTAGTTTCTATCTTTAATTTGTTGAATAGATGGGATCTCAATCTGTTATGACCTGTGCGAAGTCTGAAGATTTCAGACTTCACTTCTTCTAAGCTGGTAATATGGATCATTTTGTGTGTGACCTGAATGCTCTTCTTCCCACTTGTGCCTGTACCTGCGCTTGATAAAACTCTTGGACTCGTCATAGGTTATATTTGTGTCAAGTTGAGGAAGTTTTCCCCCTTCCTTTGCCAATCTGTCAGCCTCGTCATTTCCAGGGATGTTGCAGTGAGAAGGGATCCACAGTATCACGACTCTTTTGTATTGCTGACAGTCTGTGAAGTGTTAAATAGGTCATCCAGTTCAGCATTACTTTGATTTTTCAGCGTTGTAATCACTGACAGCCCATCTGAGAAGATAGCTACTGGTCTCTCTGGGCTTTCTTCTGTCATTAGAATTTCTTATGCAGTTTTTAAGGCCTCTGTCTCTGCTCTGAAGTTACTTGAAAATTTTCCTGTTGCGACTGCTATCTTTGTTGGTGTGCCTCCTGTTATGGTTCTCATCCTCTTCTTTGTGAGTTTGGAGTTTCCCCAAACACGTGTGGCAGGGGAAGCAACTGATAGTTTAAACTAGGGCAGTTAGGTACAAGCAGTAAGATAAAGGGCAAGAAGGTTGTCCGAAAAAGGTGCGCATAAAACCTCCCGGAAGAAGGCTTGATTAGTGAACAGAGTTATCGATGCACGCTCTTAGGGGCAGTTGAGAAAAGAGACATTCGAGAAGCACCAGTTAGACAGGCAGGTCGCACGAACCTAGATAATGGTTGTGCAAAGTGAACCAGCCATCTTGACAGACATATGCTTGCTCATCGAAGTTTGCTAACTCGATGATCTGTGGTGGACAGACCCAGCGGCATCATGCAATAGAAGATACTAAATACAAAATAGCAGACAAGTAAAGAACTAATGTATGAAGGAAATTCGTTACCAAGAGAATTGATCATCTTGACGAGGTATGTAGAGATTCGATAGCTAAGAAGTTCAGTGGGTCAGCCTTGTGAGGCCAGTGATAGTTAGAATATGAGTAAAAGTATTCATCCCCGGAGATGCCCGATATTAACAATCAATAACCTGAACGTTATAAGAATATATGAATAGAGGATATTAATCAAGGAAGTTATAAATATTGAATCAGACAGAATTATCAACAAGAGCATAAGAAAGAAAGCATTAGTCATAATCAAGTAGACTTTGTATTCAATGAAATTGTTCTACAAGACCAAGTGTGATGGTCGATATGCTATATGACAACCAAATGTACATTTTGTAAACCAAATGTGTTTCGACTAGACCAGGACTTAGCCATCTTCATACAGGGTTACGTAGATGCATGTGGGGTGTGACACTATGTCTGATTATACGTTTCGTCGTTCACCGTTGAATTAATGAACCTGGGTAGAAAAGAAGGCAGTGACATACTTGCAACAATACAAGATTAGGCTGCCACATAATTAATACTGGACATAAAAGTATGATACACATTGTACGAGACAATGATATACCTGTATGGTTAATACTGAACATAAACGTACGATACACATTGTACGAGACAATAACTGAGCCTTGCATGTGAGGCTGACAACATCGTCATGTACCCAGTGAGCCATTGTTACGCACAGATCATTTTTTTCTAAAGTCATTGTATGATCATTTTTTCCTAAAGACATTGTATGATCATTTTTTGCTCAAGACATTGTATAATTAGATTGACTGAAATGTACACTTTAATTTGTTTCGGTCAAAGCTACATAACTCTTGATATTGAGATTATCATTTGTTATGATGTTACCTCCTCTTGAGACGAGACACGGTTGGTCCATATTTTTTGAACGAAGTGTGACCATTCTCCTTATTTGGTAGTATCGGTCAACTGTTGTTGGAATGTCTGAAACCAGTGTTGAGGTCTCTGTAAATGTCCATATAAGGCTCGATCTAGTTAAATCTGTATCTCGAATGTTCCTAGATCGTCTTGTTTGATTGACTATTCAAGTGTATAGGTTCTGCGCATGTCCGGACGCGAGGCGTCTGGGAAGTTTCTTTATCTTGGGAGTCGATGAAAAGCTGTGAAGCAGAGAAGACACGTTTTGGCGTCTCTGTGTTTTTCATTCTTGGACTTTGGTGTTTTTTTTCCTGGACTTTTGTGTCAGCTTAGGCTTAGCTTAGGCTAACTTTGTTTGTTTCTTGTTTCTAATTTGGTTTTATAACCAAGAAGGAAAAATATAAAAATGCCCGCACCAATTGTGCCAATTTTTGTACTCAACATGGAGAAAGACCTGGAGGGAGGTGAGCTACATAAACCAGGAACACTAGTGATCTCTGTAAATAGGCCACAGGCTAATAGAGCCTCATATTCTTTGATTGCCAGCATTCTGGCCGGACCAGCTGGTGTTGTTACGAGTGGCGTCGCCACACTATACAGGTTTGCGGGCCCATTCAAGTGGTTCACAACGCTAACAGCAGCTGCCCAGATGAAGCATTACGCTGGCCTGCATGGCAAGAAATTTGAATGGACAAACCCACAAATGTCTGTCTACATTGAACACTTGGATAAGGAAAAATCCAAGGGGACACTCAACTGGATGCCCCCGACTATGAAAGCAGAGGCGGCCCAGCGAATTGCAGCAGCGGTGACGGGAGTCCAAGAGGCGGAAGTGTCTCGAGTTAAAACCGCCCACGATAAGTGGAGCTTTTTGTTCAAGCCGTCGGCACACCAGGTGCCTCATTTTGTCAATCTTAAAATGGAGGGCCCAACAGAGAAATTCCAGAGAGTATGGGTGTCCCTGCCCGGGAGGAAAACCCAATGTGCCATTTGTGGGGGAGACGACCATTGGGTAAGCCAGTGCCCAACGAAGCGGACACCTGCCTCCCAGGCTAAATAAGTGAGAAAAGAGGAAGTGGTGGTGGACAGAACTCCTGCAGAGCAAAGCAGGGAGACTTTAGCAGAACAGGACAGGGCAAGTGAGCTCCCCGCCCCAGATAGCCCAGGTGCCAGTGAGGGCGAGGGTTATACGAAAGTGGTAAACAAGAAAGAAAAGAAAGAAGTGAATAGGAAGAGATTCCTGCTCCAGACAGCAGAGCCTGTGAGAACCAAAGAAGTTAAGCGTAGTGACAGTAGGTCGCCGAGCAAGCGCTCCCCGAGCAAAAGCGACCTGCCTCCATCACCATCACCAAGGGTGTCTACACCAGAGCCATCCCCGAGATGGGCATCATCGACACCTGTTGTCGATGAACGCAGTTCACTTCGACCAAACAGTCCGGTAGGAGTGTCGCCGGCAGAATCTAGTTTCCCAGAAGTGCCAACAAACACCCAAGTTGGTATAAATTGGGCAGCAGAGACCGAGGAAGATGAAGACATGGAGGCGATAATGTCGCAAGCCAGCATCTTCATAGATGGCCAGCCTTTTGACGACGTGAGCGACGCATGAGTCTGCCCGTACAAGCTTTTCTTCCATGCACTGGGGCCCAGTGCGTGATGTGTCAAGATTCAAACTCCGAGCAGGTGAGACATGTGAGAGGGTCTATGACGAATGGTGCATGTGAAGGCACGCCTGAACTGCACCCCGAAGCTATCCTCCCCTGTGAGCCTGTTAGAAGTTTGAACCATAGACTACCAGTGCGTGGGAAGATGTGCCCCCTCAAGTGGACCCAAGTGCAACTGTCCATAATAAAAATAAAAATAAGAATGTATTTTATTATAGTAAAGTGTGCTAACACCTATAGTTTAGGAGTGGTGTTAGAATGTATTATTAAGAGTTGTGTTACTGTAAATAGTTTTTTGATAGTTAGTTTGTTCACAATACACACACTTTAACATGCGCACAGTTTCATTTAAGCAGACAACTCCCCCCCGTACTGGGGTTGGAGGTTCAGGCGACGCGGTTTCATCTGCGTCTAGCCTAAATTATCAGTGCAGAACGGATAGTCAGCCCCAGGTCAATATTCCGTCAGGCAGTCATGTAACTAGGTTAACAGGTCAGCCCTTATGCACCGCCTCGTCAAGCAATGTAAACATGAATGTGTCGAGTGGCCTAGTTACAACAGAAGGCGGTCAGCCTACGGTCACCGCTATGCTGTGCAAGCCATGTGTAATAAATGACCAGTTTATCACTTTGCCTACTACAATCTTTAAAACACATGATAAATCACCAACTAGCGTTTTATTGAGTAACTCACCTGACGCGGGTAGCCAGCCTCAGACCACTACTCTGCTTTGTAATTCAAAAAAGACAGACGGTCCGCACCTAGTCCCCGTTTTGTCAAATATTTTAGATATGGCAAGTGGCCACTCTGCCACTTTGCCAGGTAGACAGTTTGCAACAAGTGGCCAACCCAAGCTTACCACTTCGTCAAGTAGCCTAGTTGTTATATCCCTCAATATCAATGGTTTGAGGGATAAACTAGACCACGTAATTAAACTGATCAAAAAAGATAAACCTGATTTTTTGTTCTTGCAACAGACAGGGATTACGTCTGACTTTTCTGCCAGTCAGATTGTAAACTAAGTTAGGACTTAAACATGGCTGGTTGGCCCTAGGCCCCAGGCATAGTAGTGCCGCCATCTTACAAATTAACGAAGATTGGGACACAGTACATTATAGGACAGACGGTTGTGGCAGAACCGTCATAATTCAAATACAAAACAAACACAACAGACAAGAAAAACACACACTCATCAATATATATGCACCAGCGACAAGAGACGAGCGACCTAGTTTCTATGACAAATTACATGACACTCTAACAAAACATTACAAAGGGACTAGGACAATTTTGGGCGGAGACTTTAATTGTGTCCTGTCGGACCTAGATTTGTCTAGGAGCTCCGTCAGGGGAGCACAGGCACGAGAAAAGTCTTCGCTCTTAAGACAAATACATACTATGCTAGACGAACACGACCTCTCGGACGTATACAGAAAAACTGAGCCTCACAAACAAACCTTTACACACTATGACAACATAAACCCATACTTTAGACGGGCATCCAGACTGGACAGAATATATGTATCTAGTACCTACAATATACACAAAGCATACCATATAGGAAGCACTCTTAAATTTACAGATCACAAGCAGTTTACACATCTTTAAGTACGGGACACACGCACAAGCAAGTAAAGAGATCCCCAAATTGGAAATTTAACAACAGCCTACTTAGAAACACTTACTACACAGACCAAATAACACAGCTGATACAAGGCTACGCACAAGACATTCCCAATAATAACTTTGCACAATATTGGGATATGTTAAAAAACACACTTAGAGACAGAACGCAGATTTTAGCTACACTTATTCACAAAAAAATTAAGAAAGAAGAGGGGATTTTAGAAGAAGCAATTAGTTTAACTAAAAGTTTAGACAACACGAACCCTCACATACACACCTTAGAACAGCAATTAGATCAATATAGACAGTATACCTACCAGGGAGCATTACTTAGGACAAAATTATACACTATAACGCAGGAAATCCCTAGTAGGCAATATTTAGCAGTAGAGCAAAACATTCAGCGCAGTAGACAGTTTCACGAAATAATTGACATGGAAGGAAAACATCATACAGACAATACCAATATTAGTCACGCTTTCTTCGAATACTACAAGCAGCTATATACTAAAGAAGAAAGTGATGCAAATATACAAGACAAATTTCTAAAATACACAAAGTGTCTAAGTGATGAGGAAAGTGAAAGGCTAGACCAACCTCTAACTTTAGATAATTTACAAGGGGCACTTAGTACTTTTCAAAAAGATAAAGCACCTGGGCCTGATGGGCTAACAGCAGAATTTTACAGGTTTTTCTTCACATGTTTAGGCCCTATCTTAATTAAAGTGTTCTAAGAGGCTTTTCAAAAAGGGGAACTCCCGGATAGTTTAAATCAATCTTATATTACGTTAATTCCCAAGGACGATAATGACAAAAAGTCAATTAAGAATTTTAGGCCCATCTCCCTTTTAAATGTTGATTATAAAATTCTAGCTAAGGCACTAACTCTGAAGCTTAAGCCACACATGCACAAAATAATTCATGAAGATCAGCAGTGTAGTGTTCAAGGTAGGAATATTTGTAGACACACACATTTCATTAGAGACCTAATTACATACACACATGATAGGCAGTGCCCAATGGGCTGATCACCCGTTGGCTTGTCACACCGATTACGGAAACAACGGCAGATGGATCTATTTGTTGTTGCCCTAAAGACGCCGCTAGGCGTGATGGGAAACTACAACAGAGAAAATCAATCTGCTGTTGCCCTTAAGACGCCACAAGGCGTGATGGCCTCTGACTGCTTGGTCGGTCTTTGGCTAAGAACGGAAGAAGAAGAAGAAGATGATAGGCAGTGCCAGAGTGCCATATTATCTTTAGATCAGGAAAAGGCATTTGATAGAGTATCACATGCCTTCCTTCATAAAAGCGAATAATATAGGGAAATACTTTAGATCATGGATAAAAATCCTATAAAAAACCTGAAAGTAAAATATTGATTAATCATAGTTTAACCAAAGCATTCAAATTAACGAAAAGTGTTAGGCAAGGGTGCCCTCTGTCGCCCTTGTTATATGTAATAACGTTAGAACCTGTGTTGGAAAGAATAAGACAAGACACAAATATCACGGGTACTTTCGTCCCCGGTACAGGGGAAAGAAAATTGTTGGCCTACACCGATGATACGATATTCTTTCCAACAACAAAGGATTCTATAAAAAATATCTTAGAGCTTTTTACAGAGTTTGGATACGCTAGCGAATCCAAACTAAATATTCAAAAATCTAGTATAATGGGAATAGGTAAATGGGGCAATAGGTCAGATTTCCCTTTTCAATTAACGGTAGTGAATAAAATTAAAATTTATGGAATTAACTTCTCTTTTAATCCTCAAGACCCCAATAAAGAAACATGGACAAAATTGATAGAGAAAATCCAAAATATGCTAGAAATTTACAAATATAAAACGGCTACTGTTTTCGGAAGAAGTATTATAGTTAATTGTTTTATTATGCCAAAAATAATTTATGCAGCAAATATACAAATAGTACCTAAAAAAATTATAACAGAAATAAATAAACTAATTAGGGCCTTTATTTTTAGGAATACCTGGCACAATATCAAACACGCTACCCTAATGCAACCAAAAAATAAAGGGGGGATAGCCTTACAGGATATCAACACTAAAATTAAAGCTTTAAGAATTAAATATATAGGGGAGGTTATAAAGAGCCCTGGTCTATACCCGCTGGGACACTATTATATTGGGTTAAGATTATCTAATCTTTGTAAACTAAACAATAACCAACCTCACTTTTTTGGTACACCACCACCCTTCTACACAATATGTTTACAAAACTTAGAAGGAAATAAACATTTAATAAGACAAGACACTAAACTTGTATACCAGCTTCTAGTTGCAGCACAGGAAACACCTCTAAACACACGAAGGGGGTACAACCTTTTCATAACTGATTACACACAGAGCTTTACAAACATTCATGCAATAGACATTAAACCACAAGCAAAAGAAGTCACCTTCAGACTACTACATAGTTTAACACCAATTTCGAACAAATCACTAACAAAAGCAAACAGTTCAGCACCCAAATGTAAATTATGCAGTGACAACATTACAGAGACAGAAGACCACTTGTTTTACACATGTAAGACAGTGGCCCCCACTTTAAACAAATTAAGGAAATTAATAGCCCCACACTCACAACAGACACTTAATTTATATAGAGCAGTCACGATGAACATGTTACCACAGATGACGAGACAAATAGAACTTAAGCTACTGACATTGTTAGCCGATTTTAGATACCTTGTATGGACATGTAGGAACAGAGCTGTATACGACAATGGACATTATGACAGTACAATATTTACACAAATATACGAACGTATGACGCAACACATAACAGAACAAATTTGAAATTTTTTGTTGTTGAAATAAATAATTAATAACCCTTATTGACCCTTCGGTCGTCATACAAAGCAGGTAGCTTTGGTTGTAAATACTCCATAACATATGTCCTCATCTGCAAGGACATCCTAAAATGTTTGCAACATCGAATAAACCTGTCGATGTTCCTCAGCGGACAGATTAGGATAAACGGTAACGTTTTTCCAAGATTCCGTCGAATGAAATGGGACCATAAGAAGTGGAAGATTGACATCAGAAAAAGTTATTTCTTCATCCTGTATAACTGACAAGGATGAGTAATGACCATGAGGTACTTGAGAATTGTCCGTTGCCTGGAAAATAGGCTGCAAATAGTGAAAGCTAATTATGCAAGAACCATGTAAACAATAACAAAGAACAAAGACAATGTAAACAATAACAAAGATCAAAGTCAATGTAAACAATAACAAAGATCAACGTACAATGTAAACAATAACAAAGATCAAAGTCAATACGAAAACATTCGCATAAGTCAACTAAATAAACAGCAGAACTAAAAGAAAGTATCACAAAGAATGTGAATGACAAAATGCGAAAAAGTAAACAAACAAATGACGTCACAATGTATAAACAAAAATTGTGTAAAGAACTGAATAATAGAAAAGAGGAGACCTACAAATACAAACAAATCAAAACAGAACTAAAGAATGCGAAAAATAACGATAACAACACTAACACATGTCATCACAACTAATAGAAATAGCAACAAAAGTCGCTTAGCAAATTTCACTATAGGAAATTTGCATACCCTACAGAACACTCTCAATAGAAAACCTCTGTCACGTGGTATGATCTATAGGAGTCACCACCCATCCAGACCCGCTGAAATATAAATATACATATACAAATAACATATAACATGTAAACATGTAAACAAATAGCAAAAAGTTTGTGAAAGAATTCAGAAGGCTCAGCTAGAACATAAGGGCACAGTTCACAAACAAAACAGGCCACTTAACTTCTATAAATCCAGCGTCAGCACGGTGTAGAACAGGATGTAATCAGCATTCTGAGGATAATGATCCAACGTTGATCAACATCTGCTCCCATAAACAGCCATGACGAAGAAAATGAGCTTCTAATACTGGAAACGTCGTTTCGGCACTTGACCTTCTGAATCTTATAAATCGACTTAATCGGCACTTGACATTCTGAATCTGCGACAGTACTTCTGATACTTGAACAGTTGTTACGGCACTTGTCCTTCTTCCTTACAGATCAGGAAATCGATTCGCTCGGTACTTGTCCTTTTAGATGTAGACAAACTTCGATAAACTGTCGAGCAGCGCCGGGTACTTTCAAAATATCTCTTGAAGGAAGTGAGTTGAAACTGCAATGTTGTATGATGAAGTATGCTGTCTGGGTTTGTTGATTCCCTTGACTGCTGGTACCAGAATTAAACCAACATCTGGCCACCATAAAATGATAAGGGTGGATTTAGCGCTTGCTCCTCTTTGGTGATAAGGCCGCTATCGTGTTGCTTCATAAATGATAATGGCAGAACTAACCACCATGGACGTTATAGGTATAAGTTCAATTTCGTTGGAAAATCTTTAGCCCCGTCACAGTACCTCTCCTATCGACACCTGGTATTATAGTTCAAGATGTAGGGTGTCTTATCTGGTTTTGTGTTGTTGTTGTTGCTGCTGTGTATAATAGTGATGTAGTTCACAGAGTTACAGCACATAGGGTACGACATGTGAAGTCATAAATGGGTAGACTGCTCTTGACGTTTTTCATCATTTATTTTGACGCCACAAGTACAGGTACGTTACATCCAGTTCACAATAGAGCAAAGTCATGACATTCACGAATATCAGCATACATAGTTCATCAATGCATTTGGCATATTCTCAAAATGATGATATGGCGCCAAGGGATTATATTGTTGGCTCCAAATACAAAAGTACATCAAAAAATCCTCCTACTGTTCAGATGTGCTAAATGAGTCAAATCATAAGTCGCACGAGGATGGCATTCCAGGAGTGCAGGTCAAACTGACCTTTTACAGGCATTCTTAAGTCTAACCTTGACGTAGCATAATCGCTGACCCACAGCTACGTTCATAGAACAAAGAACTGTTCTACGGGCTGAGTATGACCCGTGTACATATAGATCTCAGGTATGAAGATACCTGGGGCGTGACTTCTATTAGAGGAACCTCCCTTTCTGTAATGCATACGTGAGCAGATATTGACCATTGTCAAACATAAAGTAAAGTTACAGATTGGATGTAAATGAGGCATTACCTTCGTTCGAAAAATCCACACCACAGAAAACATACGCCTCCAGGCGTTTTTAGAATACTCAAGGGAAGGACCTTGTAAGCTAACTATCTCACAATAAGGCGCCTAATTCCCTAACAAAATCACAGAGACACCAAATTTTTTTTTTAAATACCTTTATTAAGGTCAATATATCAATGTACAAAATTTTTTTACATTTATCACATGTTATAAAAGATAATGATCCCCCCCCTCCCCCACCCTTCCCTCCCCCAACCTAGCATTGCAACAAGTCAATAGCAAAACAATATACCAAATTATAAACAATATCACATAATAAAACATACTAAAGATAACCCCCCTCCCCTCCCCCCCCCCCCAATAACTTTCTCCAAGTCAATGTTCACAAAGGTATATGTTATACTACATGGATGATGAATGGAGATGAAATGATTGGTGGTACATTGACTAAATGATGATGACACCCTACCATGAGATGAGGACATATGTTATGGAGTATTTACAACCAAAGCTACCTGCTTTGTATGACGACCGAAGGGTCAATAAGGGTTATTAATTATTTATTTCAACAACAAAAAATTTCAAATTTGTTCTGTTATGTGTTGCGTCATACGTTCGTATATTTGTGTAAATATTGTACTGTCATAATGTCCATTGTCGTATACAGCTCTGTTCCTACATGTCCATACAAGGTATCTAAAATCGGCTAACAATGTCAGTAGCTTAAGTTCTATTTGTCTCGTCATCTGTGGTAACATGTTCATCGTGACTGCTCTATATAAATTAAGTGTCTGTTGTGAGTGTGGGGCTATTAATTTCCTTAATTTGTTTAAAGTGGGGGCCACTGTCTTACATGTGTAAAACAAGTGGTCTTCTGTCTCTGTAATGTTGTCACTGCATAATTTACATTTGGGTGCTGAACTGTTTGCTTTTGTTAGTGATTTGTTCGAAATTGGTGTTAAACTATGTAGTAGTCTGAAGGTGACTTCTTTTGCTTGTGGTTTAATGTCTATTGCATGAATGTTTGTAAAGCTCTGTGTGTAATCAGTTATGAAAAGGTTGTACCCCCTTCGTGTGTTTAGAGGTGTTTCCTGTGCTGCAACTAGAAGCTGGTATACAAGTTTAGTGTCTTGTCTTATTAAATGTTTATTTCCTTCTAAGTTTTGTAAACATATTGTGTAGAAGGGTGGTGGTGTACCAAAAAAGTGAGGTTGGTTATTGTTTAGTTTACAAAGATTAGATAATCTTAACCCAATATAATAGTGTCCCAGCGGGTATAGACCAGGGCTCTTTATAACCTCCCCTATATATTTAATTCTTAAAGCTTTAATTTTAGTGTTGATATCCTGTAAGGCTATCCCCCCTTTATTTTTTGGTTGCATTAGGGTAGCGTGTTTGATATTGTGCCAGGTATTCCTAAAAATAAAGGCCCTAATTAGTTTATTTATTTCTGTTATAATTTTTTTAGGTACTATTTGTATATTTGCTGCATAAATTATTTTTGGCATAATAAAACAATTAACTATAATACTTCTTCCGAAAACAGTAGCCGTTTTATATTTGTAAATTTCTAGCATATTTTGGATTTTCTCTATCAATTTTGTCCATGTTTCTTTATTGGGGTCTTGAGGATTAAAAGAGAAGTTAATTCCATAAATTTTAATTTTATTCACTACCGTTAATTGAAAAGGGAAATCTGACCTATTGCCCCATTTACCTATTCCCATTATACTAGATTTTTGAATATTTAGTTTGGATTCGCTAGCGTATCCAAACTCTGTAAAAAGCTCTAAGATATTTTTTATAGAATCCTTTGTTGTTGGAAAGAATATCGTATCATCGGTGTAGGCCAACAATTTTCTTTCCCCTGTACCGGGGACGAAAGTACCCGTGATATTTGTGTCTTGTCTTATTCTTTCCAACACAGGTTCTAACGTTATTACATATAACAAGGGCGACAGAGGGCACCCTTGCCTAACACTTTTCGTTAATTTGAATGCTTTGGTTAAACTATGATTAATCAATATTTTACTTTCAGGTTTTTTATAGGATTTTTATCCATGATCTAAAGTATTTCCCTATATTATTCGCTTTTATGAAGGAAGGCATGTGATACTCTATCAAATGCCTTTTCCTGATCTAAAGATAATATGGCACTCTGGCACTGCCTATCATCTTCTTCTTCTTCTTCCGTTCTTAGCCAAAGACCGACCAAGCAGTCAGAGGCCATCACGCCTTGTGGCGTCTTAAGGGCAACAGCAGATTGATTTTCTCTGTTGTAGTTTCCCATCACGCCTAGCGGCGTCTTTAGGGCAACAACAAATAGATCCATCTGCCGTTGTTTCCGTAATCGGTGTGACAAGCCAACGGGTGATCAGCCCATTGGGCACTGCCTATCATGTGTGTATGTAATTAGGTCTCTAATGAAATGTGTGTGTCTACAAATATTCCTACCTTGAACACTACACTGCTGATCTTCATGAATTATTTTGTGCATGTGTGGCTTAAGCTTCAGAGTTAGTGCCTTAGCTAGAATTTTATAATCAACATTTAAAAGGGAGATGGGCCTAAAATTCTTAATTGACTTTTTGTCATTATCGTCCTTGGGAATTAACGTAATATAAGATTGATTTAAACTATCCGGGAGTTCCCCTTTTTGAAAAGCCTCTTAGAACACTTTAATTAAGATAGGGCCTAAACATGTGAAGAAAAACCTGTAAAATTCTGCTGTTAGCCCATCAGGCCCAGGTGCTTTATCTTTTTGAAAAGTACTAAGTGCCCCTTGTAAATTATCTAAAGTTAGAGGTTGGTCTAGCCTTTCACTTTCCTCATCACTTAGACACTTTGTGTATTTTAGAAATTTGTCTTGTATATTTGCATCACTTTCTTCTTTAGTATATAGCTGCTTGTAGTATTCGAAGAAAGCGTGACTAATATTGGTATTGTCTGTATGATGTTTTCCTTCCATGTCAATTATTTCGTGAAACTGTCTACTGCGCTGAATGTTTTGCTCTACTGCTAAATATTGCCTACTAGGGATTTCCTGCGTTATAGTGTATAATTTTGTCCTAAGTAATGCTCCCTGGTAGGTATACTGTCTATATTGATCTAATTGCTGTTCTAAGGTGTGTATGTGAGGGTTCGTGTTGTCTAAACTTTTAGTTAAACTAATTGCTTCTTCTAAAATCCCCTCTTCTTTCTTAATTTTTTTGTGAATAAGTGTAGCTAAAATCTGCGTTCTGTCTCTAAGTGTGTTTTTTAACATATCCCAATATTGTGCAAAGTTATTATTGGGAATGTCTTGTGCGTAGCCTTGTATCAGCTGTGTTATTTGGTCTGTGTAGTAAGTGTTTCTAAGTAGGCTGTTGTTAAATTTCCAATTTGGGGATCTCTTTACTTGCTTGTGCGTGTGTCCCGTACTTAAAGATGTGTAAACTGCTTGTGATCTGTAAATTTAAGAGTGCTTCCTATATGGTATGCTTTGTGTATATTGTAGGTACTAGATACATATATTCTGTCCAGTCTGGATGCCCGTCTAAAGTATGGGTTTATGTTGTCATAGTGTGTAAAGGTTTGTTTGTGAGGCTCAGTTTTTCTGTATACGTCCGAGAGGTCGTGTTCGTCTAGCATAGTATGTATTTGTCTTAAGAGCGAAGACTTTTCTCGTGCCTGTGCTCCCCTGACGGAGCTCCTAGACAAATCTAGGTCCGACAGGACACAATTAAAGTCTCCGCCCAAAATTGTCCTAGTCCCTTTGTAATGTTTTGTTAGAGTGTCATGTAATTTGTCATAGAAACTAGGTCGCTCGTCTCTTGTCGCTGGTGCATATATATTGATGAGTGTGTGTTTTTCTTGTCTGTTGTGTTTGTTTTGTATTTGAATTATGACGGTTCTGCCACAACCGTCTGTCCTATAATGTACTGTGTCCCAATCTTCGTTAATTTGTAAGATGGCGGCACTACTATGCCTGGGGCCTAGGGCCAACCAGCCATGTTTAAGTCCTAACTTAGTTTACAATCTGACTGGCAGAAAAGTCAGACGTAATCCCTGTCTGTTGCAAGAACAAAAAATCAGGTTTATCTTTTTTGATCAGTTTAATTACGTGGTCTAGTTTATCCCTCAAACCATTGATATTGAGGGATATAACAACTAGGCTACTTGACGAAGTGGTAAGCTTGGGTTGGCCACTTGTTGCAAACTGTCTACCTGGCAAAGTGGCAGAGTGGCCACTTGCCATATCTAAAATATTTGACAAAACGGGGACTAGGTGCGGACCGTCTGTCTTTTTTGAATTACAAAGCAGAGTAGTGGTCTGAGGCTGGCTACCCGCGTCAGGTGAGTTACTCAATAAAACGCTAGTTGGTGATTTATCATGTGTTTTAAAGATTGTAGTAGGCAAAGTGATAAACTGGTCATTTATTACACATGGCTTGCACAGCATAGCGGTGACCGTAGGCTGACCGCCTTCTGTTGTAACTAGGCCACTCGACACATTCATGTTTACATTGCTTGACGAGGCGGTGCATAAGGGCTGACCTGTTAACCTAGTTACATGACTGCCTGACGGAATATTGACCTGGGGCTGACTATCCGTTCTGCACTGATAATTTAGGCTAGACGCAGATGAAACCGCGTCGCCTGAACCTCCAACCCCAGTACGGGGGGGAGTTGTCTGCTTAAATGAAACTGTGCGCATGTTAAAGTGTGTGTATTGTGAACAAACTAACTATCAAAAAACTATTTACAGTAACACAACTCTTAATAATACATTCTAACACCACTCCTAAACTATAGGTGTTAGCACACTTTACTATAATAAAATACATTCTTATTTTTATTTTTATTATGGACAGTTGCACTTGGGTCCACTTGAGGGGGCACATCTTCCCACGCACTGGTAGTCTATGGTTCAAACTTCTAACAGGCTCACAGGGGAGGATAGCTTCGGGGTGCAGTTCAGGCGTGCCTTCACATGCACCATTCGTCATAGACCCTCTCACATGTCTCACCTGCTCGGAGTTTGAATCTTGACACATCACGCACTGGGCCCCAGTGCATGGAAGAAAAGCTTGTACGGGCAGACTCATGCGTCGCTCACGTCGTCAAAAGGCTGGCCATCTATGAAGATGCTGGCTTGCGACATTATCGCCTCCATGTCTTCATCTTCCTCGGTCTCTGCTGCCCAATTTATACCAACTTGGGTGTTTGTTGGCACTTCTGGGAAACTAGATTCTGCCGGCGACACTCCTACCGGACTGTTTGGTCGAAGTGAACTGCGTTCATCGACAACAGGTGTCGATGATGCCCATCTCGGGGATGGCTCTGGTGTAGACACCCTTGGTGATGGTGATGGAGGCAGGTCGCTTTTGCTCGGGGAGCGCTTGCTCGGCGACCTACTGTCACTACGCTTAACTTCTTTGGTTCTCACAGGCTCTGCTGTCTGGAGCAGGAATCTCTTCCTATTCACTTCTTTCTTTTCTTTCTTGTTTACCACTTTCGTATAACCCTCGCCCTCACTGGCACCTGGGCTATCTGGGGCGGGGAGCTCACTTGCCCTGTCCTGTTCTGCTAAAGTCTCCCTGCTTTGCTCTGCAGGAGTTCTGTCCACCACCACTTCCTCTTTTCTCACTTATTTAGCCTGGGAGGCAGGTGTCCGCTTCGTTGGGCACTGGCTTACCCAATGGTCGTCTCCCCCACAAATGGCACATTGGGTTTTCCTCCCGGGCAGGGACACCCATACTCTCTGGAATTTCTCTGTTGGGCCCTCCATTTTAAGATTGACAAAATGAGGCACCTGGTGTGCCGACGGCTTGAACAAAAAGCTCCACTTATCGTGGGCGGTTTTAACTCGAGACACTTCCGCCTCTTGGACTCCCGTCACCGCTGCTGCAATTCGCTGGGCCGCCTCTGCTTTCATAGTCGGGGGCATCCTGTTGAGTGTCCCCTTGGATTTTTCCTTATCCAAGTGTTCAATGTAGACAGACATTTGTGGGTTTGTCCATTCAAATTTCTTGCCATGCAGGCCAGCGTAATGCTTCATCTGGGCAGCTGCTGTTAGCGTTGTGAACCACTTGAATGGGCCCGCAAACCTGTATAGTGTGGCGACGCCACTCGTAACAACACCAGCTGGTCCGGCCAGAATGCTGGCAATCAAAGAATATGAGGCTCTATTAGCCTGTGGCCTATTTACAGAGATCACTAGTGTTCCTGGTTTATGTAGCTCACCTCCCTCCAGGTCTTTCTCCATGTTGAGTACAAAAATTGGCACAATTGGTGCGGGCATTTTTATATTTTTCCTTCTTGGTTATAAAACCAAATTAGAAACAAGAAACAAACAAAGTTAGCCTAAGCTAAGCCTAAGCTGACACAAAAGTCCAGGAAAAAAAACACCAAAGTCCAAGAATGAAAAACACAGAGACGCCAAAACGTGTCTTCTCTGCTTCACAGCTTTTCATCGACTCCCAAGATAAAGAAACTTCCCAGACGCCTCGCGTCCGGACATGCGCAGAACCTATACACTTGAATAGTCAATCAAACAAGACGATCTAGGAACATTCGAGATACAGATTTAACTAGATCGAGCCTTATATGGACATTTACAGAGACCTCAACACTGGTTTCAGACATTCCAACAACAGTTGACCGATACTACCAAATAAGGAGAATGGTCACACTTCGTTCAAAAAATATGGACCAACCGTGTCTCGTCTCAAGAGGAGGTAACATCATAACAAATGATAATCTCAATATCAAGAGTTATGTAGCTTTGACCGAAACAAATTAAAGTGTACATTTCAGTCAATCTAATTATACAATGTCTTGAGCAAAAAATGATCATACAATGTCTTTAGGAAAAAATGATCATACAATGACTTTAGAAAAAAATGATCTGTGCGTAACAATGGCTCACTGGGTACATGACGATGTTGTCAGCCTCACATGCAAGGCTCAGTTATTGTCTCGTACAATGTGTATCGTACGTTTATGTTCAGTATTAACCATACAGGTATATCATTGTCTCGTACAATGTGTATCATACTTTTATGTCCAGTATTAATTATGTGGCAGCCTAATCTTGTATTGTTGCAAGTATGTCACTGCCTTCTTTTCTACCCAGGTTCATTAATTCAACGGTGAACGACGAAACGTATAATCAGACATAGTGTCACACCCCACATGCATCTACGTAACCCTGTATGAAGATGGCTAAGTCCTGGTCTAGTCGAAACACATTTGGTTTACAAAATGTACATTTGGTTGTCATATAGCATATCGACCATCACACTTGGTCTTGTAGAACAATTTCATTGAATACAAAGTCTACTTGATTATGACTAATGCTTTCTTTCTTATGCTCTTGTTGATAATTCTGTCTGATTCAATATTTATAACTTCCTTGATTAATATCCTCTATTCATATATTCTTATAACGTTCAGGTTATTGATTGTTAATATCGGGCATCTCCGGGGATGAATACTTTTACTCATATTCTAACTATCACTGGCCTCACAAGGCTGACCCACTGAACTTCTTAGCTATCGAATCTCTACATACCTCGTCAAGATGATCAATTCTCTTGGTAACGAATTTCCTTCATACATTAGTTCTTTACTTGTCTGCTATTTTGTATTTAGTATCTTCTATTGCATGATGCCGCTGGGTCTGTCCACCACAGATCATCGAGTTAGCAAACTTCGATGAGCAAGCATATGTCTGTCAAGATGGCTGGTTCACTTTGCACAACCATTATCTAGGTTCGTGCGACCTGCCTGTCTAACTGGTGCTTCTCGAATGTCTCTTTTCTCAACTGCCCCTAAGAGCGTGCATCGATAACTCTGTTCACTAATCAAGCCTTCTTCCGGGAGGTTTTATGCGCACCTTTTTCGGACAACCTTCTTGCCCTTTATCTTACTGCTTGTACCTAACTGCCCTAGTTTAAACTATCAGTTGCTTCCCCTGCCACACGTGTTTGGGGAAACTCCAAACTCACAAAGAAGAGGATGAGAACCATAACAGGAGGCACACCAACAAAGATAGCAGTCGCAACAGGAAAATTTTCAAGTAACTTCAGAGCAGAGACAGAGGCCTTAAAAACTGCATAAGAAATTCTAATGACAGAAGAAAGCCCAGAGAGACCAGTAGCTATCTTCTCAGATGGGCTGTCAGTGATTACAACGCTGAAAAATCAAAGTAATGCTGAACTGGATGACCTATTTAACACTTCACAGACTGTCAGCAATACAAAAGAGTCGTGATACTGTGGATCCCTTCTCACTGCAACATCCCTGGAAATGACGAGGCTGACAGATTGGCAAAGGAAGGGGGAAAACTTCCTCAACTTGACACAAATATAACCTATGACGAGTCCAAGAGTTTTATCAAGCGCAGGTACAGGCACAAGTGGGAAGAAGAGCATTCAGGTCACACACAAAATGATCCATATTACCAGCTTAGAAGAAGTGAAGTCTGAAATCTTCAGACTTCGCACAGGTCATAACAGATTGAGATCCCATCTATTCAACAAATTAAAGATAGAAACTACTGATCAGTGTGACTGGCACAGATAAAATGACTGCCAAACATCTGCTTTAAAGGTGCCCAACATATGAGGAACAGAGAAAACGCATATGGCCATCACCAGTACCATTCCTGGAGAAAATATACGAAGATATCAACAGCCTCAGGCTGACCACTGCTTTCTTTTAACTTATTCAAGTTGACATCTGATGGTGAACGAAGAAGAAGACAAAGAAGAGGAAAGCTGCGGTAAATAACGCCTACGTCACCACCATACTTCTGTATGGCTGAGAGACATGGACAATCTATACTAAGCAAGAAAGAAGGCTCTATACCTTCCATCTGCGGTATATAACGCCTACGTCACCAGCACACTTCTATATGGCAGAGAGACATAGACGATCTATACTAAGCAAGAAAAAATGCTCTACACCTCCCATGTGCGGTGTCAACGCCACATCTGCGGTATTTCGTGGAATGACAAAGTAATAAATGTCGCGGTGTTGCCACGTGCTGGACTTCGAAGCAAGCATACACTGATTAGACAACGTACACTGCGTTGGCGTGGCCATGTCCGCAGCATGGAAGATGCTCAGGTCCCGAAAGATATCTTTATCGGACAACTTGCAAACGGCAAAAGAACAGTTGCGCGACCGCAGGTACGGGTCAGAAATGTGTAAAAGACAAGAGTACACTGGACATTTTTTTTTCTTAACCAGCGGCACTTGGGCTATCAGCCCTTCGACCCAATGACATGTCATTGCGAGGCTGGGGAGCCTGAGGACTTTCCTTCCAACCCGGTCAGGAGCTTCGCTCCTTCCCATCCACAGAGGGTTTTATCACAGGAGCCGTTCAGGTTATTCAGTCAAATTTCCTGTCGTAAACATTCCTTCAAACGCTGACGCCCGGGTTTGAACCCTGAACACCTGGTCGCCAGTACAACGCCGTAGCCATTACACCAGCGCGGCTCCCAGTACACTGGACATAAATCCAGCAACCTGGAAAGATGAAGCTACCGATCGCACAATGTGGCGATGCTCTCTACGGCGCCACCTCAGATTGGGCGAAAAGAAACCCTCACGGTAATCAGAAAAGAAGAGAATTGGTCGAAAGGGACACGAGGGAAAAAGCAGCAAGGACTGTCACCTCAGGGGCGCATTCCCATGGTCAGTTATGACTGGAGGGGGCTATTATTATTATTATTATCATTATATTGTTACTCGTATAATAAAACAAAACATTGACACAGCTCAAACGTTATTTAGATAACAACATAAGTTGTTAAATTTGGTAAATTTGACAATATCCGTTGATTGATTCTTTATAAACAAGACACTGGTTTCCATTTTAGTTCAAGGATAAACTGATGTTATACATGAATTTTAATATGTTCATTGTCTGCTCTACTTCCACATTTATTCTATATTTAGTTCGCTTTTATTTGCAGTTGTGGTCTGTAGTATTTGATGAATAGGAGAAGATTTAGGGGATGGGGGCACTCGGTATCAGGCACCATAAACGTGTAAAAGTTTTCAGATCACCAGAGCTGATTGTTCACAGATGGTAAAATACCATATGAGACACGGTATATGAATGACAGTCTCATCCAAAAAAAAAATAAATCCCAAGAGTTAGAATGTCACCCTTACTTATCTTCTTTTCTGCCTTACAGTCCTATGCGCCAGCTGTTGCAATTCGTATCATGTTTACTTCATCTTTCTTGTATATATCTCAAGTTTTCTTCTCCGTGAATTTTTGGGTCTGCATCTATTTTTGTGTTTTCTGCCTCTATCTTTGTGTATTGCTGCCTCTTTTGTGTTGTCTGCCTCTATGTCTTGTGTATGTCTCGGCCTCTATTTTTGGGGTTCGCCTCTGTTTCCTTTACGCAAGATAATTCCATAAAACGAATATAACATGTGAGAGACGGTGTATGAATTATGACCTCGTCAAAAATATAAACCATCATGGTCAGACTTCCACATTCATTTATCTTCTTCTCCGCCTTACAGTCGTACGCCCCAACTGTTACAGCGTGCATCAAGTGTTCTTCATCTTTCTTGTATATATATATATATATATATATATTTCAAGTTCTCTTCTCCAAATTGGTGTGTGCCTGCCTCTGTTTCTTTGTGTTTGCCTCTGTTTCTTTGTGTCTGCCTCTATTTTTTATATCTGCCTCTATTTTTGTATGTCTGCCTAAATTTTTGGGCCAGTTTCTATTTCTTCGGTTTGCCTCTATTCTTTGAGTCTGTATATATTTGTTTGGGTCTGTCTCTTTTTTATATCTGGCTCTATTTTTTTTGCCTGCCTCTATTTCCAAATTCGCTAGATTATTTCATAAAACAAATGTCTTGTAACGCTGTTATGTCGTTTCCAGGCTATGTGGACTCAAGTCTCTAACTCTCCTGTTAGAGCTGTAGAGTATTGATAGAACTGATATTATTTAAACAACATTACACAAAACATGACCATGATAACGGATAGGGACAAGGCGTTAGGATTTATGGTTAGTTTATAACGCGGCGCACTAAAGACGACTTATCAACGGAAACGTACGATTACATGTGATTAAACCATGGCGGATTTAAACGTCTTCGTTGTTCTCTATGTTTCAGTCATACAATGAGACTAAATGGGAGGGTTGAGAGACTTATATTTGAGTAGGACTCCGTGTATTTCAATGTCCATTCAAGTCACTATACAATGAAAGCTTCTTTTGTCGCCTCATGTTATAATAATTGGTTGAGAAGGTTGGTAGAGACGTATGGTCATTTTCAGGCTCACAAGGGGTATTATCAAACACATAGTCTCACCTTTAGTTTTTTGTATTTTTTTTTCACTTTTGATCGATAATGTTGTTTTCATTCCAGTTTCGAGTTATTGTCGTAGATTTCCGATAGGAGAATTAAGACTAGGTTTGGTCCCTTCTGAATAGGTTTGAATAGGTGATAGACTCAGTGAGAGTTAGTGAAAGGTAATAGAATTTCCACACACGTGAGATGATAGATTTGATATAGTGGCTGTCTCTGAAAGCGAAAAGAATTCTTCTCTCTCTCACCTATCTTCTACAACAGTTGTTACAGCGTCAGACAGACTACACCAATATACATATTACGTATATTTCTATCACTCACAGGCACGCACATACACGTGACGACAGGTAAACACACAGACGTGGGAAAACTATAACAATGATATATATATTATCTAGAACGAGCTGACCAAACACGATTATTAAGTTCAAGAGCGATTTTATTATCAGGAAAAATCGGCTCACAACATCAAAGAAAGTACATCAAGGAAAATACATATACACATAGTCATAAAAAATCAAGGAAATGTTGCAAGGATGATAGCCCCGTTATAGTGTTAACTCTAGGTTTAGCCCGGCCCCGTTAAGAGAACAGATGATGGCGCCAGAGTCACAGATACATAGGGTTTGAGTCTAAGAGTTTTTCTTTGTTTTATCTCGTAATTATATGCACAGAGTTTGAAAAAAATCTGATTTAACCTAAGACAAAAACACAAGAACTCTAGCTTTAGCAACAAATTATGCAGATTGAGAAAAAAATTAGGACAGCAACAGGGTGTCAAAGATAAAATAGTGGAAAATATCACTCAAACCAGCGTACACTCATTCATTCCGCCATGGCTTCTCAAACTTGTACTCACGACTTTGCTTGCTGCCTCTTGGAACACATTGATTTTTAGATTTTCACACAGACTCAAAAAATGCAGTCTACTGCCAAGAAGTCCCCAGTTCCAAAAGACCTGTTTAACTTGGAGTCTCCGGGAACGACTACTTGGGTATGCAAATTTGTTCAAATGTCTGATTAAGTCACCTAACAATTATTCCAGGCGCGGGAGTTAACAGAGCACAGTGTCAATAGCGTAGGTTTCTAAAAAAAATGATGAATGTCAGGTCGGTGCCTTCCCTCAGTATAGGATTCACTTTAGTCACACCACAGATTTGTCCACAAGATATAATCTAGTCGGGAAATGATTGTTAATATTCACGCCGCCAGGCAGCAAATTATATAGAGTTTCTAGAAGAAATTAAGTGCTGGCTCCAAGGTCCAGTATTTATCATTACAGTCTTTGAAAACCCGTTATAGGGATATTAGTATTTCTGTCTAACTTGCACCGTCAGATCAGTGTTACTTGAGAAAACCCACGTGGTTCAAAATAAGGACTGTCTATTTCTTCACAAGTATGGAAACTACTACTAGGTGCTGGTAAAGTTAGGGTCACCCCAAAACTTTCACTGTGTGGAGGAAAAATAACACATATAATATAATAAACAGAATCTGTACTGGTTAAAACTTACATTTAAACTTGCAAGCAGAGAGCTTTGCTTATCATTTAAACTTCCCGTGACGTAAGTTATATTTAAAAATCAGCATTCCTCATAAATTAGGAACACGTGCGTATCCCGTCATCATTCCTGAGGCTGGATTCTAGAGTTTATACGTTAGTTTAGAAAAATACACTCGACTGAGTATTAGCAGTTAAATTAAATTCATAAATAGCTACAATTGCCGTTATAAGCTAGAAATTAAATTTTTAGTCTGCTTTCCACTGAATGCTTCCCTAGAAAATATAATAGCCTACCACTTTATTTCTCTTCTGCGCTAAAGAAATAGATTAAAATGAATTAAGCGATTTAACACTTTAACACTCACAAAATCTATATATCTATCATATTAATTACCTCAACCACAGAATTACAGGTAGTCGCACACTTAAGAATAAAAATGCTGAAAATATTTCTGGAAGTCTAGAAGTTCGACAAATTGCCGAAACAAACTGAGATCTTCGCTAACAGCTATTCTGTTTTTCGAGCGACCTATCTACTGTGGAGTCTATGAGCGAGAATGAAATTAAAGTTTCAAACTTGGCCAATATCTTAAAATCAGACAAAGGGCCGAAACTTATTTCGCCAAGCGAAATTATCTCCCCTACTCCCAACATTTACGTCCGCTTAACGCGTGTCGTAACTGTCACCTACTGACCACGATGTACGCGTGTCAGTTTCAAATCCCAGACAGCCTGACTCCATTGCCCAAGTGAGCGCCGTGTCAGTTTGGGATTTTCCAGACAGATGTCTGGATACTGACCGGTGCAGATGTAAAGTATCACACCTCACCGGGACTAATGCCGAGAAGAAGCTCGCGCGCTCGGTGAGAATGTAGACGATTTGCTACGTCCTATGTTCCGCGAACCGACTTATCACGCCTTCTGACGCCCTGCAGCCCTGACATCTACGTAATATCGTCCTAGCGCGATTCTCAGTTTAAGAGAAAGGAAAACAGGTAAAGTTTGCGAATTATATGAAAATAATATTCGCAAAACGAATGGATGAAAAATATACAGGAAAAAATGAAATACAGAGATAATAAAAGAGAGAATTTTATGTGAAAGAATAGGAAGAAGATGTAGGAAATTAAATGAATATAAACCCTACGTGACAGTTATCATTAACAGTTGCTGCCAATGGCGTATCCTGGTAATGCGAGCTAGGCGTGCTGCTACTTAAAATGAATATGTACGCCTACTATTTAACTTCTTCCCCTCTTAATTTAAAAACAAACTATATTCAATTACGCAACGATAGTTATTAGGGATATATGTCAATTATCTCCGAAATACTAATTAACTTACAACTTGAAACTCGCTGTCGCTGTAATAATCTGCATTCCCGGCAACTAACAAAAATTAATCACAAAAAACACTGGACGGACACAGCCGATTTTTACAACTCGAGAACTGCAAGACCACCGCACGCATGTTCGTATTGTATTGACGTATCTGGCCATGACCCCGATCCACACAAACCAGTCTTCAAACGTAAAACCGAAAGGTGCAGCACGCATAGTGACGGAATTACCCGAGAAACTTCGGGCGATTGCTACCAACCAAATAAAAACTGCACTATAAAACGCGTCTGGGAAACTGAAACTAGATATACTCGTAGATTCTATGCGGGAAAATCCGTTATCCTGATGCGTGCGGTCCGAAAGCAGAACATTATAAAAGAAATATTTTATAGAATAATACATTAAATTTTTATTTTCCTTCGGGCATAGGTGTGCGCAGCACGCACAGCACACACGGAGAATACGCCACTGGTTGCTGCATAATTTCAAACGATAATTACGTGGGTAATGGGTTGTAGAAGCTCGAAAAATAGTCTGACAATTCTGAAGGGAATATTAAGAACGGATAATTGTGGTATTTTGACATTGAATACGGTAACACGAATAGCCCCACGGTAGTGTACACGGAAAGGTGATAAGGTCCACATTGATAAGTGCTTTTCTGTGATATAGCTCGTCCAGTCACAATGTTCTTTAAATGGGTCACCACGTTAATAAAGCTGGTATTGGTGTAAATGGTCAACTCAAAACCGGCACAGTGTTGGCATACAGGTCACCTTGTCCCAAAAGGTAATGAGGTCCCGACAAGGATGTAATGTTGACCATGAGTGTTAATGTGAGTGTCAATACGCGAATGCATGGATTGTTCTGAAGAGTTGATTAGAAGATCAAACACTCACTCACACGTAGTTAGAAGTTAGTGATGCAGACTACTGTGGTCGTTTCATACTGTTTAATTGGACGCACACACTTGGACAGCACGAGTATAGTTACAGGAAAACAGGTCGACATATATCATCATACTGTTGATCAATGGTCTACAATCTTAAGTTGGCATTCATGTTGAAGAACACTACAATGGAACGTCCGTAGACAAGCACTTAGATTTCCACTGTTTATAAATATAATCATCAGGCCTTACTGACCGATCATGTCAGTTAATAAATAATGTTCAAGCATGACTCCTAGACAGAACCTCTTTTCTAGCGAAGATTCCTTTAGGTAAAGTTCAGCAAATATTTCTGAAGACAATGTTAACCCACCAGTATTGGATTTTCTTTATAACTGTGATCTCTTAATCATCACCTGATAATAAGGGCATCCCTGTTCTCTGATCGATGATCGACAAAAAATAGGATCCAAAATGGCTTCTGGTTCCAATGAGCATTACTCACTATACAGATGCATAGTAAAGATACAATAAAGGCTTTGTTCATGAACACAAATGTTTCTACAAGAATCAGCATATTCTTTCATCATAACTGCTGCATACAATCATATTCAGTGCTGCTAGGTAACATGTCATCCCGACATATTGATATGGATAATCATCATGTAGACGTCTGCCCATCTAAGCCTAGCAAGGAAAAGTTCAGTAAAAAGTTCTTTTACCTGGGCATGGGAAATACACTAGCAGAACACATACGCCCTCTCCTGGCGTTACAGAATAAACACTGGGGAACTCATAGACTTAATAATCATATCAGAAATTATCTTCTTCCCCATAATAGATCACAGCGATCAACAAACTTCGGACTGGTCTCCGACATGGCATTCACCAGGCCCATCATCACGGAAGACCCTTTTTCGTCTTCGCATGCGCAGAAACTCCCTGACCCCAAAGTTCAGTACAAGGAAAAATAGTCCCACTTAGACATACAAAGATATCACGATATAAGACCGAATCGTCTTAAATAGACAAGAAGTAAACATAAACTCGGACCATAAACATTCCTGCTTAAACCTAAGCAAGAACAATCTGTTTCTGGCCCAACAAGGAACAGACCAACAAAATCTGGATTCATACGCCAAATTCGATATCCAGGGGAGATAACCCATATAACAAAAGTATCAATCAATCATGGGTAATATATCTTTGGCCAGGAAAGCATCCTGATTCTAAAAACAAATACTTTCCCTTAGACAAATAAATATTATAATAACTACATACATTGCCACCAGTAATCTGTTGGTAACAGACTACCGCAACCCCCGGAAAAAAAATGAAATTTTTTTTTTCTCATCTGAGAGCAACATACAGTAGGCTCACAATGCACGAATAATGCGCAGATGACTAATAAGAGCAATTTATAATGTCAAATTAAGGTAAAGTCGAAGCATAGATCGACTTGTGAGAATATATCTTAACATCTTAGAGAAAGCATTTCTCTTAAGTATAAATATTTCCAGGGAGGTGCCACCAACGTATACTACAATGCTGGCAATGACACAATGCATATAACAATTTCATATTTAAGCACTATAAGTACATGATTGACAAAGAAGAAAAATCATCAAAGAACAGCGGTGAATATATATCAATGAACGTAGTGATATTAGTGATACAATCACTATATTACAAATTACAATGTGTATCTATCTAGATATAGAAAAAGAACTGTTGTAGAGTTAGATGTGATAAGAAGTCCAAGACCCAACAGTTAGGTGGAATCATGTGGGCATCTAGACAAAATGTCTGCCATCACATTTTCTGATCCGCGGATAGCTCGTACCGAGAAATGAAAAGGTTGAAGAGCAATTGCATATCGAGTAGACCTCGAGCTCTTTAAATTCTTACTCTGTATAGCCGTAAGAGCTTTCTGATCGGTTTCTACTATGAAATGTGCGCCTAGAAGGAATCTTTGTAGTTTGAGAATTGACCAGACCATAGCCAATAGTTCACGGTCTAAAACCGAGTAATTCCTTTCTGCAGCATTAAGTTTTCTGGAGATATACATTACAGGATGCAGAGTTCCAGAGTACTCTTGCATTAGTGCCGCTCCAATCCCAGTGGATGAAGCGTCACTACGAAGAACAAATGTCTTATCTGTAGTAGGTAACACTAAAATAGGTGGTGTTGAAAACAAATTTTAAATCTTATCCAAAGAGGATTGGCATTCCTGTGACCAGTGGACCATATTAGGCGACCCTTTCTTTAGTAGTGTAGAAAGAGGTGCCATGATAGAGGATAGATTCGGAATGAATCTTCCATAAAAATGAATAAGACCTAAGAGACTTCGCACTTGCTTTTTAGTCTTAGGAATAGAGATGTTAAGTATCTTAGTGATATTATGGTCCTCTGTCTTTAGGAAACCATGACCACCTCGATGGCCTAGGAAAGAAATTTCGCTAAAACCAATGCAGGCTTTAGAGGGTTTCGCTGTCAGGTTATACTCGCGTAGAGTAGACAGTAATTCAACTAACCCCGAATAGTGATCTTCCCAAGTATCGCTGAAAAGACAGATGTCGTCTAGGTACGCAATGACATCTGACCGATAAGATAGGATTCGACGCATCATGCGTACGAATGTAGCTGGTGCGTTCATAAGGCCGAAAGGCATGAAATTCCATTGAAAAAGGCCTCTAGGTGTAGAAAAAGCAGTAAAAGGTTTGGCGCGTTCAGATAAAGGAACTTGCCAATATCCTTTAGACAAATCAAGTTTAGTGAAAAAATGAGATTTAGAAAGCCTAGTAAGTAGCTCTTCTAGTAAAGGCATAGGTTCAGCATCAAACTTCGTAACTTGATTCAATTTGCGATAGTCAACGCAAAGACGTATGTTATTGTCTTTTTTCGAACAATAACCATCGGCGAAGAATATGCAGAAGTGGATGGTTCAATTATTTTTAAATCTATCATCTCATCCAACTCCTTCTCAACCTGTGCTTGAAAATGTATAGGGATAGGATAAGGTCTGACCCTAATAGGATTATGGTCAGTTAGAATAATGTCATGTTCAATGACATGAGTTTGTCCAGGGATGTCAGTAAGGACATCCTGAAATGTTTGTAACATAGCCGAAACTTGTCGCTGTTCTCCTAGAGATAAATCAGGAGAGACAGTAACATTTTTCCATGATTCACTAGAATGAAGTGGAATCATCGGAAGCGGAAGATTAACATCCGAAAAACTTGTTTCCTCATCCTGTATTACGGACAGTGATGAGTAATGACCATGTTGGACTGGAGAATCGTCCGTTGCCTGGAAAATAGGCTGTAAATAATCCGGACGTTCATGGAATTCCGTAAGCATATTGATGTGGAAGGTTTTATGCTTTCCATCAATATCGACAATGTAGTCAACATCGGAAATTTTCGAGATTATATCGTACGGACCTTTCCAAGAAATAAGAAGTCTGTTTTCCCTACAAGGTAGCAAAACAAATGCTTTGTCACCAGGACAAAGTTGTCGTAAGGTTCTTTTCTTATTGGCAAATTGTCTTGCCTTCTGTTTAGCAAATTCAGAAGAAGAAGTTGCCAATTTGCATGCTTCGATAATCTTTTGTCTCAGCGCGATGACATATTCGTAAGAAGATTTTGTGTCATCGGTAATATTATCAGCGGTTATGAGATCATGAAGCAAAGACATAGGGCCGCGCGGTCGCGCGCCAAAGACAAGTTCAAAGGGAGAAAATCCTGTATGTTCATTGGGGACCTCTCTGTAAGCGAAGAGGGCCGCGGGTAAAACCCTGTCCCAATCTTGAGGATGATCCTCAGTTATCTTCCCTAGTAAGTTTTTGAGTGTTCTATTTAGCCGTTCGACCATCCCATTGGACATAGGATGATAGATACTACTCAAAGATCTCTCTATCTGCAGAGTAGACATTACTTGAGACATGGTATCCGATATTAGTTGGGTGCCATGGTCTGATAATATCTCTCCGGGGAATCCCAGACGAGAAAATATAAGCCAAAGAGCATCTGCAATGTCAGCAGTAGTAATGCTCTTCAGAGGAATAGCCTCTGGCCAACGTGTGCACATATCAACACACGTCAAGATAAACTGATGTCCTCTAGCAGATTTGATCTTAAATGGACCAATGATGTCTATCGCCATTTTTGAAATGGTCGAATAGGGATGTCTGCAGCCTGAATAGGTGCAGCATGGCGTGGACCTTTGGATTTGACCTCTTGACATACTTTACAAGATCGACAATAAATCCGTATGTCCTTGTTCACAAAAGGCCAAAAGAAAGCCGCAAGAACTCTTGACTTTGTACGGGAAAAACCCATATGTCCAGCACACTGAGAGTCGTGAGCGTGCTGCAAAATTTTAACTCTCAAATTCTTGGGCACAAGAATCTGAGAATGACTTGACTTAGTGGAGTCTTGCACCATACGTACAAGTACGCCATTCTTCATTGTAATCCAAGATTTACGCTTTGTATCTTTATTCGGATCACCTTTTGTTGCAAGAGTGAAGAATTTCTTTAGAGTCGGATCATCTTCTTGCTGTTTTATAAACGAGTCACGAGAAATTACCAAGGGATCATCTTGGTTATGCACTTCATTATCTTCAGTAGATGAAGTTTGAGGCATATTAAGAGCTTGAGCTCTAGTGACTACAGCATTAGCAATTTGCATATTTTGTTTTTCCCAAACGGAAATTTGTTGTGGAGTGCATTCTTTGACTCCGTGAATACGACCGATGATAAGATCAGCGATCGGATTCGGCAGAAGACATGCGTGTACATCTCCTGTAAAGAAAGGAGTAGCAATCTTAATGATAGCAGTAGAGTATTTCTCTAAGGTGCCGCCAAATGTTACACATTTGACTACTTTTCCTGTGGCACGAGAAGGATCTACAAGTGACTGCCTAACACCAATTGTGGTGCATCCAGAATCAAAAAGAACTGAGACTGGATTGTCATTTACTAAACCTTTATGTAAGACAAGAGAACCTCTTCCATCATGCGCGACTGACGCAGGAAGAGCGGGAAGAGGATGGCCACAACTTAAAGTGGACACCGTAGTTGGTTCAAATAATGTTTTGCATTGGGGCACTGAGATGCTCTCCCAAAATCAAAAGCGGAACATGCCATATTATTAGCATCATTATTATCTTTAGTCTGCTTATAGGCTTCATGTGACTCTTGCTGTGCAGAGTTTGCCTGATAATGTGATTTATGTTTTTTGTATTGTGATCTACCTCGATTATTATTGCCTCTGTAATCATTATTGTTTCCTCTATTGTAACCCCTATTTGGGTTTGAGTCATAGTTCTCATGGTTACCATTATCATATTCATTATAATGAGTATCTCTATAACTATGGTCTTGTTGTCTCCATGATGGATGACTTGGATAGTTCCTATAATGACTTCCTCTGCGGAAATTCCTATAATTATGACCACCCCTGAATCGAGGGCTGTCGGCTCGTCTCCAGTACTTCGCAGAAGAACCCTGAAATGATTGGTTACCTTGGTTTTGATAACTATTATGGTTACCCTTTTTATCAAACCTGTTTTGTTGTCCCTGAAATTTGTGTGAATAATTAGGGTTGTATGGTGTTGCCGAAGCAACTGGCATGCCTTCCTTAACCTTAGCATTGCTAAAAGCTACGTCCGGATGTGCCGTGACGTATTGGGTACAATATTCTTCCATTTCTTTTAGTGTCTTGGGTTTACGCTCATGTAGGAATTCAAGGAATGGTTTATTTACACTTGACATAATCTTGTCTCTGAGCAACAAGTCCATAAGGGCTTCATATGTCTTTTCTGTTTTGGATAACTCAATCCAACGATAAAATGTAAGACGTGTCCTTGCAATGAATTCTGAGAATTCTACCCCTGATTCAGGTACCATTTTTTTAAACAAAAGACGGTAACCTTCCTCTGTTAATTGATATTTTTTAACAAGGCTGCTCTGATAACATCATAATTATCCTGGTCAGCCTCTTCTACCAAGCTTAAACTAGTCAGAGTGTCACCTTTCAGTATCTCCGATAACTGATTAGCATATTGTGATCTATCCACATTATGATTTCGACAAGAACGTTCAAATCTATCTAGCCACACTGTTATGTCGTCACTGGATGGATTAAATGCTGATAGCTTGATCTTGTAAATAAAAGGTTTAACATTACCACCAGATGACTGATTAACATTACCCATGTTTGTCAATTTCAACTTTTCTAACTCATAAGCTAAAAGTTGTTCCTGATGTTCATGTTCCATCTTTGTTTTTCTCTCCTCAGCTTCTCTGTCTAATCTCTTTTGTTCAGCTTCAGCTTCTCTTTCTAATTTTTTTCTTCAGCTTTTTGTTTTTTCTCTTCCTCCTTCTGTGCTTTGGCATAATGAGACAGTGCAAACTGTTTTAACTCCTCATGAGTCATCCCAAGGGCTCTCCCCTGCTCCATGAAGTAGTCTAAAGTTGCCATAATATTTAATAATATGTGGTTATTATCACTGAAATAACAAATTTATTTCAACCAAACAGAAGCAAGTTTTTAACAAAAACTTGTATAATCAGCTCCCAATATCCCAATCTCTGTGGGAAACAAGCCTTTAAATAAGGTCTTGTATAATCAACTGTGTACCTCTAATAATAGCAATTAATCATCAGTTGCTTCTTTCTCATAAGTTCACTACACAGCTAGTAGTGTATGATCTAATATATTTTATATAGCGTATGTCGATCAAGAACACAAACAAAACAATTATAAAAGACAACATGAAAACATTCGCAGAAATCAAATAAGTTAAATCGAAAAACAGAAGAAAATAATCACAGAACCTGTGATGATAACTGCGCCGTAATAAACAAAACAAATAACGCCACAGTGTATAAATATAAAGATGTATAGAACTGAATGACAGAAAGATGAGACCTACAAATACAAACAAATCAAAACAAAACCAAAGAACAGAAAAATATTACAAAAACAACGATAAGCACAGTCGTCACATCTAACAAAAAAAAGCAACAGATGTTGCATGCAAATTTTCAATTAGAAAATGGCCCCTACAGACCACTAATATAAGCCCTATGTTACTTGGGAAATCTTATATTAGTCACCTCACCAACCGCCCACGACATAGACACACAAATAATATGTAATCATTTACACATAAACTCATAAATATTATATAAATGGAATGTGTTGTAGGGAAGGTTCAGCTGTTATCTAATGCAAAGTTTCTAATGTAAAGAAAATAAACTGCCACTTTAATAAATACTAAATTTTGAACTAAACTATTACAGTGTTCAATATATAGAGCAGTTCAAGAAGTTCCAACGTTGATGGTTCCAATAACTAACACACGTAGGACTTCTGACCTGTTCTGCATTTTTTCCAAAAAAGTTAAACGTATGTTTGCAACCCGCTGTGATGTCCAACGAAAAAATGTCAATAAGCGCTGACCTAGTTTCAGTATTCGCAAAATAGGTCACGTGAGGAACTGTTGACAAAGTGTAGACTCTCACTGCTGGTGTGTCGTATCAGGCGTCATGGAAACGATCTGGTATGAGTAGCTGACTTCCATGTGGTGTCTACTGTGCAGGTTAGACCCAGAAATCTGGCCTACCACATTGATAAGGTCCCGACAAGGATGTAATGTTGACCATGAGTGTTAATGTGAGTGTCAATACGCGAATGCATGGATTGTTCTGAAGAGTTGACTAGAAGAACAAACACTCACTCACACGTAGTTAGAAGTTAATGATGCAGACTACTGTGGTCGTTTCATACTGTTTAATTGGACGCACACACTTGGACAGTACGAGTATAGTTACAGGAAAACAGGTCGACATATATCATCATACTGTTGATCAATGGTCTACAATCTTAAGTTGGCATTCATGTTGAAGAACACTACAATGGAACGTCCGTAGACAAGCACTTAGATTTCCACTGTTTATAAATATAATCATCAGGCCTTACTGACCGATCATGTCAGTTAATAAATAATGTTCAAGCATGACTCCTAGACAGAACCTCTTTTCTAGCGAAGATTCCTTTAGGTAAAGTTCAGCAAATATTTCTGAAGACAATGTTAACCCACCAGTATTGGGTTTTCTTTATAACTGTGATCTCTTAATCATCACCTGATAATAAGGGCATCCCTGTTCTCTGATCGATGATCGACAAAAAATAGGATCCAAAATGGCTTCTGGTTCCAATGAGCATTACTCACTATACAGATGCATAGTAAAGATACAATAAAGGCTTTGTTCATGAACACAAATGTTTCTACAAGAATCAGCATATTCTTTCATCATAACTGCTGCATACAATCATACTCAGTGCTGCTAGGTAACATGTCATCCCGACATATTGATATGGATAATCATCATGTAGACGTCTGCCCATCTAAGCCTAGCAAGGAAAAGTTCAGTAAAAAGTTCTTTTACCTGGGCATGGGAAATACACTAGCAGAACACATACGCCCTCTCCTGGCGTTACAGAATAAACACTGGGGAACTCATAGACTTAATAATCATATCAGAAACTATCTTCTTCCCCATAATAGATCACAGCGATCAACAAACTTCGGACTGGTCTCCGACATGGCATTCACCAGGCCCATCATCACGGAAGACCCTTTTTCGTCTTCGCATGCGCAGAAACTCCCTGACCCCAAAGTTCAGTACAAGGAAAAATAGTCCCACTTAGACATACAAAGATATCACGATATAAGACCGAATCGTCTTAAATAGACAAGAAGTAAACATATACTCGGACCATAAACATTCCTGCATAAACCTAAGAAAGAACAATCTGTTTCTGACCCAACAAGGAACAGACCAACAAAATCTGGATTCATACGCCAAATTCGATATCCAGGGGAGATAACCCATATAACAAAAGTATCAATCAATCATGGGTGATATATCTTTGGCCAGGAAAGCATCCTGATTCTAAAAACAAATACTTTCCCTCAGACAAATAAATATTATATTAACAACATACATTGCCACCAGTAATCTGTTGGTAACAAAAGGATATCAATGCGGGGGGACAAGGACAGTGGATGCTATTGTTTCGTCAAAATAGCGTTTCCCTTCCGTGACTGTCTCCTGTGGTTTCCTGCAATTTAAAAAAAACAAAAAACGCGTTCAGATATACCACGATCTTTTTCATCATTATTAATGACACTATCATAGTGGAACGTCCAACTGGCTAGCGATACAAAAACATTCACATAAACTTTGTTTTGATTTTCTCTATTTGGAATGAATGGAGGGGGTAAGAAGGTACTATATTTTGATATTTTGATCTGACTTTATTTTCTTGAATTAGTACACCATATATCCTAACTATAACCCATCAAGGCTTGAACGGGATACTTTATTTTCTTGAATTAGTGCACCATATGTCCTAACTATAACCTATTGGTACGGGTACAATTCCTCAATAGCGTGACTTGCTATGGATTGGATCAAGAGTGCAACAGACTCAATGCTTTGACACTCTGTCTCTATTTAGGCCTTGAGTCGCCTTCCAGGGTTATGCTAATAGCTTTTCACGTAATAATACTGTGGGTTCAATTTTGGTCAGACATATCCCAACTCCCTAGCCCGCACACCGGCACTCAGGCACAAAACACGTCAATAACCATTGACAGTGTACAAATATTTATTACACCACAATATTGTTCATCTCTTCAAAGTGCACAATATAAGGATTCTCTTCTAGTCATGTCTAGACTACCGTCTCGTCCTCGGAGACATCATACATTTTAATAAAGTCTGGTACTCACGCATTTAGAAAACTTCACACTCTGCATTTGCCTAAACTGATAATACACTTGCAGTAGAAGCTGTAATACAATTGATGGTAAAATAGCATGCAGGTGGATTAATAACACAAGCTAAAGATATCGTCCATACGGACATATGCCATCTACACAGGCCGAAGACACAAGCCCAAGTGTTTTAAAGAACGCTCAACTTGTCCCAATTTAAAGTTGCCGTCTGCTATCAATTTGAGCAGCCGACAAGACGTTACTTCCTGTAACCACGGACTACCGTGTATAAACAATACAACCAGGAAGTGATCTTATACAAAACATGATATGATATTTACTCATATCATTTACTCCTCCCTGGACTAAAATAATGAAAAGGAACTTTTGATTATTTCCATAGTACAATCTTACAAGGTCACTGGAGAAACCATATGACAATATCCAAATTCTCAACTGTCATCATTATGATAGCACCTAGAGGCGTGCTCCATAATCGACAATTTAACACACAAGGTGTGGTATTTAGTAATAACATTACCAAACCCATTATCGTTAGCAGACGCTCTTTTGACACGAATGTGAGGTAACTACATTAATTAGAAGGCAGTGTGGAAAAAGTCAGTATGTCAGTCATGGCACTCATACAGCACACCATGTCAACAAACGCCTTAAGTCATGTCGGTATGTAAGTCTACCTATCTATCAAATGAAATGCATAATAAGCAATCAAAGACAGAATAGAACATATGAGGCAGACAAGTCAAAATATAAATGGTGACTGTGACAATATGTCAAAATAGTTATTAATATTTGTATGTATGCAATGTCATGAGGTGAATGACAATGTTAATGAGATGTCATGTGAAGATATATTACTTAATATCTAAACATACGAAGGTTATAGGTTATACTAAGTATAAGCACCAATGTAATTCAATTCACATAGTGACACATTAATGCACCAATGTAATATCACTATGGATATTAAAACTGGTCATGTTAGACCATACAAAGTTCTTCCTGTAGAAGTATTTAAAATAATTAAAGTTTCAATAAGTCACCAGTTCGCACTTATTCACACATCATTGTTATTGATTTCCAGTTAAGTACATATGCAGGAATGAAATAGTTTATTGAGAAAAAAATCCATTTTTTCCTTTATGTCGGATGTCGATGTTTGTCTTCCATGCAATAGCATATACAGCACAGATACCATTCTTCATTCTGTGCTTGAGAATTTTATAAGTATCTGTTGAAATATAATTTCTCTGTTATGTCCCTTTTTGAACTTTGGAGTAAGTAATTTGTAGTTACTTCCCTTTTTTTCAAACGTTACAGTCATATAATTAGTGCAAATCATTTTGGAAATTGCAGCAAAGTATCTGAAATGTACAGAATTGGATATTCATACTTCCAAGAGTCATTCTACAACGTGTATATAGTAGCGCAGTATTGTCCTTGACCACGTGCACTAGACATCCTACGCCGAACGATTGAATATATCGGTTGACTTCGGATGAACAGAAATTCATCATCATCATGTTGCTTGGCATAATGTCTCCTGTTTTGCAACTGGTTTAAGTGCATGAAGAAGCAATGTGGCTGTAATCCCTGAAGTATGGGGTATATCTGTTAACGGAAGGCATGTGCCTTAGTTCATGATGCTTCATATTTGTGAAATAATTCCCGACTTGTCAGAAAGGAAGTTCTGTAATTATTGAGTATCAAAGTTGGATTGCAGTAGCATTTGTGGCGACAACTGGAGATAGCGGATGCTTCACGCATCTCGACAACACGTCAGCCATCACATTCACTCTTCCCTCGATGGGCTTAATCTGGTATTGATAGGGTTGAAGGGCCAATGAGGCACGGGCAGCTTTTGCATTCTTAAATCTCGCCGTTTTCAGGTAAGAAAGTGCTCTTTGGTCCGTCTCGAGTGTGAAACTTGCACCAAGCAGGTAGCGCTGCAGTTTAGAGAAGCAGAACACAAGAGCCAGCAGCTCTCTTTCAATGACCGGGTAACGCTGCTCAGTAGGCGTTAGCTTCCTGCTAACATAAAGTGTCGGATGTAAACAGCCATTCCATTCTTGCAACAGCGAACCTCCAATGGACGATTTTGAAGCGTCGACTCTAAGAGTAAAATGTTTAGAAGGATCAGGCAATCTCAATATAGGCAACTTGGAAAACAGACATTTTAATCTATCCAAAGTTACATTACATTCTCGACTACAAACAAACCTATTTGGTGACTATTTCTTTACCAGTGATGACAATACGGACGTATACTCTGCAAAATTGGGGATAAACTTGCGATAAAAGTTTAGGAGCCCCAGAATACATCTAACCTGTTTTTTTGTCCTGGGTAAATCAAGGTTTAGAATTCTAGAGATGGTAGTATCCTCTGTTTTCAAAAAACCTCCTCCCACCTTATATCCCAAAAAAGAAATCTCCTGAAATCCAATCTTAGTCTTAGATGGACGTGCAGATAAATTATGAAGACGTAGAGTGCTAAGTAAGGATTGAATACCCTCCAAATGTTACTCCCAAGAATGATGAAACAGACAAATGTCGTCAATGTAAGTAATGAGGTCTTCTCTGTCAGAGAAGAGTTGTCTCATCATGCAAACGAAGGTCGCAGGTGCGTTTACTAACCCAAAGGACATATAATTGAATTGAAATAGACCCAATGGAGTTGCCAACGCAGTATAAGGCTTGGATCGTTCCGTTAATGGCACTTGGAAATAGCCTTTAGACAGATCAAATTTAGAGAAAAATGTAGCCGAAGCTAGTCTATCCAATAAAGACTCTAACACGGGAAGTGGTTCCGCGTCGTGAATGGTGACCGAATTTAGACGTCTAAAATCTATGCATATACGTATAGATTTGTCTTTTTTCCGGATCAAAACCATCGGAAAACTATAAGGGGAAAGAGATGGAGAAATGACATTTAATTTCACCATCTGTTCTAGTTCCTCCTTAACTTGACATTGTAAATGTATCGGTATAGGGTATGGTTTCAACTTAATCGGTTGAAAGTCTGTCAGAATAATATCATGTTCGATGATATCAGTGTGTCCTGGAACATCAGTAAGGACATCAGCAAAAGAATGTAAGATTGAAGTAACCTGTTCTTTCTGGAAAGAAGATATAGTTGGCGATATATCAACATCTTTCCAACTTTCAGTAGCTAAGTAGTGAAGACTAGGTAATACTAATAGTGAGTCATTACCATCAGTCAAATCAGAATTTTCCTCCTGTATGACAGCCAAAGAAGAATGACGACAGACAGATTGATCAAGAGCTTCAAAGACTGGTCTTAGATATGGTGGACGTGTATGAAACTGCTGTAACATATTGATATGAAAGGTTTTTTCTTTTCCCTCTACTGAGACAATATAATCAACATCAGACAGTCTCTCCACAATCCTGTAAGGTCCTCTCCATGACACTAATAATTTGTTATCTCTCCTGGGTAATAGTACGTAAGCTTCATCACCAGGCCAAAGTTGGCGTAATTTGCGGTTTTGGTTAATAAATAACCTCGCCCTAAGCTTTGTCTTTTCAGATGAACCTACTGCTATTTGGCATGCGTCTATTATTTTTTTCCTCAAATTGACCACATATTGATATGAGGTCTGAACCTCCTTGTTCATCTCAGCACCAATTAAAAGTTGTTTTAATATAGACATTGGGCCTCGTGGTCTGGCGCCAAAAACCAATTCGAATGGACTAAAGCCTGTATGTTCATTTTTTATCTCTCGATACGCAAATAAAACAGCTGGGAGAACTCTGTCCCAATTTTGTGGATATTTAATTGTAACTTTATGTAGCATTTGTTTTAAGGATCTGTTGAGGACTTCTATTTTTCCGTTAGACTGAGGATGGTATATTGAACTAAGAGATCTTTGAATCCCAAACATATCCATAACCTGTTTCATAGCATCTGAAACTAACTGAGTTCCTCTATCAGATAGAATGTTTTCAGGAAAACCTATTCTACTAAAAATCAAGAATAATGCATCAGCAATATCTACCGTGGTGATGGTTTTTAAAGGTATAGCTTCTGGCCAGCGTGTGCACATATCTATGCAGGTCAACACATATTGATGACCTCTGGCTGATGTTACCTTTAAAGGGCCAATAATGTCAATGGCCATCTTTGCGAAGGGACGCAAAGAGATATCAGATGCTTGGATGGGCGCATCATGTTTTGGTTTTCTGGTTGCTACACTTTGGCAGATGGTACATGTACGACAAAATAATTTGACGTCTTTCGTAATTCCGGGCCAAAAAAAATATGACAAAACTCTTTGTTTTGTTCTAGCAACACCTAAATGTCCTGCACATTCAATGTCATGTGCATGTCGTAAAATGAATGGTCGAAAACAAGCTGGTACCATAATCTGTTTCTTTAAGGAATTAGCAAATTGATAGTTTCTTACCAAAATCCCATTTTTGATAGTATACCAGTGTTTTGCACAGTCATCTACCATTACATCATTCAAATGAGCAATATGAAAAAAAATTTTTAAGGAAATATCATCTTTCTGTCTTTGTATAAAGGTTTCCTTATCAATGAGCTCCATCTGAAATAAATTGTCATCATCAGTATTGACATCATTCATTGCCTTAATATCATCATTATTTTCCTGTTGATAATGAATTATATCATCATTATTATTTTCCTTTTCTTCTTCTTCTTCTTCTGAAGTGATATCTTCAGTTATATCTTCAGGTAACACATCAATGACTGATTTGTGATGATCATTGTCCATGCGAGACTGAGCTCTGGTAGTCACAGCATTTGAAAATAATAAATGTTGTCTTTCCCATATTTCAATATCTTCCTGTGTACATTCATGCAATTTAGGTATGTTTCACATAATAATTCCAGCAATTGGATTGTCCAAGAGGCATACAAGTGTTCTTCCTGTAAAATATGGTGTATCCAAAAACACCTCGGCTGTGGGGTAATATTCCACAGTTCCTCCAAAAGTTATGCATTTCACTTGTTTTCCTGTATATTCCACCTTATCAACCAAGGCCTTGCGCACACCAATGGTGGTTGCACCAGTATCTCTCAGTAAAGATACTAACTTATTATTGACAAAACCTCTGTTCAAGATCAATGAACCAGTACTTTCAAAAGATGACATGACTGGGAGGGGGTGTCCGCATAATAATCTTGGCACTCCTTGAGGCTGAAATAAAGAATTGCAATTAGTGCAGTTATCACTATTTGCTAAGTCTACACTGCATGAATTTGCATGTGCTACAATATCATTATGGTTCTGATTATTATCATGAACAATGGCATTGGTACGTTCAGTGTTTCTTGATTGTCTGGAGGTATTGTTATGATAAGATCTTTTATTTGCATTCTGATCATTTCCTCTATAAAATGATTTCTGCCCTCTATTTGATTTTGAGTTATATTCTCCTCTATTTTGCCAGTTATTGGACTTAAATGAGGTTTGTGGATAATAGTTATCCTCCTGATATGAACTCCAATTTCTTTGAGGTTGGTGTTTATTAAAATTGTATCTACCTCTATTTTGACTGTAATTATGTGATGGTTTAAATCTTTGATTCCTATCCATACTGTTTGATCTATACCTAGGTGCATTGTCTTGGAATGACCTAGCAGATGCAGCTGGTAATGAATCCTTAACATTATTTTTGCTCAATACTCTATTAGGATGTGCAACTTGATATTGACGTCCTAGGGTTTGTATTTTAGTCAGGTTTTCTGGTTTTCTTTCCTGTAGGAACGCAAGAAAATCAGCACTAATAGATGACTGTTATATGCTGATTTCTTTGTGGTTGATTGAGTGCGTGCGTGTTGGAACAATCACTCACAACACATGTACGCACGTAGAAGTCATAGATGGTTATAAACGGCTGGTGATAGGGAATGAACGTTTATTACACCACAACACGTTACGTTAATACAGAATACACAGTTATAATCAAAGTACAAGTCATAGTAATACAATAATACAGTACTCCAGTCACATCTCCACTTCTCAGAATCATTAGCGCTATATAATATTACTACTGGATCCTCTCAGCAACGGTCGGCATCCCCGTGCTAATATAATAATATTAATACTGGATCCTCTCAGCAACGGTCGGCATCCCCGTGCTAATATAATGAATTCCTCAAATATGCCTCATCAAAGACGCTCTCAACATTGGCGCTCTAATGTAAATAACAAATGGCCTCATCAACGATGCTTCTAACATCAGCATTATAATAAATAGACAATTGATCCTTTTTTCCCAGCAAACGGTTATCCTCACTGTGCTATCAATAATAAATTCCTCAAATATGCCTCATCAAAGACGCTCTCAACCTTGGCGCTCTAATGTAGATATGGATCCACTCAATAATAACGATGGCCTCTCAAATATGCCTCATCAAAGACGCTCTCAACCTTGGCGCTTTAATGTAGATATGGATCCTCTCAATAATAACGATGGCCTCTCAAATATGCCTCATCAAAGACGCTCTCAACCTTGGCGCTTTAATGTAGATATGGATCCTCTCAATAATAACGATGGCCTCTCAAATATCATATAGATCCGGTTAGCAAACGGACATCATCCTCGCCGTGCTAACTACATCAATGGTGAATACTTTCGGCAATTTCTCGCAAGACTGCACTCCCTGGCAATCTGCAGTAATCTCGCCTTCACTCATCTTGACATTTATATATTCAAACATAAGTCCTGGATCCTTACCTCTTCAAAAATACTCACAAACATAATTCTCCAATAAACTCAAGAATTATAGGCCTACACAAATAATGGCCTCTATAACTTGTGCACTGCGCAGGCATACTCAAAACACACACTGTAGGACCGACCTCTCCCGTCGGTACCCAAAAACAAAATGCTCTTAGTTCACACACTCTAGTCCCGCCTAAAAGGACCCCACGAGACTCGGCTGTTCAAAAAACACCGTTCTCGCACTACTTGCACGGGCTAGCCACAAATAGCTAAGCACCCGTAGCTCAAAACAGTTCATAGTGCATACCTCTACACAATAGAACTGACCGGCGTTCACACGCTTTGTAACTTCTCGATCACACGAGGAAATTCCCCTAATACAATTTTAACTTAACATCAGCTTAATCAAGCAACGTAACCCGTAATCGAGTCTATTCGCTTAACATTTTCAAGATCACCTCCCCTTGCTAATATTTACTCTGTATCAGTTGCCACACCGCCTGGGAAAAAAATGGTTTATCATTTTTTTGAAAATTTAAGTGTCAAAAATTTAGAGATAAATGAAGTTATATTATATGGCTACCAAAAAATGTATCTATGCAAAAAATGAAAATAGTACATCTACCAGAAATATCAGCAATAAATGTAAAATTACAACTAAAACATCAAACATAATCAATCAAATATCCCAATGAATGTTACCGATGTAAATTACAACAAAATCATCAATCATAATACAAGCATACCAAAATTAATCTTAATAGAACACTAAGCTAAGTACATTTAGTACAAGTAACAACCAATAGAAAGTGAAAGAACAAGATCAAGCAACAGAAGAATGATCTGTAGTAAAGAAAAGTAAGAAATCAGAAAATGAGAAACAATTAACAATAGCACAAGATAACCAATAAGAACAACAATTTCATGTAAAATAAATACAAATTTACCAAAATACTAGTTACATTATATTAAGTTATATAATTAACTCAAGAATACAATGAATGAAAGTATAAGTATCGAAAGAAGAAGAAGTATACAAGTAGAATGAAGAGAAACGAAGATGTGATACGGAAATATAAACAAGATATGAACACATATCGGAAAGACAACAAAAAGATAGAATGAAATGAAGGATAGTCAACAAAGACGAATGGAAAGCAAAGGTACGAACGCATAGAAAGTCAATTACAATACAAGTAATAGATGTTTAGATTAGACAACATATTTCAAAATTAAATACAAACATGATTACAAGGCACAAAACAAAATGTCAAAGTATATCCATACTAACAGCACAAAACGAATAATTCATAACTAACCAAAGTCTAATAAGTAATTTAACTAAATTACAAAAGTTATACTTAACTGAAAATAAATTATAAACCTTACACAAACAAATAATAGCATTTGCGATAACTAAGTTTTGACCTAACGCACAATCAACCGCTAAATAATAAAAATACATCATAATATCAAATAAGACAAACTTCTAAAGAATTCATATCCCTTTCAATCATAGGGCACACAAAAATAATTTACAATGCCAAAAAACTATTTTTTTCCCAAAATTACCATACAAAATATTTCAGAACAATAAGTTATCAAAGAATAAAATTATTATTTAAGTAATTCTAAGTCATAACTAATAAATTAACACTGAAATTAACTTTTAACAAAATGAGAGAAGCATAAAGTATCTTATCTCTAGACAAACACTTATATCATTTTTTTTCAAAAAATACATCACCAAAAAAAACCTAAGACAAATACGATGTCATCTGTATATCAACTTTCCAACATACAAACATAACATAATGTTACAACAATCTGTCCATCTTTAAACAAATAAAAGTATCAGATGTGTCTATCAATTTTACCAAAAAAAAGTTCAATTTAATTTATAAGTTAATTCTGAATAACAATAGCGTTGAGCTTCAGTGTTATTTAACTGTAAATTTATATCTTACTCAGCCTAGTATGATATATTCTATAAATAAATCTAAAATTTAATGGTACAATATGATATGAAAAAGAAGTTCTATAAAAAAATATCTTCAAAGTTTTTATAAAAAATATTTATCAAGTTAATTTATTGCAAAAATGTAGAAAAAATCTTATTATTTAAATTCTAGGTACATGCAAGATAATTCTACAAAATCATATTACACAACATAACAATAAATTCATATAATTATCCTAACAATTACAGCTACAACCCGAAAAATATACAGAAAAATGAGCACAGGTTTGACACCGCTCACTGCATTTATCAAAAATTACACACAAATTATTACCAACACATACGTTACACACAATCAAAACAGAATAGTATACAATTGCATAGAAAATTGGACTGGTACATTATCGAAACAATCATCTATGTTCTACAAAAAATATATATTTAGCAATCAAATGATTCATCAAAATGAACATCATAATGTTTCAAAGAAATTACAAATTTTAATAAAACATCATATGATATATTATCCACAGAATACAATAACATGTACTATTCTAAAAAATAAATCAGCTGTAAAAAAAAAAATATACCCGTCAATCTGTCAATAATTCTTGATCCTCCAAAAAGTGACTCGTCAGATGTATAGCGAGACACTAATAGGTTCTGCTTGATAGATAATCCACATTCTTCACGAATAATGACAACAAGTGCGCCAACTCATCACAACGTTGCACGCTACGAGATAATACAAATGAAAATTTCTATCAATCATCTGTTAGATTTAATAAGGGAAAACAGAAAATCAACTTTCACGTTTACCTATCCCTTGAGGTGGGGTAGAGTCTTGGCCCCTTTTCACACACCTCAACAAGTCCTCCTTAAACGATGTAAACATCACAGAAGGCTTAGCGATCACTTGACCGTAACGAAAGTTCATCCCTGTTGTAGCCTGAAAAAATTTACTACATTCACAAGAACGAGATGACCTTTCGACACCACTAGTGTGACAATCAATAGTGTTATTTCTTTGCTTGTTAACAACTTTGCTCTCATGTGGAGTACAGCTAACCTGGTTACAATTTCTATAATTGCTGTTAAGAACATTGTTATTTGTTCTATTGACACAGTTGTACTGTTTCACATCCCAGTTAGCATAATTACGATTAGCATTTTCTCCTGGATAAAAATATCTACCAGATGGAAATGGCTTTTTATCAACAAATTTATTACCAGATTGACACTCTTTCACATAATTATTTCCACTATAATTTATAACACTCTCAGGATCACGATATTCTAATCTGTCAAATTGTTTCTTGTTTTTAGGCAAAGAAACATTACTATATGAAGAACTCCCTTGGTACATTTTAACCTCAGGGTTATATCTCCTATCAAAAGTATTTTTATCCTTGTTTGTGGCAGTGTGTTTAAAAACTGGGTCACACTGACTTGACTGGGTATGACTGAAAGATTTAACCATATCTTTATTGTTTTTCACAAAATATGTTTCCTTCCTGGAATAAGGAGTGCTATTTTTCTTCCCTGCTATCAAGCCATCAGGGTTCTCACTTAATACCTTGTTTGTTTTTAACAACTTAAATTGAAATTTATTATTGTTTCTTTTGTTATCTACAGGGTTATCTAATACTGTAGATTTTCCTTTGCTAGCTTGCCGCCAGGAACCAATATCGCTAGAATGATTGGTATTGCGTTGAAAGTTATATTTCCCTCGGAAAGATTTCTGTCCACCAATCTTCACTTTAGAGTCCGCAAAAAGTGTATAGGACTGACTTTTTGCTTTATGTCTTTCACTGTCAACACTGACAGAACACCACCTTTTTTTCTTTAAGAGAATGTCAAGTAGACCATCCAATCTCACTCTGGCTTCTGAAATTTGAATATCTCTAAGTGAAATCTCTGCACTTAATTTCTTGCTTAAACTCTCAGCTCTTAAAACTTTACAGCTTTCCTCTGCTAGCAAATTTTTAATCTTAGCGACCTTCTCTCTCTCAGCCGTCAATTCTAACAATGTCTCTGTCTCATACTGCTCTTTATTTGCTCTCAACTGAGTCAACTCTAGTTGTAGAGACTGAATCTTAATATCATCATTGTCATTATACATAATCTCATCATTCTTCTTAAGGGGTACAATATTCATGTCCTTAATTTGATCACTGAGAATCTCATTATCATGCCTCACCTCATGAAGCATTTTTATATAAGTTTGCTCATGTTCATTGTTCTCCATTTTCAATTTGTCATATATTTCTCTCCTTTCTTGAAGTTCCTGAGTTAGGTTTCTAACTTCATTATCGTTATTTTTAACCTGAGTTTCTAACTCTTTGATCTTACACAATGCTACACTCAATGCTGTTTGAGTACTAGCAAGTTCTGAGTTTGATTTGCCTAAATCATCTGTAAGTTTAGAGACTTTTTCATGTAACTCTCTTACTTCAGCAGTACATTCTATGATACTTTCCCTTTGCTCTAGGGAACTCTGTTTTATGTCCAATTGCTTCTTCTCTTCTAGCTTCCTTTTCCGATACCTCTCATCAATTTCATGAATTTCCTTTTCACATTGCAGTCTTATTATTTCAGACTCAGTCAGCTCACGGTCTCCAAATCCTAATAGTTCACGGTATTTTTTATACTCAGGATCTGTACTATAGTCCATAGTGACTTACTTACCTAGACAACTATATATGTATTAATTAAACTTTCACCTCACCAAGCCAATTATCTTTTTTAAGAAATTGCAATTATTTCTTAATTACTGTACATCAACTCCTGTTATAGTACCTATATATAGCATACACTACCTATGCATCAACATATTGTACTATCAATCGATATAATTATCGACAACACAACGACAATTATCAACAGAATAAGTGATGGATAGTATAGGCAGACTTGCTAAAATGCAGAAAAGTGGCACAATCTACACAGAACAAAATCACTTATCTTAATAATACTTCTGTCCCTTCCGCCAACACACCAGATATCCCAAAGTTCTGCAGATAAAACCGTTCCAGCGCAGAAAGGTACACAAACTCTTCAGGTTCTTGCAAAAGTGTAAAATGCGCTCAACACAGCATCAGCACGTACAGCATACAGGAAACGCAGCACAGCAACCCCCGTGATTTTTGACTTGAGATAATCTGCAAACGACTCCTCAAAAACACTTCACATTTAGTTGAATCTGTATATGGAAAGACTGGAACAAGCACTGTAACAATTATGGCATCAATGTCGCTATCAGATAACAGCTGTTTGATATCGAAACCAACTGATAAAGTTAGTTTAGTTGCTACAACACGCCAAGATATAAGGATGGATATGCGCAGTCAGCTGATACCTGTGTACAGTTGAATTAAGCCACGCCCACACAGAGCTAAACATAACAACTTTCAGTGTTCCCACTTGTAATGACTGGTCCAGAATCTGACCTAATTTACTCTCTTGTTTCACGCGAATGTAATGTGGGTGTTACGACCCGTTGGTTTGGTCCACCAAATGTTATATATACTGATAATTATGGTGGATGTCTTTATGGTGAAGAAGGTGAGTGTGCTTTGGGACAGTCACTCACATTACAAGGTTACGCGTGTAGAAGTCATAGATGGTTATAAACGGCTGGTGATAGGGAATGAACGTTTATTACACCACAACACGTTACGTTAATACAGAATACACAGTTATAATCAAAGTACAAGTCATAGTAATACAATAATACAGTACTCCAGTCACATCTCCACTTCTCAGAATCATTAGCGCTATATAATATTACTACTGGATCCTCTCAGCAACGGTCGGCATCACCGTGCTAATGTAATAATATTAATACTGGATCCTCTCAGCAACGGTCGGCATCCCCGTGCTAATATAATGAATTCCTCAAATATGCCTCATCAAAGACGCTCTCAACATTGGCGCTCCAATGTAAATAACAAATGGCCTCATCAACGATGCTTCTAACATCAGCATTATAATAAATAGACAATGGATCCTTTTTTCCCAGCAAACGGTTGTCCTCACCGTGCTATCAATAAAAAATTCCTCAAATATGCCTCATCAAAGACGCTCTCAACCTTGGCGCTCTAATGTAGATATGGATCCTCTCAATAATAACGATGGCCTCTCAAATATGCCTCATCAAAGACGCTCTCAACCTTGGCGCTTTAATGTAGATATGGATCCTCTCAATAATAAATATGGCCTCTCAAATATGCCTCATCAAAGACGCTCTCAACCTTGGCGCTTTAATGTAGATATGGATCCTCTCAATAATAACGATGGCCTCTCAAATATGCCTCATCAAAGACGCTCTCAACCTTGGCGCTTTAATGTAGATATGGATCCTCTCAATAATAACGATGGCCTCTCAAATATGCCTCATCAAAGACGCTCTCAACCTTGGCGCTTTAATGTAGATATGGATCCTCTCAATAATAACGATGGCCTCTCAAATATGCCTCATCAAAGACGCTCTCAACCTTGGCGCTTTAATGTAGATATGGATCCTCTCAATAATAACGATGGCCTCTCAAATATCATATAGATCCGGTTAGCAAACGGACATCATCCTCGCCGTGCTAACTACATCAATGGTGAATACTTTCGGCAATTTCTCGCAAGACTGCACTCCCTGGCAATCTGCAGTAATCTCGCCTTCCCTCATCTTGACATTTATATATTCAAACATAAGTCCTGGATCCTTACCTCTTCAAAAATACTCATAAACATAATTCTCCAATAAACTCAAGAATTATAGGATTACACAAATAATGGCCTCTATAACTTGTGCACTGCACAGGCATACCCAAAACACACACTGTAGGACCGACCTCTCCCGTCGGTACCCAAAAAAAGAATGCTCTTAGTTCACACACTCTAGTCCCGCCTAAAAGGACCCCACGAGACTCGGCTGTTCAAAAAACACCGTTCTCGCACTACTTGCACGGGCTAGCCACAAATAGCTAAACACCCGTAGCTCAAAACAGTTCATAGTGCATACCTCTACACAATAGAACTGACCGGCGTTCACACGCTTTGTAACTTCTCGATCACACGAGGAAATTCCCCTAATACAATTTTAACTTAACATCAGCTTAATCAAGCAACGTAACCCGTAATCGAATCTATTCGCTTAACATTTTCAAGATCACCTCCCCTTGCTAATATTTACTCTGTATCAATGACAAAACCTTGTCTCTTAGAATTAAATCTGACAATCCCTCAAAAGTTTTTTCAGTTTTGGATAGTTCAATCCATCTAGAAAAATTTAATTTAACAGCTGAAATAAATTCAGTGAAATCTTTTCCAGAATCAGGGTATAAAGACCGAAATTTCTGACGATAACCCTCATCATCTAATTGATACCTCTGCAATAAAATCACCTTAACAGCTTCATAATCCTTTCTGGTTTGCTCATCCAAAGTGGAGACTACAGTTAATTGCTCACCAACCAATAAATTCATAAGTCTACATGTCCATGTAGATTTGTCAATCTTATATTCTTCACAATAAGTTTGGAACCTATTTAGGAAGCATGAAATGTCATCTATGGATGCATTAAATTTAGGCAAATTAATCCTTATGGCAGTAGTATGATCTTTATTTTTATCTTCACCTACCCCAGGATGCAACAGTGGTTGTTGTAATTTTAATTTTTCAAGTTCAGTCTCAGCCAATCTTATAGCTTGTTGAGATAATATCTCTTCTTGAGCTTTAATTTGTTGTAATTTCATCTCCTCTTGAGCTTTCTCCTCTTGAGATCTGTCATAGGCTAATTTTTCCCTTTCAAGAGCCAATTCTTCTGATATCCTTTTTTCAGCTAATTCTTCTTTATGGAGCTCTTCTTGTCTCCTTAATTCTTCTTTATGGAGTTCTTCTTGTCTCCTTTTTTCAGCCAATTCTTCTTTATGGAGCTCTTCTTGTCTCCTTAATTCTTCTTTATGGAGTTCTTCTTGTCTCCTTTTTTCAGCCAATTCTTCTTTGCGAAGTACTTCCTGTCTGTTTAATTCTTTATCCACATAAGCCTGCAAGGCCGGACCTTCCAAATTAAGTTCTTTTCCAATTTTCATTAAATCCTTTAATGAAGTCATGGTTGCTTATTATTGTGTTTATCAGTAATACATAATATTTTAACTTTTATGTATATGAATATGTCAGCTAAATATTCAATACTTCATCCACCAATCTCAGATCAATTTATAATTGCAATAATATAGGTGCAGTGAAATACGAGATATGAACAACAAAGAAAATAGCACGTACAACGAGTAATGACAAGAAAGACAGGGTTAGAGCAACTGAAGGAAATACAAATGGGAAACAAAGGAATAACTATAAAATATATATGAATTAATTTAAACTAATGCTCTAGTACAACTAGACAAGACAAGACGCATATCACAACAATTATGACATCTATGAAATAAATGACAGTCAGGGTAGAATGTACAATATTACAAACAATAATGTAACAAACTGAGTAAAATATTACAATAACAAGACTTATGATAACATACAATAATGAAACATGACTATACAGCTAACAAAAATGGATCTGTTAAATTCAATAGAGACAAACTTTTATACAACCAGCAGAATATGCTGGGTCCTCTATCTGAATCACACAGATACTGCCCTATAGAACGCTTGATTTGTTCATTCGACCTAGCTTTCGCGGTATTAAATGAACAACTCAAGTCCCACCATCCTTGCCCACTAGTTACAAACAAGTACACGTAACGAAAACCCACATATGGTGAAGTCAGAAATCATGCAAACAGATTATATTTACAGTCAAGCTGTATGTAACAATACATAGACTTATCTGTTGCAAAAAAAAAAACAATCCTCCTTGAGACTTCGACAAGCAAGGATCAATGTGATGGATCGTTTTCCAGGCTGAGGTTAGGCCTAGAATCGTAAGGCTGACACTTGAAAACAACAGCTCTGGTCTATCGCTGACATCTGATCTTTATAGGATGAAAAATCTCCATATAATACTTTGATTTGATATTGAAAATGTCACTTCTTCTTGTTATTAACACTTTGAGGCACTTTGAGATGCATTTGAATGTTGGAAAGTCTCTTCCACACTTTAAAATCTCCGGCAGACGATGAATGCCGCCATTTTGAATAATGGTATTTTTGCTTCTTGCAGATTGTCTGTTAAGCTTGGCGCCCAAAAGGTCTGATACGGGTACAATTCCTCAATAGCGTGACTTGCTATGGATTGGATCAAGAGTGCAACAGACTCAATGCTTTGACACTCTGTCTCTATTTAGGCCTTGAGTCGCCTTCCAGTGTTATGCTAATAGCTTTGCACGTAATAATACTGTGGGTTCAATTTTGGTCAGACATATCCCAACTCCCTGGCCCGCACACCGGCAATCAGGCACAAAACACGTCAATAACCATTGACAGTGTACAAATATTTATTACACCACAATATTGTTCATCTCTTCAAAGTGCACAATATAAGGATTCTCTTCTAGTCGTGTCTAGACTACCGTCTCGTCCTCGGAGACATCATACATTTTAATAAAGTCTGGTACTCACGCATTTAGAAAACTTCACACTCTGCATTTGCCTAAACTGATAATACACTTGCAGTAGAAGCTGTAATACAATTGATGGTAAAATAGCATGCAGGTGGATTAATAACACAAGCTAAAGATATCGTCCATACGGACATATGCCATCTACACAGGCCGAAGACACAAGCCCAAGTGTTTTAAAGAACGCTCAACTTGTCCCAATTTAAAGTTGCCGTCTGCTATCAATTTGAGCAGCCGACAAGACGTCACTTCCTGTAACCACGGACTACCGTGTATAAACAATACAACCAGGAAGTGATCTTATACAAAACATGATATGATATTTACTCATATCACTCATCAAGGGTTGAACCGGATACTTTATTTTCTTGAATTAATTCACCATATGTCCTAACTATAACCCATCAAGGGTTGAACGGGATGCTTTATTTTCTTGAATTAGTACACCATATGTCCTAACTATAACCCATCAAGGATTGAACGGGATACTTTATTTTCTTGAATTAATTTACCATATGTCCTAACTATAACCCAACAAGGGTTGAACGGGATACTTTATTTTCTTGAATTAGTACACCACATGTCCTAACTATAACCCATCAAGGGTTGAACGGGATACTCTATTTTCTTGAATTAATTCATCATATGTCCTAACTATAACCCAACAAGGGTTGAACGGGATACTTTATTTTCTTGAATTAGTACACCATATGTCCTAACTATAACCCATGAAGGGTTGACCGGGATACTTTATTTTCTTCAATTAATTCACCATATGTCCTAACTATAACCCATCAAGGGTTGAACGGGATACTTTATTTTCCTGAATTAATTCACCATATATCCTAACTATAACCCATCAAGGGTTAAACGAGCTACTTGATTTTCTTGAATTAGTACACCATATGACCTAACTATAACACAACACGGGTTGAACGGGATACTTTATTTTCTTGAATTAGTACACCATATATCCTAACTATAACCCATCAAGGGTTGAACGAGATACTTTATTTTCTTGAATTAGTACACCATATATCCTAACTATAACCCATCAAGGGTTGAACGGGATACTTTATTTCCTTGAATTAGTACACCATATGTCCTAACTACAGTTGACATTCAAAAATCCGGCAACCTCCGGACCTGAGGAGTGCCGGATTGTTGAAAATGCCGGATTTTTTTTGGGTTATATATGCTGTATATATTTAACAGGAAATGACTACCGGTACAGTCCTTTAAAGAAAGAAAATTAAATGTTTACGTTTTACACCACTTCTTTTATTTGCTGAATCCATAATGGGGCTATACAGCAGCAAATAAATGATAAAATGAGAAGGAATGAGCAGGAATGCCTGTTAACACGTGCAAGCAAGACCCAACAGCTGCATCAAAACATAAACGGCTCCAGAAAACAGTGGCGCGCCAACGAGGTAAATTAAAAAATGCGCTCCGAAATCCATTCCGGAAAACTGAAGGAACCGGATTATCAATGGTTGGATTTTTGAATGTCAACTGTATAACCCATCAAGGGTTGAACGGGATACTTTATTTTAAAAAAAAGACTAGCGAGTTAGGGCGCTTGTCTCTCGCAGCAAAAGACAAAAAGTTACCGCGTTACCGTATCGAAACTTGGTGACGTCACGTTCCAGTCTACCCAGGAGTAAATGAGCACCTAACTCACCGCTAGAGTTAGGGAAGGCAAAAGCAGCAAGGGAAAGCTGGACCTAGTATCATCTTATCTCAACCCGTAACCCGTCATGGGTCGTAGGGGTGCCATGGTGGAAGCATCAGCAGACAGGGTCCTCCACTGCTCTCTATCCTCAGCAATGCGTACAAGTGTGGAAAAACTGTGCCCTGCCCATTCTTGATGTTATCAGCCCAGGATTTTCTTTGCCTTCCTCTTCTCCGTTTACCTTCGACTGTTCCCTGGAGGATCTTTTTCGAAAGGGAGCCATGACGAGTATATGCCCAGACCAGGCAAGCTTTCGACGTTTCACTACTGACAATAGTGGTTCTTGGTGGCCTGCATACGTTTTTATTTTCTCTCTAACATAGACATTTGTTTTGTGCTCTTTATAGCAAATGCGCAAAATTCTTCTATAACATTTATACTCGAAAGCCTGAATCCTTCGCTCCGTATCTGCAGTGAGTGTCCAACCCTCACACCCATACAAGATAATAGATAATACAAGTGATTTGTATAATTTGATCTTCACAGGAAAACTGATGTTACTTTTCCAGATCACATTCAGCCTTGTCATGGCAGCTGAGGCTATCTCAAGTCTTGTCTTGATTTCTTTTTTTGATCTTCCATCACTACATATAGTGGAGCCCAGATATTTAAAAGTGTTCACTTCTTCTAACGTTTGCCCATTTAACGTAATGTTGGTCGGAACATGTTTATTATGGCTATTCACCAATATCTTGCTTTTTTCTATATTAATTTCCATCCCATACGTTCTTGTTACTTTCTCCAGTCTAGAGGTAAGTTCTTGTTACTTTCTCCAGTCTAACAAGAACTTCACTCCTTTGCGGCAGATTCTGCTATGGGACTACCTTTTACTATCATGGTCACTGCCTCCAGAGGCGTACTTAAAATATTTGGTACCTGAGGCGGATTCTACCTTTAGTACCCTCCTCACTAAAGAAACACATTCGTAAGAATATTTGTTTTAGTTTAGGCAGCACTATGTGCCGGTCAAAAATACAAATTGATAATATGATAACATTTCCACATTAAGAGAAACTCGAGTAATACATATTTCCTGACGTGTATTAAGCGTTGCGTGCATTTATTTATCCCATATAAAATATAAATGCATATTTATATTATAATAACAAACTACTGAATAAATTCTCTTAAGAATTTAAAATGCATTATTTTTTTTTCTTTTTGCTACATAAGATTTTACAAAGAGTTTTTAGAAATCACTATTAATATTTTAAAAGTTTTAAAAAACTTTTCGGCACATATTACTTCCCTTGTAATTAAAATTACATCCCTTAGATAAATGCATAGATGTATCTTAACGTTTCAGTATGAGGGAAATAGCAATGCGATGGTAGTGGAAAATTGATAAGAGTTCTCAACGTCTATGTCTGGTTAGGTAGCGAATACAGAAAGTTAGTTAAAAGTCAGTGACTTTACATGCTTATTGTTTTTGTGGGTAATGACTTTTGTCCCCCCCCCCCCCTCCCCCCTCCCCACTCCCTTAATGACTTTATTTTTCTCCCATGCCATTTATGTGACAGCCATCATAAAAAAGCCTATATGTGTTGCAAGAAAGTCCTAAACATATCTAAACTGGATTAAACTTAAAATTTAACCCAAGCTTGCGCCGTGCCTCCTACTCCCTCCTCCAATTAAAAGAAAGGCAACCACAGCTGAGGTTTGAGACATGAAGAGATAAGTCCAGGATTCTGGAAGGACGAAGTTGTCGGTTGCAGCAAGTGGAGATGCCTTCAAAGAATATACGAAAAGAGACTCTTACAACATCAGGTGAAAATAACCAAATAGTGATGCCCCCTTAACAAAATGGGTTCATTTCAAAGAGGTATACAACGTGAGAGCCTTGACCCAAGCGGGACTGCTGCCATAAAATGTCAAGGACGATCACGTGATCACAGTATGGAATATAATATTTCTACAGGATGATTGACAAGTCTTATTTTTTAATTGTATTATCAGCACGTGTTTCTATTGGATATTCCTAAACCACGTGTCAAAACAATGAAACAAGAACGGCCATTTGACACATAAGTTGTATTTTATATTCCTGGAAACAAAAACAAAAGAAACAAAATTCTAAAATGACCAATAAGCTCAACGTTACAAGTGACAGCAAATATTATTGCCCGCAACGATGTCACGTGATCTCCTCTTGCTCTTTAGTGTTAATGTGACACATCATTTTACATCATAAAATAACAAGTAAGTCGCTGTATTGTGACGTTTGTTTCATAAAGTTATTGGATAACATGAATAACTAACAAATTAAAAATAACAAGTTTTCTTCGTACACTCTCATACGTCCACTTGAATGTTCTCAAAGAAAGCAGTAGTCAGTTTGAGGCTATTTGAATCCGCGTAAAGATTTTCAACGAAAGGAGCTGGCGTCGGCCATATGCACTTTCTCTGTACCACATATAAGGTGCAACTTTGAAGCAGATGTTCAGCAGTCATTTTATCAGTACCACAGTTACACTGATCGGTAGTTCCTATCTTTAGCTTGTTGAATAGATGGTACTCACTCTGTTGTGGCCAGTGCGGAGTCTGAAGATTATCACTTGTGCTCTTCTGTGGAGCTGGTAGTAAGCATCATTCTGTGTGTGCCCTGGATGTTCTACATTCCATTTGTTTCTGTATCTGATTCTGATAAAACTCTTTGCTTCCTCAAAAGTTATGCTTGCATCAGGCTGAGGTAGATGTGAACCTTCTTTTGCCATTCTATCAGCCTCTTCATTGCCGGCGATGTTACAATGAGATGGGATCCACTGGATCACAACACTTTTGAATCGTTGACAAAGTTTGTGGAGCACTACTCTGAGATCATCCAGGTCTGTATTATTGTGTCTTTTCAACGTTGCAATTACTGACTGTGCATCAGTAAAGAAAGCAACTTGTCGCTCTGCCGTTTCTTCTGTCAATACAACCTCTGCTGCAGTTTTCAAGGCCTCTGCCTCTGCTCTGAAGCTGCTGGTGAATCGTCCTGTCGCCACTGACAGCCTTTTTTCTGCACCAGTGCTTAAGGTCAGAAAGACACCCCCACCTCCATTTTCTGTTGCATTTGTTGCTGATCCATCTGTGTATGCATGGGTCCAGGTGTTGCGTGGATAATGTTTCTCTAAGTATTTTGTCGCTATGGATTTTCTATCTGTTGCAGTTTGGCTCTTTTTACTTTCAATTCCAGGAATGTTTTCCATCATTTTAGGGAAACGATTTTGTTTCCAAACTGGAAGCTTCTGTGCAGTGTAGATGGGTTTAACAGTGGATATTTCATCTATGGATACTGCTCTCATTTGTGGTTTGGTTGATTCTACAAAATTACTTCGTTTGAGTCTTTGCCTTCTAAGAGCATTTATTCTATGGCACATTGGGTGGTCTGTTAGTCTTTTGAATTTTTCGGCCTGTTGTTGAGCCCTGCAGTCTCTTCTATCTGTCATTGGCTGGAGGCATGTAATCTTTTCGAGTTCTTTTATAGGTGTTGACTTCATGCCTCCCGTTATAATTCTCATTGCTTGATTTTGGAGTCTGCTAATTTTATCGAAGTTTGTCTTAGCTGCTGTTGCCCATGCTGCCATGCCATATTCAAGAACTGGCCTCACTCGCCCTGTGTAAAACGTCTTAAGCACTTTCTCATCTGCACCCCAAGTTGTTCCAGCAAGTTTTTTCATAATTGCCATTCTTTGTCTTGCTCTCATTCGATTTCTGTCAACCTGTTTTTTCCAAGTCAGACGGCGATCAAAAATAATGCCTAGGTAGCTGTTTAGTCTGATTCCACTGGATTCCATTTCTGTTGTGTGACGTCGATGTTTTCATAAACCAATCTATTCATTCATTCATAACTGTGGTAAAGTGGGATGTTATAAATATTTATAGGGGACTTAGTGTACTGACTGAGATCAGCTGTGAAGGTATCTGTATCTAATAAGTGTAGTGTAATACAGGTGACCTTACTTGCTACCACATATTTATATCTCAGTCAGAATTATTCTGGAATATAGTGATGACTACGTTGAATGTCTAGGGTTTTGTAAATGATGATGTGTAAGTCACAACAATAACAGACAAATAAACACTTTAATTTATTCCACCACACTTGGCAACAGTTTGACACTCACATACATATAACACTCTATGAGACTATCTTAAATAAGTCACTGATAAATTTTCAAATAGTCATGTATTAAGTACTGTTACCAATGGAGATCCTGATTCAATTACACAGTGAACCAGGAATCATAATATATTGTAATCACAATTTATATGTACATAATTTATAAATATGAATCTTGTAGTGACATATTTTATTAATATTATAATATGTGGGTCAGTTGTGTAGTAGTTTTATGAGGTAATACTGGTTTTATATGTCAATCTAAGTTGTTATTTGTCATCATAACTTCAAGTGTTTGTTTCTGTTGGAACTAGTATTGGAGATGTTCTCAGTTCCTGACATTAAAACAATTTATTTCCCCTCTTAGTTCATATATTGTCAGTTTTATAGGGGCATAATGTTGAGCTCCGCTGGCCACAGATTCTTATCTGTCGTGATGGCGGCAGGAAAAGACTCCTCTGCTCGATAGCCTCCCTGTGTTCTGGAGACACCACACTGATTGCTACGAGGACCAAGGAGTATGCGGTCCGCCTCTGGATTCAGCAAAGCTCTGACCAGGTGCTGTTCAATAACTTTAGGACCATGGTCCCTGAAACAAGAAGGTTGTACCTCCTACTTCAGAACTAATTTATAATACCCTTCCAGACTGACCACAATACACAACAAACACTGAGTTCAGAGCGGTAGGCCAACTGTCAGCTTCATCTATAATAATTTTCACCAGTATACTCCTCCCTAATGGTCACTACGCCTCTGCAAGTCCAGCATTATTTCTTTCCAGTCAATAAGATAGGTGTCAGTGTACTAGTTGGTAATTCCATGTAGTTTTACTTTCCTCTGACACCTTCTGTTCAGGTTGGAGCAACTTATATATATATATAGGCCTTGCCTCCGGTTCGCTACTGAACCACGCACATATACAGACATAAATTATTAATTTACATTCAATTTTCATTAAAAGATATCAAATATTGCAAGCTTACCACAATTCATGGAATAATAATAAACAGATACGTTGACTGGTGAAGAATAATGGCACAACTTATGGCACAAATTCCGAGCTGCCTCTGTCTCAGGCTTTTATTTATAAAAATATAAGCTGATGCTCAACGCACTGTTGCTTTTAGAAAGTATTTTTGAAAATCTGGTGTGGAACTGACGCGTCTAAGTGACTATATCGACGAGACTAACCAATCATGCCATGTTTACCTAAGCGTTTGAAAAAAACAGTACCCTTCCATCCGTCTCCCATAGCAACGAAAAGTAGTATTTATAGTCCGACTAATCGTGTTTAGCCTTACATTTATTTCTACCCAATCAAATAGTAGGTAACATGGGGACCTCTTTCCGTACAATGGTGGTGTGAAAATCTGTCACTGAGCGATTCTGCTTTTCGGTGTTGTCTGACAGCACCCCCATTTTATTTTGGCCATAACTTGTTAATTCCTAGACTATTTGCATAACACTTAACATATTCTTTGTCAGCAAGTCACAAGGAACCCAAATATATAAATTTTATGGGGCTAAGTAGCTGCGTTCAAAATATGTATTTTCTAGGATAGTCGTGTATTTGTTTTTTTATTTTTTATGTTTAGAACCGCCACCTGTCCTGCTGTACTGTCAGACTAATGTCAGGATTTCAGACATAAAACAGTGGAATGTCATGTTTCCTAATAAGCGTTTTGTAAGTTTTTAAACATAACTCTCTTTATGGGTAGTGTTTTTTATCACTGACGATTTGAAAAAAAAGCCAGTGCTTGTGGCCTTACACGCGTGATGGTAGTAATTGTGTATCGCGTGACTGTGGTAGTATTGCCTGCATTTCGGCTTTCAGCCCCTCCCTTCTTTCTATCTTTAGTCCATCTGTCCATTCGTTTTTGGTAACATAGTGTATAAAATGATATGAATGGAATTTTAAATCTAGGTCAGCTGCGTATCTCAAGGTTTTCTTAGAAAGGCAGTACACGTTTCATTGAAGAAAGCGGGTAGAGATGTAGTAGGCTTTTACTATCAACGTGAAACGTTACAATTCGCAGACGAAGTAGAAAACAAGGGGGGATTCGAGTACAGTCATTGTGACAGCACTGTTCTTTACCATTCTTCTTTCCTTTTATGAAGTTATTTGTTAGGCTTTACATTTACGTTTTAATTTATATATGTGGATTAGAATTTCTCACGACAAATCCTCCCCGCTTAAAACAGACGTTATATGTCAGTCTATAATTCTATATACACACAGAGAAATTTATTATTATTCCTGGGTTTTAGGGTGATTCTCATCACACGGATGGCGGCTTAAAAAATCCGCTCCCAGATTTGTTTTTCCACTTATATACTCTATGCAAAACTCATAGGGCTGGATCAATAAAGACCAACGGAGTAAACGAGAGTTCTCATGCCTAGCCTGTGCTAGAAACGACAAAGGTTTGTGATCCGTTTGCAACTTAAATAACTTCCCATACAGATAAATATTGAATTTCTTTATCGCCCATATTACTGCAAGACATTCTTTTTCGCTAGTTGAGTAGTTGGTTTCAGCTTCATTCAACTTTCTGCTAGCATATGCCACTGGGCTTAGTTCCCCATCCAATGCATCTGATCTCTGTAGCAGAGTTGCACCTAACCCAATATTACTGGCATCCGTTCTTACTATGAATTCTTGACTTAAGTCAGGTAATTTCAAAATAGGTTTACTTGTGAGCTTTTCCTTCAATTCTTGGTAAGCCATTTCACATTGTGGTGTCCATGTAATTCGATCTGGGTTTCCTTTACGTGTCAAATCAGTTAACGGTGCACATATGGAATTAAAATTTTTGATATACTTTTGGTAAAATCCACATAATGAGACAAAGGATCTCACGTCTTTCTTGGTTTGTGGTCTCGGGGCTTTCTTTAGTTTCTCTAAATTCTTTGGGTCAGGGGTCATGTTTCCCTGATAAACTGAGTGTCCCAAGAATTCTAATTCTTTACATCCAACGCAACATTTGGTTGGTCGGGCTGTTAAATTCGCTTCTCTAAGTCGATTAAACAGCATGTTCAGAGAGTCAATGTGTTCCTCAAATGTTTCTGTTGCTATTAGGATATCATCCATAAAATTTGTGATACATGGATTATTCAGAGGGTCCAATAATTTTCTCATCATTCTAGAGAAGACACTAGGTGCATTCTTCAATCCAAATGGCAATCTGTTAAACTCATAGTGTCCTTCTGATGTACTAAAAGCTAGGTATGGTCTAACCTCAGGCTTTACTGGAATCTGATAGTATCCTTTACTCAGATCCACTTTTGAGAAATATTTAGCTTTATTTAGCCTGGCAAACAACTGATTTGTATCCGGCAATGGATCCACCTGTCCTTCTGTAATAGCATTCAGTCTCCTGTAATCTATACAGAGTCTATGTTCTCCAGAGGGTTTCCTTAGGAGTACCACACCGGAACTATACGAAGATTCACTGTGTGAAATAATTCCTTCCTTCAACAAATAGTCTATCTCTTCCTTCAAAGCTTTCTCCTTAGCAAAAGGAATCGAATAGGGTTTCATACAGACAGGTGTGGGGTCTATCAGTTTCATATCATATTCCAATAAAGTTGTATGCCCCGGTCGGTCCGTTAACACCTCTGTATGATTTTCTAGAACCTGTTGCACTCTCTCTTTCTGATTTTTCGTTAAATGTGTACTGATTTTCACCTGTGCCGCTGTCTCACAGGGATGTAATGGATATTCATATGATGAAAGTGGTTCCTTTTTCATCTCCATGGCGATAGACAAGGTCAACAAGTGTGTCTCTTCCTGATGTTCTCTTTCCAAATATTTCTTCAGGTATTTTCAGACCCAATTTTTCTGACCTCTCATCGAGTGTTTTCAATTTGTCCTACATCTGATTACGGTTATGGGACAGAAGAGCTAAGTCATCAGCTAAATCCAGATCATCCAACTGCTTAGTCAGAGTCCACTGGATTCCATTTCTGTTGTGTGTTGTCGATGTTCTCGTAACCCAGTCTATTGCTAGTAAGAAAAGAAATGGAGACAAGAGGCATCCCTGTCGCACTCCTGTTCTTATCCCAAACGTTTCTGTAAGCTGTCCTTCATGAAGAACTCTCCATGTCATGTCTTCATAGGTCTTCTTTATTAAGTTAATGATCTTCAGGGGAACTCCATAATGCCTCATCAAGTTCCAAAGTGATTATCTGTCTACACTGTCAAATGCCTTTTCGTAGTCCACAAATCCGATGTATAAATGGAGAATTCCATTCCAGACTTTGTTCAACTATTATTCTCAAAGTAGCAATCTGGTCTGTACAGGATCTGTTTTGCCGAAAACCTGCTTGTTCATCTCTCCTTTTCTTGTCTATCATCATCATCATAACCCTCCACTCCAAAAGGAGCATAGGCCTTCATCAAACACATGCCAAGTCCTCCTGTCACGTGCCATCATCTCAAATTCGTTCCACGTTCTCCTCATCATTTTCACCTCTGTTTCCAGCTCTCTTCTCCACGTGCTTCTTGGTCTACCTCTGCCTCTCTTGCCCTGGGGGTTCCAGAACAAGGACTGCCTTGTAATGCTATCAACAGGTTTCCTCAGTGTGTGTCCTATCCATCACCATCGTCTTCTTCTCATCTCTTGTTCCACTGGCATTTGTCTAGTTCTTGTCATCAGTTCCACGTTGGTAACCTTGTCATACCATTTTAATCCCTCTATTCTACGCAAGCACCCATTTATGAAAGTCTGTAGCTTTTTGGTTGTTGTCTGTGTTGTTCTCCATGTCTCAGAGCCATACAATAGGACTGACTTCACATTTGAGTTGAAGATTCTTGTCTATGGACTCTTTTAATCTTTCAAGGATAATCCTGTTTAATACTTTTCCTGGCACTGAAAGTAACATTATTCCTCTATAATTTGTGCATTCTTGTAAATTTCCCTTCTTAGACAACTTAACAAGATATCCTTTCTTCCATTCTGCTGGTATCTCTTCCTTTTCCCAGACTTTACCAAGTAATTTATATAACATCTCTGCAGCCGTGTCGATATCTGCTTTGATGGCCTCTGCTGGAATACCATCAGGTCCAGTCGCTTTTCCATCTCTTAGAAGCTTTATGGCTTTCTTTATTTCTTTCTTCGTTGGTCTTTCACCGTTAATTTGTAGCTCTTCTTCTGCTGGCTGGATGTCCGAGGGGTTTTGTGGAGCTGGTTTATTGAGAAGGTCCTCAAAATATTCTGTCCACCTCTTCATTTGCTCTTGTATATTGCTGAGCAATTTTCCATTCTTATCTTTTATGAGGCCATTTGCTTGCTTATATTTCCATGTTAAACTTCTTTGTGTTGTTGTACATATCCCTCATATTTCCTTTGGCTGCAGATTCCTCTGCTTCCCTTGCCAAATCATCAATATATTTCATCTTTTTTTTTTGATGTTTCTTCTTACTTCTTTGTTTGCTTCTATGTACACTCCATTAGCCTTGGCTTTGGAGCTTCTGGTTTTGCTTCTGTTTAAATCTGCTTTCTTGCTTTTCCTGTCTTCTATCTTACTAATGGTTTCTGTTGTTATTCATGCTTGTGCTGATGTTCTCTTTTTCTCAGTACTTCTTCGCATGTCTCGTTCCATATATTTTTTACTTGTTGCCAGTGGTCTTCCGTATCTGTTTCATCTTACAGCTGTTGGAGTACTTGATATTTGTTGGATACTGTGATTGAAAAATTTTCTCTTATTTCCTGATTTCTTAGATATCCCACATTATACTGTTGTCTATAGCTATATGCTGTTGTGAATTTCTTGAATTTTAATTTTGTTTTAACCAACAGAAGATTGTGGTCTGATACAAAATCTGCTGCTCTACATTCTTTCACATCATGCAATGATGACCTAAACTTCTTGCTTATGCATATGTGATATTTTCACTTGTCTTTACAGTTTGCCAATCAATTATATAAACCTTGTCTAAACTGGATGACGGCCCTTAACTTTTGTCCGGTAGTATACAATTATTATAGACGGCAAGCATCATATATGTTTTTAAGTTGTACCATCTTCCCAGTGGTCGAGTGAGTTTCTTATATGTACTGTCTCTTAAATCCATACATGTGTCATTTCCTCAATATGAGAGGATGGGAGCTTAATAATAATTATAATATTGAGAAAGAATAATAGGGGGAGATTGCTCGTGATGAAACAGAAACCATTCACGTGACCTTCTGAGACATTATGTTATTGTGAGAATATTCGCCTTCCTATTCACCCCTCACTTGTATAGGAATCTAACCTTTAACAAGCCACTTAACAGATCCTATATATCTTTCTTACATTTCTTATTTTACATCTATCTTATTAAACTGTGATGTAAAAATAAGTGTCCAGTTCCGGATAACGGCGTGACAGAGTTGAAGATTGTTATTGTTGTTAAAAATATAATTTAACAATGATGATGATTATAATGAAGATATCATCCCTTTAGCTGTGAGCAGGTGGTTCTTGACAGCCCATTGCCTCTTTGACAAAGGTACAAGTCTTCCTCAGTTGTTGTGGTGATATGCGGAGTGTATTGTGGATGGTTGGGTGCGATGGGAGTAGCTGGTGTCGCAGATCATTTAGTCTTGAGCACTGTAACAGTAGGTGTTCAACTGATTCCTCATTGTGGTGGCAGTGCCTACAGTTTGGTTCACGTAGTGGGTCTATTCTATTTAAATGTTTATTGACGGGGCCATGGCCTGTTCTCAACTGAAAGATTAGACTCAGATCTCTTCTTTTCAATTGTTTAACTGAATCTTGAGGGTTTGGCTTCGCTTGATGTTTGAAGAAAGGACGCTCTGTCCGGAAGGTAGCCCACTGGTTTAGCCATTCTTGCCCATAATTGTTTCTCAGGATCTGTTGGCAGGTTTGTAGTGTGGTACTTGATGGGTACTGGGGCAGTGCTGCTCCACTCTTGGATAGTTTATCGGCTTTTTCATTTCCTGGAACTGTGACATGACCAAGGATCCACTGGAATGTAACTTCGACGTAGGAAGTGAACAGCTGGTCAATTAATCTGCAAATTGTATTAACATCAGGAGACGTTTTGCTTTCCAATGGCTTGAAGTGCTGATTTTGAGTCTGAGAACATAGCGATGTCCTCAAGGGGAGTGATTTCACTTTCGAAGTCTGAGATTTTCCGGCACAATGCTTTTTCTAGTGCTGTTATTTCTGCAGCATAGCTGGAGCAAATTTCTCCGCATTGGCTAAAGATGCAAGGGTGGTCTTCTGGGTGAAGGTTGGGGTATTTTATCACTGCACCATATCCAGTGTTGGTGATAGCTTCAAATGCAGATCCATTTGTGTATGTGGCCGGCTGGCCTACACTAGCATTTATACGTGCTATAATTCTACATAGAATAAGAATGACAGACGTTAAAAGCAGATAAGGCGTTTTTGCACAAAACTAAGTATAATTTTAGGTTCAGATAGCAGTCACGACGGTGAGAGACATTGTAGAGCCGTCTCAGAAAATAATATTGAATGCGTGTTTTTGCGTGGGATTTTGTGAAATGAATGTTGTGATTCTTGGGTTTTGTTCATTGTTAAGTTGAAAAGAGAGGTATGACAAAAGTCGAAAAAACAAAGACGTGTGCAAAATGTCGAAAACAGAGAGACGTGTGTAGAAAATTGTATCGTGGGGAAAAAAGAATGAGACGTGTGAAACAAGGCGGGAAAAAGACAGGAGCTGTATAAAAAGGAGAGATGTGGGCGATAGACATGATTAGATAGATAGAAATTTTTGCTAGGCAGTTATAGTACTTAGGTGACTTCGTCTTTGAGATTATCAAGACCAGTTTATATCTTTTCTTCAGTTGGATATATTTTCACTTTGGATATACGCACTATTTTGTTTAAGCGTAAGTAACACGTACTTCATATTTGTGTAAATACCAGTGCTGTTCTAATGACGTGCAATAAACTCAAGTTGAATTTTCTGCATTGGTGTTTTATTTGGAACGTTACAGTGGATCATTTAACAAACCATTATACGATATATTGCTTATCACTAAACCTAATGGAGTAAGAACGAGCCTGGAAAGGAAAATAAATATCAGTCAAGAATCTCCATTTCAGGCAGAAGGCCTGTAACTACTTGAACAGAAACATATAAAGGATTAACTCTCCTCAATATAACTACCTGCGCACAAGTAACTGACGCGGGCACATACATTAACATTGGCGCCGTGACCAGTCCTTTTCTTTAGTGAAAGCATACTCATTTTAGCGTGCGAACAGCCACTTTTTCGTTAGTGATAGCAGACAGGCCTAATCACTAATCAATATCATAGATCCACAATCGTTGCAACAGCAGCATGACCAGCAACAATTACTGCTGCAACAGCAATAACAACAACTCTTGGTTAATATCTAGCAAAAGCAGCAGTCAGCACTACCAATTCACACACCCCTTCCAGACGAAACAGAGCCAGCTATGATTGCTCTACAGAAAATTACGGAGACCTTGGGTAATGTAGACCATTTCGCCAAGTACCAACAGGTCCAAACTGTCGTAACTCTTTTTGCTGGGGATGCTAAGTTTTTCAGAAAGTGGCTAGTTGACATTGATAAATTTGCTTCTCTTATAAACGCTGCATGTGATGAGGACCGCAAAAGAATAGCTTACCTTTCTTCAGATTCTTTGGTGACCGATTTTCTCCATCGTAGATCTAAAGCATATCCCAATGAGACCTTTGATTCACTGAGGAAATAGCTTGTCCAACGCATTAGTGATATAACCGATGGACAACATGCTTTTACTTTACTTCGCGAAATACACCAAGACAGACACGAACCAGTACAATTCTATGCAGATCGATTACTCTACTTGGCTAAGGATGCTTTTCTAGACGGGAACATCCCTTTCCAAGAGCTTGAACGACATTTAGTTGGCATTTTTATCTACGGGTTGCACACAGATAACCTTAAACCCATCTTCTTAGAAAGGATACAAAGACCATTACAGAGACGATTCAACTAGCGGTGACTGAAGAAACTGTTCGTAAACGGTTCCAGCAACGAATTGGCAGGGAATTAAAACTAGATTATTCCGAAGAATACCACGAGCCGATTGAAATTGGCCATTCAAGACCACATTGGAGTACAAACAGAGTCCAATCAAATTACAATCATGCCAACAAACATGCAGGACAGTCTCATTCTCATCAGCAACCCAGAAGACATCAACAGAATGTGCACCAGGTTAATGCCTTTACTTGTTTTATTTGCAAGCGCTGAGGACATACTTCTTACGAATGTAGACAAACACAGCGATTAATATGAGGTTTTACATGGGGTGACTAATATGACGTTTTACATGATGTGACTAATATGAGGTTTTACATGATGTGACTAATATGAGGTTTTACATGATGAGACCAGTATGAGATTTTACATGGAGCGACTAAAATGGGTTTTACATGTAGCGACTAATATGAGGTTTTACTTGTAGCGACTAATATGAGGTTTTACATGTAGCGACTAATATGAGGTTTTACATGAAGCAACTAATATGTGGTGTTACATGGGGTGACTAAAATGATGTATTACATGATGCGACTAATATGAAGTTTTACATCGGGCGACTAATATGAGGTTTTACATGATGTGACTAGTATGAGGTTTTACATGATGTGACTAATATGAGGTTTTACATGGAGCGACTAAAATCAGGTTTTACATGTAGCGATTAATATGAGGTTTTACTTGTAGCGACTAATATGAGGTTTTACATGAAGCAACTAATATGAGGTTTTACATGTAGCGACTAATAGAGGTTTTACATTGGGTGACTAAGATGAGGTTGTACATGGTAGGACTAATAGAGGTTTTACATAGGGTGACTAATATGAGGTTTTACATGGGACGATGTTGCATCCTTTATGAGTCCTTAACAGGCATAAAGTAGTCATAGGTCCTACTTCTGTTAAGAGAGTAAGCACCAACTAATATGTTACTAATATATTTTGTAGATTTAATTTATCGCGCACGATAGCGCACATTTTTAGTATAGGGATTTCTTGCGCGCTTGTTGCTAATCAAGTTAGATGACGTCGTTACCTAGATGAGAATGCTGGCATCAAGGTCAGACATATTGTCTGTTTATTTTAAGCCCCATGTGATGGGTAGACTACAAGTGATTTCTATTTAACACGGCCTTCGTATTAGAAGCTATAGCCGTCAGTCATCACCGTAAGTCTTCTTGTTCAAGTAGAATTGAAAATAACATATATTTTATGACGTTTTAAATCATGTTGGCATCTAGTCCATACAGTCGAATATACTGTATCGAAATGGATCAACGTTGAAGTTAAGTCATTGAAAGCCAGCCTATGTTTTAATGGAATTGTTGTTACAGAAAACGTAACTACCAAGATACATTATTTAACCGCCGTCATGTGAGTTACGGCTATAAGGAGAGGTTAGTCAAAGGACAGAACTTACATATTTATATGCACGAGGATACCTTCGCTATAAATGTTCAGAGGTTCCAGATTTTTATTATTGATGAGGCCATGTGACAAGGATGAAATATTTATAATGTATATTAAAGTATGGAACATAACAATTATCTATACCCTTGAAAAGGTCAACGGTTATAGGATTAACCTCATGATCACAACTACCTGATCGTTCATGTACATTGTTGTATTAACTAGGATACCCAGCTATAATTTACTTAAAGAATTTTTATGGTTCTATCTGAGTGGATTATTGAGAAAATGCTGTACCTCTCATCATTGAAATGTCAAACATCAATGTTGGACGTCTTGTCTCGTCCCAACGTATTCGTGAATAAACTGTATTCTGCTTAACTCAACAGTTCCTGAATGCTTTACTTGGCAAGGCCTGGTTCTGTGGATGTGCCAATGTTCACATTAGATTTTATTTGCCTGATCGTCATTCATTTAATTAACCTTTCGCGTACCCAGCACATCTAGATAGGAGTCATTCTCATACCACGATTGCAAGTCTCTACCACCTGTATGATATCTACAAATGTTGGCCAGAATGACTTCTACAATTTGGTGGCACAGTGTGCTGTGAACAAGTTTCAAGGGAACGAATTTCCATGACAGAATCGTTTGAAATTGTTGGAACTTTCAAGGCGACAACATCGTGGTCTGGGAATTGTATATAACGGTTATTCAAGGTCACCCCAGGGTCTTCAACTGTCGTATTAAACGTTGGACGCAATCTCTATTGTTATTTCAAATGTTCAGTTTTGGCTCATACATGCAGGGCCCGGATGCGGGGAAAATTTTTCTTATATCAAGATAAGTAAAAACGCTATTACGTGTAGCTGAGCCTTTCTTTTTATATGTCCAACTTGCTATTTCTTGTTTTATGTTCAATGTTTAACGTGGGAGGTTGGGTCTGGAGACTCACGAAGGAAATATCCCAGATTCACACCAGGGCCTTTGTGACTGTTCTATAGGGACACATTTACAGACTTCCCGCATTGGAATGTTCCAACACGTAAGTGTTGAAGGATTTTAAGTCTACTGTGTATGGTTCTCTGTGAACTATACTTGTTTAGCTGTAACGTCGTGTTTTAACTATTGTTTTCGTAGGAATTTCTTACACGTACCTTGTTTTTATGATGTATTTTGTATGTAGACGTCCTTCTTAATCTTGCTATCGTTAGGTTTTTTACACCTTTGTATTTATTCATTGGGTTGTCACGTGTCTTGTTATTTTTTCCTTCGTAGTTTTCATTGCATTCTTTGCAACATTCCTTTTTAGTTCTACATTCTACTTTAGTTGATTTCTGCAAACGTTTTCAATTGTCCCTTATTATCTTGTATCTGTCACTGTTGTCTTAATTGTCTACTGCTATTGTATCATTATAATATTTTAATTGCATAACTTGATTTATTGATTAATAATATAATTAAGTGATATTGAGTGCCGTTCTATGGACGGGAACGTATTGCACATATTAGAGGGAAAAATAATTGTAAATTATCTGAGTAATACTTTTGAGGATGAAGTATTTGGAGTACATATTAGTCATAATATACCACCATCCCAATTAATCATACTTTACCCTCGATGAGAATTAAATTTAATCCCTCGGGATGAAACTTTTTTTTAAATATTTAAATAGAATAGCTTTAGCTTTACATGACATTTAAAAGAAAAGGTTAATAATTCAGATAGAGTTGGTTTACATATACATCTCCACTGATTGAAAAGTGTTCACAATACAAATTGAACAGGTTTTCATTTATGTTTACACTAATTGAAAAGTTTGAAACTTCCATTAACTTTTAAATGAATATTTTCACATAGACATCTACACAAGTTTAAAACGTAAAAACTTACATTACTTTTAAAGTGACTACGTTTATAGGGACATTTACACTGTTTCGAAAATGTAAGTATTATACTTAGAATGTACATCATTTCTTTCATTTTTCCCTTCCTGCTCCATATGGAACCTGGAACTACTTTATGCTTTTAGTTCTCTTTACGAAACTAGCAATAGAGCAATCACCAGCCGTGCAGTCGTGGTTGAAATCATAATTCTATACGCTGAGGTTGCCAGCCTCAAATGACGTTGACATCCACTAGCGAGTTTCGCATATTAAACTTCACATGGTAATATATATATATATATATATATATATATATATATATATATATATATATATATATATATATATATATATATATATATATATATGTTTGTGTGTGTGTGTGTGTCTGTGTGTGTATGTTAGTTCACGTGTTAGTAATAAAATATGAAATGTAGATCACAATTTGCGCCAATCTTGGCTCACATACGTTTTTGCTCAAATAAATAAAAGAGACTTAAATCGGCCTCTTACACGCGTCTGGTGTGTCTTTAATTTAATAAGTTCCCTCTCTGACTTTGTGTGTGCTTCTTCAATTTCCTCAGTCCCGGTTTCCTTATTTAATATGAAAGAGATTTCCTGGGCTATGAAAGTCCGTCCAAATTCTCCAATAAAATGTGTCCGGTATGTTTAAGAAGGAATTATGAATTCTAATTCTTCAGTCTAGCAAGGTCTGGTATCTTGGCGAGCGATTTCTCAAAGTAAAATAGCTTGAGAAAGTGGTCAGATTATATTCACCACTTCCCCACGACTATGTTATGCGCGCCTCAACAGATCACCCAATCTGATTTGAATACGTTGCATGACTCAGCTAATGCAAAATTTCGCACATTACATTTCTGACAAAGCGCTGTACACATCCGCTTGCCCTTGAGTACAAACTTACGAACATGTCGGTAAACTCATATAACAACGTGTCCCCAATGTAACAATCATTACTTTTATCAAGAAGTAATCTCTTATCTGTGTCTGTCCATTAGTTGTCTCCCCGTATTCCAAGCTTTGGTGATGCGCGTACCCGCGTCTTATCAGTGATTAAGCACAGCACTGAGGCGATTTACGTGTTAATCTGTAAACTGATATCGCTGCGCCCACGATAGCCAACATGGTTAGATCGCTTGTATGTGCCACTTTCATCTTCATCAGAATATTTTACCCTCCCTGAGTGTTAAGTCGAACTCCAGAGTCATATGAAATTGTATTTGAATTAGCGGAAGACCACAACTGCAATGTTTTATATATATTTATATATATACATACTGGGAGCCGCGCTGGTGTAATGGCTACGGCGTTGAACTGGCGACCAGGTTTTCATGATTCAATTCCGGGCGTCAGCGTTTGAAGGAATGTTTACGACCAGAAATTTGACTGAATAACCTGAACGGCTCCTGCACATCAATTCCGTGTGGATGGAAAGGAGCGAAGCTCCTGACCGGGTTGGAAGGAAAGTCCACTGAACCCCCAGCCTCGCAATGACATGTCATTGGGCCAAAAGAGCTGGAAAACTCGAATGCCGCTGGTTAGAAAAAAATATATATATACATACTCATTTAGGAAGTTTAGTAAAGGGCTTGAATAACAACTATGTACACCATGTTATGGAAACTGTACCCAGGTACGATCTCATTATAGTAATGGGAGACCTAAATGCGAAAGTTGGAACACATAATAATTATAACGAAAGAGTAATGGGGAAATGCGGCAGTGGAACAGTAAATGAGAATGGGGACAAATTAATAAGCTTCTGCAGTATTAACAACCTGGTCATTGGAGGAACACTTTTTCAACACAAAGAAGTGCACAAGTTAACATGGGAATCACCAAACGGACGAGACAAAAACCAGATAGATCACATAATGATCAATGGCAGATGGAGACATGCACTACAAGACGTAAAAGTAAGAAGAGGCGCAGATGTGGGAAGTGATCATCACCTAGTAGTAGCAAGACTGAAGGTGAAACTCAGAGCTGCTGGACCAGTTGCAGTCAAACAGAAAAGATATAACATCACGAAACTTAAGGACCCCCTCACCAGAAAAGCGTTCATGGTCGACGTAAAGAGACGATATCTGATTACCAAAAGCCAGGAAAGAACAGAGACCGACGATGTGGACCAGAAATTCAACACCATCTCAACAATATACAAAGAAAGCAGCAAGTCATGCTTGGGATTCCAGGAAAGAAAGAACCAAGACTGGATAACACCAGAAACGCTAAACACCATAGCGAAGAGAAAGGAAATGAAAAGGAAGAAAACAGAAGCTAAGTCTCCCAGGTTAAAGGCAATATATAGTGAACAGTACAGTCAGCTGGACAAGGAAGTAAAACGTCAAACCCGTGCTGACAAAAGGACATTTCTGGATGACCTTGCAAGACAGGCAGAAGAGGCAGCACTGAGAAACGAACAAAGCACAGTTTATAAAATAACTAAAGCTATCAGTGGAAAACGAGGTGCAAACAACATAACGTTAGTAAGAGACAAGCAAGGAAATCTCATCACCACAGCACAGGGGCAGGAAACAAGATGGGCAGAGCACTTCAGAGAAACACTGAATAAGGAACCACCAGAGACTCAGCTGAATGTTCCTGAGGCTGAAAGTGACTTAGACGTAAATACAGACATTCCACGAAAAGAAGAAATTATCACAGCTATCAAAGGGAAAAAAAATGGAAAAGCGCCTGGTCACGACAATCTGAATGCTGAGCTATTCAAGGCAGACCCTGAACTAGCAGCAGAACTATTAGAACCACTATTTGCACAAGTCTGGGAAACTGAGACAACACCAACAGAGTGGAGTAAAGGAATAACTGTTAAATTGCCCAAGAAGGGCGACCTTGCAGACTGCAACAACTGGAGAGGAATTACCCTCCTCTCAGTTCCCAGCAAAATACTAGGCAGGATAATCATCCAGAGAATTTCTAAAGCAGTTGACCATAAACTGAGGAAAGAACAAGCGGGCTTCAGAAAGAGCAGAAGATGTGCAGATCATATATTTACCCTCAGGAACATTATAGAGCAGTGCTCAGAATGGCAGAGACAGCTGTACATTAACTTTGTTGATTTCGAAAAGGCTTTCGACAGCATACACAGGGACAGCCTATGGAAAATTCTGAGGGCTTATGGAATTCCCAGCCGCATTGTTTCCATTATAAAAAGCCTCTATTCTAACTTTACGTGCAGTGTCGGATCGAGTAATGTAACTTTTGAAGTGAAAACAGGAGTAAGACAGGGATGCCCCTTATCAACAACATTATTTTTGACAGTCATAGATTGGGTGATGCGCCAGACAACAGAGGGCAGTCCAAGAGGTATTAGATGGACAACGTTTTCTACACTGGAAGATTTGGAATATGCAGATGACATTGCACTGCTCGCGCATTCACACCAACACATTCAAGACAAAACCGATAGACTGAATAAGTATGGCCAGCAGGTTGGCCTGAACATCAATTTGAAGAAGACAGAGGTCATGACACTAAATGTGGGCAATCCTGAGCCAGTAACAGTAAGGAACCAGAAGTTAGAACAGACAGACACATTTACTTACCTAGGAAGCATAGTAACACCTGACGGCGGAACAAGCAAGGACATTAACAACAGAATGAATAAAGCGAGAACAGCCTTTGCTGTTCTCAACAACATTTGGAAGTCTTCCCAATACAGCACAAACACCAAATTAAGACTGTATGAGAGCTGTGTACTTTCTGTGCTTCTCTATGGTGCGGAATGTTGGAGAGTAACAGAGAAGGAAATGTCAAAACTGTCCTCCTTCCACACAATCTGCCTAAGGAAAATTCTCCGAATCTTTTGGCCAAACACCATCAGCAACCAAGAACTACTTATTCGGAGTAACCAGAAGGACATGCACACCATCATAGCTGGCAGACGCTGGAGTTGGGTTGGCCATGTCCTCAGAAGGGACCCTGATACCATCACAAGAACAGCTATGCTATGGACCCCCGAGGGAAAGCGAAAGAGAGGCCGACCAAAAACAACTTGGCGGAGAACTGTGGAAGCTGAGATGCAAAGAATGAACCACAGTTGGGGCACTGTACGAGGGATGGCCGCCGACCGAGCAAAGTGGAATCAATTTGTTGCTGCCCTACAAGACGCCACCAGGCGTGATGGCCGCTGACTGCTTTGACGGTTGGCGGCTATGGATCAAAGAAGAAGAAGACACCATGTTATCATCAACAACTTCCTGCTCTCTATGGAGCTTAGGGCCACCTCTGCTGTTGGTTCCTTATGAGGAAACCTGCACGAAGCAGTCACTAGCTCTTGCAGCGGTGGCTCAAGGGTCAAGTTATTTACAGTGATGAGGTTACCAGCCTCATATGCCACTGTACATCCACAAGCATATTATCCTGTAAAAAGGCAAAATTTGAAATGATAAAATATATATATTACAAATCACTCCGAGTTCTCGGGCGAAATAAACCCAGAATATTTGCAGAGGTAATGTCAGAACGTTGTCGGGCAACTGATTTAAGATGCTTCCGGTGGGTTAGATGTGTAATGTACAACACTTGAACTAATATCTTGGAACTTAAGGAATAAGTTGATTTCTCTGGGGCTACTCTCTTCTTATCATAGAATTCACGTCCGGTCTTCTGGCCTGTCCTATATTTTGGTCCTGATATTCTGTGTTCCTGACTGTCTATGATTTCTACTTAAAGAAATGTGAAGTCCGTGAAATATGCTTACAGTATCTCCTTATCTCCAAATAACGTCTGTCCATCTATATTGGACCACTGTGAGCACCATGTTTTTGTATCTTTCCAGACGTAATGTCTGGATTAACAATAGGTATGTCGGTCAGATTAGTCTTTTACTCCGTCTGGAGCTGCCGATAAGATAAAAGTCAGTGTGGCAAATTCGCTTAGAAGAAACAAAGTAAATGTTGTGCCAATTTAATTAGTAAGGCAGTAAAATGTGAGAAGAAGTTGTGATAAGAACATTTTGAACTACGAAAGCGTAAACAATAAGTATTGGAATAATTATAACGTAGATAATAATACTGGAGTGGAGAGAAAGACCAGAACAAAAGAATAAACGTGTTTAGTGACAATCTTCTACTTTCCATGTGTTAGTTTCTCTAGTCCGGATGTTATTGCTATCATGATTCACTGTGATAAAGTTCACTCCTTCTTCACCCTCCCTCTTAAATTTCACCGCCTTCCTAAATCTATAAAACGCATTTTACAAGTTATAAACCTCATTAGATTTTTAAAAAATATATAACTTACAATAAACATTGGCAAATGTGTGACTTTTTCTGATAGCATATTTGAAAAAAGAAGCTGTACAAATCCCCTACTAAAGTCATTTACCCACCCTATCCTATTAATTATTTACGACTGTTGCCAAAATGAAACTAACGATAGACAAACCAGCGAGTAATACGTTTTAGCATTGGAATAACTAAGGCTATCGTCTTTTTCAAAAACTGCAAAAGATCGACGAAGATGCGAATGTATAAACACTCAGATTGGAGTCTTCTTCACCAAAACACACACGCTGCCCGCGTTTCCTGTCTCTAGTAGTTTTTTTCTGATGAAATCCGAAAAAGCGTTGAAAACCAAATCTTGTTAACGCAGTGCTTGGTCTTCAAAGGACAGAGAGACGGGACAAGGGGGAGAAAAGAAAAAAATATCTCTCCTACTTGTTAATTAGAAATTAACACTATGGGCAGGGCTGCTAGTGGCAAAAAGTGAATTTTAGGGAGTGGCTTTCTGTATAAACTACAACTAAGATCTTGAAATATAGAATAAATATTATTGAATATAATATCCTTCATATTAGATGAACCTAAGAAGACTTATTTCATTGATATAATGGTACAGTACAAGAAAACCATAAATAACGAGAAAAAAATAAAGCTGCACATAATGATAAATAAGTACATAAATCTTATCTAGAAATGTAGAGGATAATGGTCTGAGTAAGAATTACTTTCTGTCTTTAAAATCGCTCCATAACTAACCAAGATATGGTAGAAAATAAAAATTGTGACAGACTGACAGACGCATAAATAACTCAGGTTTGAAAATCTTCGCCCAAGTCAAATATTTTTGACTTGATTTGATTGGCCATCCCACTAGTTAGGAAAAGGGGAGGTAAAAGCTGCGGATTTGCCAGCCTACGCGAACATATTACTATTTAGTGAGAGTAAAAGCAGATTCGCAAACGTATTGATAAACACCCACAAAATGTTTGGGATTTTCAAAAAAGAGTCAAATATTTGACGCGTTGTTCCATTGGCTGGCAGAATTGATAATAGCAAAAGAATACAAGGTTAGGACGCCATTTGAAATTAAAATTCTGACACAGTAAGGACGAGAGCAGAGGTGAAGATTCTGAAAATAAATTCTTTGCAGTCTGAACGAAGACAGATTTGAAGTGTGCCATTATTTGCCAGTCATCCTTTACTTGTGTAAATAAATTCATTGAATTGCGGTAAGAGAAATGTTTAATTAATATTATTATTAATGTGTAGAGCCTAACCCAGAGCGGGGCACACACACAATTTTGTGTTGTGCGACTTAGCCATTGTGGAGGCTTATGACATCCTAGGGAGCAATACATGCCCGAAGAAGATTATAAAGACATGGAAGCAAATTGTATTTGAATAATTAACTATTGTCATAATTAAATATTATTATAATAAGACCAGGAACTACTGGCAGTCTTATGCAGGCCTCAGTGTTCAATGAACACCTGAAAACATGCCTAGGATGCTTACAAAAATAAATTATAAGAAGAAGATGGTATACTCCATCTGTGTGTGTATGGAAGCAAATTAAGGTTTAAATACCAGTGGCGTAGCAGCCATATGGAAGCAGAATGCAATCACAGTGTAAGATGAAGTCAAATAAATTCAGGGCTGGTGCACTTGGTTGCACCCGAGGCTGACCACATATTGTTAAATGTGGTTAGTTGTGGAAATTATAAGCCAGCATATAAACGGGCGGGGATGTCCTTTTGTTGCAGGGTTTCATTGCCTGTTACAAGCTGTAACAGGAGACCTACTGAGACTTTATCTGAGGAAAGTGAAGGCCTCAGAAGAGCTGTTACTGCACGTGTTAGCCCGAGAAAGACTTCTGGGCTGATTTTGTCATAATTTCCAGTATTCTACAGCTGAACTCAAATGAAATGTAACGTATCTTAAAGGCATCCTGTCAACTCATCAACGGGCAAAGTTTTCCAAAGACTTTACCCACATTTTAGCGGGAATGATGTAAATAACAGCCCCGCACAAGATTGACTTTCACCAATTAGACAGTACTATACTATTATGTGAATACATAACCAAAGACAGTCCCTATTATTTGATCTGGACAGAAAATTATATTTATTTATTTAGTATATGTAAACTACAGTTTATTCATTTAAATATTCCTATCCCAAAAGAATTAAGGGTCAGGAAAATAAAATTGTAAATTAAGTTGATAACTAAAACTACTGTCTTACTTATATTCATTGTATTGAGTTATAGTTGTGTTCAAGTTATTATCACAACATCATACATCCATTACCCTAGACACGTAGCCATATAACATAATAAAATTAAAATATTTCGCAGAGTGAGATCGTAGGGTGGTAGCAGTTAGGTACCCTGAGAACATCATCATGAACTATTGGACTCAGGAACCTTCATAGCTGACCTCACTCTGTAGACAATTAATAATAAACAAAGTAACATCAAAACCCCCCACATATATTGGGACGCTTGCCCGGGATTTGAACTTCTCATAGCACCACGTATATTGGGGTCCTGTTCCGGGATTTAAATTTATAGTAACATTAGAGATCCTAGGGTATCCCCATTTTACTAAAATTTATTGGTCAATGTGGAGAATTGATGAGTTGTCATTGCCCATAGTTAACTAGTTTAAAAAATTGTTAGTTAATACAGTTACCTTATTAGAATTTTGTACAAGAACAAATGGCCGACTTGGCAAAATTCAGGTCTGCTGCTGTACAGACTGCAAAGGAGATGGGAATGGAGGGGCAAATTCTGATTTCGTATGTGACATCTTAGTGTGATAAATTTATTGAGCGAGAAGATAGGAGGTTAGCGGAGGAGAAAAGAATACAATTAGAAGATGCTAGGGAGGTTAGGAAATTAGAGGCTGAGAGGGAGGCTCAGATCAAAAGGCTACAGTTAGAGGAGAAGAAATTAGAAGCAGAAGAAAAGAAATTGGAGGCTGAGGCTGAGAAAGAGAAAGAAGAAAGGAGATTGCAGGCTGAGAAAGAGAAAGAAGAAAAGAGATTAGAGGCTGAAAAGGAGGAGAGGAGATTACAAAGAGAACAAGAGCTACGACTTAGAGAGTTAGAATTGCAAGGCAATGCTCCAGAAAATGGTAACAGCCCATCTACCTCTGATGCTACTGCAAGTCAGGGAGCCTCCAACTCAGCCATGGGGTTTAATTTGGACTCCCTTGTAGAAAAAAGAGGATGACATTGAGTCATTCCTCTCTAGATTTGAGAGACTAGCTACAACTTATGGTTTAGAGAGGGAAAAATGGAGTTTGAAGTTGTCCCAAGGGCTTCGGGGAACATCTTACGAGGTGTTTTCAAAGCTGAGTAGAGACGAACAGGAAGACTACGACGTAGTAAAACAGTCACTTGTAATTAGATATGAGAACAATGGTGAGTTTTATAGAAAGAGATTTAGAAATGCAAAGCTCCTGTCGGGCGAAACCTACCACCAATTCTCTGCCAGGTTGGAAACCTACCTGGAGAAATGGACTGCTCTGGGAAAAACCCAAGATCTTAAGGAAATGATCATGATAGAGCAATTACGAGAGTCCATGGATCCAGACCAGAGGAAATTCCTCATGAAACAAGGTGCAGAGAGGTTGGGTGAGGTGCTAAATGTCGCTGAGAGGTATCAGGCAGCCCGGGCAGAAGTAGCTAGTAGTAGAAAGAAGCAAGTAGATCATAATAGACCCCCTCCAGACCAAGATGAATATTATAATCATAATAGGGAACAAAACCCAAGAGTTAAACCCAACTATGATAGGCCAAGGTTCGACCCTGGAGACAGAAACACGAAATTCAATGAAAGGAGACCCTACAGACCAGAAGGAAAATGGTGCAAAATCTGCAGGATGCAAAATCATAACACAAATGAATGTGGTAGGAAAGTTCCTCTATATCACGCTGCATACATGATAACAGTGGACAAGGGAAGAAAGAAGGACTTGCCTACAGAACAGCATGAACCTCATCATCCCCCCATCTGTGAAGAAGTGACATGTAATGGTGCAAGAGTTAAGTGCCTTTACGATTCCGGTTTGGAATATGACTCAGTTGTGAGTGCAACCCTGGTGTACCCTGACCAGTATACCACAGAGAAAGTGGAAATACAAGGGGCCCTAAAGGTAACAGCCACCATGACACTTCCCGTAGCCAAGATCAATGTAAAGACTAGGTATGTGGAAGGAGCGATTAGAGCAGCAGTGTGAAAAGACCCTAATTACCCGCTGGTGTTAGGAAAAAGGTATGTTTTTCTGGGGAGCCCTGTAAAACCTGTCATAATGGCCACGCTTAAGATCAGGTCGACCCCTAGTCAGGAGGAACCACCACTAATTTATTCTCATAAACAGATGAGAAAGGCCCATGCAAAGGACAAATGATTAAAACCTTGGTTTGGCAAATTGCCAAACAGCCATACACACCCTAGAAAAGGACAATTCTATATGAAGGAGGGACTGCTCTACAGGAAAGCTGGAGCAGGATCCACAGGATATGGACAGCTAGTACTGCCATGGGAGTATAGGGAACAAGTGATGGCACACGCGCATATTGTACCAGACGGTGGACACCAGAAGATGGGTACCACCCGTCAAAGGACATCTGTGACATATTTCTGGCCAAATGTATCTAGGGACTTTGCCCAGTATGTACAAAATTGTGACCAGTGCGGCAAGGTACATTCCACAGGGTGGAAAAACAACAATCAGATGCCAGCCTAGCATTCTGAAAAACATGGGCCTAAAAATAAAAGGATAAACAAAAATAATAAGGTAGACACAGTGGATAGGTATGCACCTTATCACAAACAGTCTTCCCCTAAAATAGCTAGAATGGCAACTCTGCGTATGACATCCAGAGACGAAATAAACAAAGACCAGTCATCCTCAGCTCAATTTGAAGCCGCATTCCGGGAACTGGCGAAAATTAGCATTGAGGATAATCGGACAACAATGAAACCGAAACTCAGTGATCACGCGAGAAAAGTGGGGAGCGGACGGTTGGTCAGTTGGCCTAATGTCACGCTCACTTCACAATATGGCAATTAACTTAGCATTATAAGGGCACCGGTGGCAGTAGTAGTTGACCGATCCTATACAGACCATTAAAAGGTCATACATTCCATTGGAAGTATTGAACGGACATTGGATTTAGATCACACATATTACATAGCAATGCTAAGGTGAATTGACTCTGGATGCCGGAGTCATTTCCACACATTATATAATATATCACCAAATTGTCGTAGGCGGAGAATACAGTTGGTGAATATGACCTCCATTTGAGTCGCACATTATTGAATCATATATGAATATCAGTAAAGGGTGTTTCCAAATTAAAATCAAGCTTGAGTTCAGAACAATGGATGGCTGTGAGCACATCGGAGGGGGCACATTGAATTCAAATGTTGCTTTTTGGATGAAATTACTCCGAGTGTGTTATCCAGGCTGATGAGGAAATTACTGCACCCCCTACATAACTCTGCCATCACCATTTTTTTATTCCATCCTCATAACTATTGCAAATTTGAGGAACATCTAAGAACCTCTGGACATGTCATGGGACAAACTTAGGGAAGATTAATGGTGAATATTGATTAATAAGCAGCATGAGACAGGTTGTAGCACCTGCGGCTGAAAAAGATTCTTGGATTGCAGAGGTCTAAGGCAACTTTTGTCAGTAGTGCCTACTCTGAACTGACCCATCTGCAGACAATCCGGACACTCATAAACCTAGTTGAGTCTATTTGATCGGGATTGTTCATACAGATTTTCAAGCTGCATAGGGATGCAGGCTTTTAAGAGGGGAGGTCTGTGATAAAGTTCTCTCCTTCTTCACCCTCCACAAATTTCTCCCCCTTCCTAAATCTATAAAACGCATTTTACAAGTTATAAACCTCATTAGATTTTTAAAAAATTGCAAAGGGGCATTGGCAAATGTGTGACTTTTTCTGCTAGCATATTTGAAAAAAGAAGCGGTACAAATCCCCTACTAAAGTCATTTACCCACCCCATCCTATTAATTATTGACGATTGTTGACAAAATGAAACTAACGATAGACAAACCAGCGAGTAATACGTTTTAGCATTGTAATAACTAAGGCTATCTGTTGCGTGATAAATTCTCGCAACATCGTTTTATTTCAATATCTATTTTATAACGCAAGGGCAACAACTGCTTGAAATTTATAGTCACTTTTCTCGGTAAGCATTTGTCTTCTCGTGTTGGTATCGAATGCAGTTAAGTTTGAGCTGTGGTCATTTTGCGCTGGACTGCGCATGACTTGTCTTGCTTCTTGGTCGATCGGTTTCCGCCCACCACTAGTGGAGTGAGCGATTTGGAATGGCGAAAGAGATGCCTCGTTGAAGAGGGGATCTCCGCTATTTTTTTGTTCTGTCAGGAATGTGAGAGTCCTCTTATGGATATTTCGTTTATTCGAGATAATACCTCTAGTGTATTTGCACATGCCGGGAGGCATAATATTTCTGTGTATTTCCGGAAGGCAAGGTAAATTAACATTTTCATTAACTCTATCGATTTTTGGGTCGTGAGCGATTTCGATTCATAGCCTGTGTTTTCCTAGCTCACATGTCGCTGTATTGTGCTGCATCGGTTGATGCAGGTCCCAAGGACTATTACTTGCTACTTGGTTACCTGAACTAGGTTTGAAAGGCCTTTGTTATCTAGAGGATATTTTTGAGGACATTATTTATACTTCGGCAGACGTGTCTGTCTTGCTGAAGTCAAACTAAGGAGAGTGAACTGATCTCATACATCTGGTTATCTCCTGGCTGTTATAGAAAGGATGGAGTTTTTCACCTGACTACATTTACAGCACTTTGAAATATAACATGCATCTGACTCATCATTGTAATGCTGTCTACCGTCTATTGCTGTATTGAATGTTGCTGTGATAATGACTGTTTGATGTGTCTACATATTCGCGTAACCATTTTGTCACTGTGGCGTCCACAATAAATAATGAAGAAAAACGTCAACGGCTGTTTCAAGAATCATTGACTTTATACGTCGTGAGTTTACTGACGTCCTATGTGGATTGCCCTGTTATTTTTGTATGAACATTGTTTGACTGAACACATCTGCACACCACACAAAACCAGACATGCGGATACCATCCATCATCATATGGCATCACGCATCATTTGGTGGCCATAAGCTGGTTTGATTCTGGTACCAGCAAACACGGGGTCCCTTACCCACTTCATTTTCAACAAGAATTCATCAGCATCCTTCAAGAAATTAACATTCTTCAATACAGTCAACATCTTCAAAATTTTCAAAGTACTCGGCGTTGCCCGGTAAAAGTCAAAATTTCAACTTTTTGACGGAAACAAGAATTTGACAGTACCCGGCGTTGTTACATGTTGCCGGATAACTCGGACTGCTGTTATCTTTTACGCAAGTCAAGCAAGTTGCTGCTGTCAAGGTTCCAGTGCTGTCGTTTTTGTGAAGGTCAAGTGCCGGTTGAAACGGGTTGTTTTCTGAAGAAGGCCAAGTACCGATTTCCATCAACTTACTTTTGGATTAGAAGGTCAAGTGCCGAAACAACTCAACACACAGTATTTCAGAAGCTCTTGTACCATCGTGTTAGCAGTGGAAGCAGTTCAGATGTGCCATCATCGTTGGAGCTTCGCTCTTTAGGACGTTGATTGACATCCGTTTTTCTGCTGTTCTACGATTGGAAGCCTATAAGTTAAGTGGCCTGTTTGTATGTAAACTGTGCCCTTATACTTCTGCTGAGTCTTCTGTGTATCATCTCATTCTATATGTTATATGTTTATATGTTATTTGTATATTTATATGTTTATATTTCAGCGGGTTCTCGGTTGGGTGGTGTCTCCGTTAGATTATGCCACGTCATAGAGGTCGTCTATTGTGAGCGTTTTCTGTAAGGTTTGCAAATTTCCGATACTGGAATTTGCTAAGCGACTTCTGTTGCTATTTATGTTAGCTGTGATGACATGTTTTAATATTGTTTTCGTTATTATTTCGCATTCTTTAGTTTTGTTTTGATTTGTTTGTATTTGTTAGCCTACTCTTGTCTATAATTTAGTTTCATACAACATTTTTGTTTATACACTGTGGTGTCATGTATTTTGTTTAATTCTATCGCAGATATCGTCACATTTTTTGTGATATTTCATTAATTTCTGCTTTATTTTTAGTTGATTTCTGCGAACGTTTTTGTATTGTTGCTGATCTTTGTTATTGTTTACATTGTTATTGTTTACATTGTTTGCATTGTTTACATTTTCAATGTTTACATTCTGCATGTGTTTACATAGTCATTGTTTACAGTTATAGTAATTAGTTAATGGGCTATGCTAATGCACTGTTACTACTACACTGATGATAAATGAATGATGAATAGTGTCGTGCACTATTGAATGAGAAGTGCACTTATGATCAAGAATTGATTGTTGATATTTCATATACAAGTTCTTTGATTGGAGACTTGTTTCCCACAGAGACTGGGATAATATAAGGTGATGTGAATATACAAGTGCTTAATTAAGACTTGTTACACTTAGGTTTGAAATAAATTAGTTAATTATTTCAGGTTTTGGACTCATATGTTAGACAACATGTCTACATTTGAGCACTTTATTGAGCAGGGTAAATTGCTTGGGAAGACTGGTGATAAGTTAGAAGAATTTGCAACTGCTCGATATGATAAAGCAATGGAAGCTGAACAAAAGAAACTGCAGATGGAAGCTGAACAAAAGAAACTGCAGATGCAGGTGGATGAAAAGAGATTCCAAATGGAAATGGAAAAACAAAAAAGGGAATCAGAAGCTGAGGAAAGAAAACTCCAGCTAGAAGCTGAGAATAAAAGACTTGAAAAAGAGGCTGAAAATAAAAGACTTGAAAAAGAAGCTGAAAATGAAAGACTTCAAAAAGAGGCTCAGGCTGAGGAAAGAAGATTACAGAGAGAGTCTGATGAGAGGAAAGAGAAAGCAAAAATGGAACATGAAGAAAAGGTCTTAGCTTTAGAGTTGGAAAAATTGAAATTGACGAGCATGAGTAATGGTAATGATTCAAACAAGGGTTCATCTTCTGGGAAGGCTAATAATGATACTTTTAAGATTAAGTTACCAACATTTAGTCCTTCCAGTGATGACATAATGTTCTATCTGGACAGATTTGAACAAGCATGTACAGCTCATAACATAGACAAAGCAAAATATGTTTATCAGTTATCAGGGATACTGACAGGTAAAGCTCTAAGTATATTAAATATGGTGGATGAACCTGACAAGAACAATTATGAGGTTGTCAGGGCCGCTTTGTTAAAGAAATATCAGCTAAACGAAGACGGCTATCGTCTACAATTTAAAAACATGTTACCTGAAAATGGAGTTGAATTCTCCGAGTTTATTGCAAGAATACGCATTACTTT